>JAKSZP010000065.1:0-244956 GCA_022478985.1 Massospora cicadina | reverse complement strand
CTTCACACCTTAGGTGTGAGGGGGTGGGCACCTGAGCCCACCATCCTCTTCTAGATCCCCGCGGGCCTTCACAGCAGTGCAGGTGTTAGCAGCAACACTATTGGAGTTTTTGTTGATTTTTGCGGAAAGAGTCATGTTGGCTTTAGCCTTCACTTTTTGTTTTCCCGACGTCGGACGAATTTTTTTGGTGCGGGTGAGTTTGGTGCACTGTTGAGCAGGTCAAAATTTTTTTTCAGTTGGGATGGGTCCCAAGTCAGTTTCAATTGGAGCTTGGGTGCAATGATTGGGTGAGATCGAATCTCCCATCAGATCCTCAGATTGAGTGGCCCGCTCAGCATGGGCTTCCCAATCTGATTGGTTGATGGATTCCCGAGTTGCTTCCACCGTGAAGGTCTCCATATCCTCCTAGCATTGTGAGTGTATGATAGCATTGGTGGCTTTGGCCACTTCCTTGACCGTGGCCCTATGGGTCTGCTTGGCCTTCTTCCACTCTTGTGGGGAGATAGGCTTTACCAGTAGGTAGCAGCCTTGTGCTCCCCATGGGAAGGCCTCCTTGGTGCTTGCAGTTGGTTTGTAGTGCGCCTCTCCACTGGCCATGGCCACTGAGGGGTGCTCTTGGAATGTGACACCCTCCTTGATGGGGCATGCATGTGCCTTATGGCCAAATGCATCACAGTGGGTGCAAAGGGGGGGCGTGCTGTCCACAGTCACCCGGAATGGGTGGGTGGTATGCCCTGCAATATCAATAAAAGTGGAGTGTGGGATCTGGGTTAGGTCCTTCACAATCTCCTCAGTTGGGGTCAGAACTGCGATGGCTTTGCCGGTGCACAGGTGTGGCATCAGCGTGAAGTGATGCATTTTGAAAGATTGTATTTCACCATATATGGCGAGACCATCTTTCAGGTGTTGTTCCAAATTGTCACATTTTACCATAGTAGGCAAAAAGTCGAACGTGAGGAAAATTTTGGTTTGATTTTGTCCATCTGGTGCATTTAGTTTCGAAGACCCATTGCCCTTCAGGGAGGTCAACCACTATGTGCACCACTGTAGCCTCGTCTGCTGCCATTTTGCTTTTGAAACCTAGGTCCAGCCAACCGCGTGAAATGGATTGAGGTGCAATGTACACCGCGGTCAGGCAAATTGTTTGTACATCTTCACGAAATTTTTCCCATAAGGCCGTTTTTTGGATGTCCAGAAACACGCGGACTCCGAATTCCACCAATGAAAGTGGCTGGGAGTGTGGCGTGTTGATGTACTGGTTGCATCGTGCTTGCCATGAAAGTATCTCCGAGGAAATAGTGTCCACCAGTTTTTTTGTATTTTTGTCAATTCCGTTGGATTCTCTGGGGCATTTTCGAATGTTGGAGGCCGCAGGCCTTCCACCTGCTCCTCTTACCTTTCTTGCCCAACTGCTCCCTGACATGGGCGCAGACTAATCTCCTCTGTGAGATTATCAAACTAGATTCAGTCTTGAATTGAATAGGTTGCAATAGTGATTACAACGAGAAAAAAAGTTCCACTATTCTCCTTTTTAGACTTAAGCATTTTGTGTCTAATTTAATGACTATGAGCTTCAATGAGTCTAATCAGATTGAGTCTCTGATTCTAAAGCGTTCCTATTGACAATTTCTAGCTGTGTGGAAAGTTTATTAATTTTGTCCTTCATCTCATCACTAAGTCTTCCTAATTTTTTCTCCATTTCTTCAAGGATATTCTTAGTTTCCCGTCTCTCCTTGATTAAATCAAGCAAGACTACATGGGTTTTGGTGCTGGCGGCAACCATTGGTTCAGTTGCATCCCAAGCTCAAATCAGATCAGGAATACAAGATTCTGCCAATGGTTGTTTTTGTACACATTGTGCTTCCACAATGATTAAACCATAGATGGTTGATAAACTCTTTGACTATCCCTTAGAGCTTGTTATTTAGTTCAGCCACCAAATTCTTGATTTGTGTGTTTGACTTCTGAACACACTGCAATGTAGAGTCCAAGCCAGTGCAGATCTGTAGAAGGCTGGCGTCAAGTTGTCACGTCACGCCTGTTGTTGTACACTATTTTGTTGAGTATAGACAATGTTGGTGATCAACGCCTGCTGTCAGACTTGGATGTCTCCCATGTTTCAAGTAGTTGACTGTACATACTTGATAACAAAATCAATGATGTTACCAATATTTTACCGATATACATTTAAAGGTGAAGTTTTCATATGGAGAAAGTTTATTAATATGTTGTCTTTGCTCTTACTATTTCATCATGTGGTGAAATAATCCCCAGCTTCAATCAAGGTCTTCAGTCTACAAAATATGAAATCCTCTCATCAGGATGATGCTAAAACCGGGTAAATTGTCTCAGAATAAATCCAAAGGTTTGTATATTGTCATAGCATTTACATTTGACTCATATTGTCAGTAGATGAATATATTGGGGATATATCAGCATACCCGCCTCTAATTGAATATTTCCTTGATGAACTGCTGATAACACTACCTCCACGTATCTGGTGCTCCATATCATTTGACTTATTCAACTTTCTTAAATTTTTATTAACTTGAATTAACCCCTGTAGCGAGCACCACATGTAAAAACTGTGGGGATTTACTAGTGCACAGATTGCTTGATTACTGACTCTGAGAATAAACATGGATTTGCTATTTTTATAAAGTCAACTAGCTTGGTCAAACTTTAATTAATGAGTAGATTTGGTCCTACTCTGGAGAATAGAATGAAATAAGTGACTTCTGTCACAGCTAGTGACATATTTCCTGGAATTAAACGTCCCCCAACGCAAGTCTGACAGGCCCTTGGAGTGAAGACCAGAACCCCTAAGAGTCACTGATGACCTTTTTAAGGTGATTGACAGAAAATGGGTTCTGGCTTTTCCAGCCAGGGCTGAGGAAAACAGCTCATCCGAGGCGAAAAACCTTGCGGAAAACAAACCTAACACATTAGAAATTTACATGATTCAAGGTTATGGAATTTGACCAAATTCATAAAAACTTTGATTTTGTTAAAGAAATGTAAAGTTTATGGATCAGATTGAATTTTAATAACCATTTGCACCTTTGTGAAATATACTCCCTTAAATTAAGTCCCAAGCTGTTAAAGGCTTTGCTTTTCTCAGATTCTCTGATAAATTTAATAAAGTTTAGGAATATTTGGGCAAGTTTCCTGCATTTTTTTGTTTTCTTTAACAAAAGATACACCTCTCAGAGGCTTTGTGATAACTGGTGTCCTGTTTTCTGATATGGTTAGCCTCTACTGCTGTACGTGAGCCCTCTGCCCACTCCGCCGCTTATTCTGTCAGCAGCTTCTTCCTTTTTCGCCGCGCTTTGTCCTAGATTTTACACTACCTTTCCATGCTCCCAGGGCATCTTGTACCTGATGGTTGTGACCAGTTTATGTGCTTTCTACTCCACATATCTATATATAAACATAATATAGATCGTTTAGGACGTTTTTTCACTGTGTTGTGTCACTTAGACTTGTTGTCACACCTTTGGCCTGGGTCTTTCCCCTCAACGACCTCCTGCGCTCCAGTTTCCCTGACATTATCAAAGAAAAGCCTGGTTTTTTGTGAGTTTCTTCTTTTGTTGGTGCTAGAGTTAGCCCAACCCTCTCAGAGTTGTCACCCAGTGAAGCGGTCCACGGGTTTTGTACTTTTGTATTCCTTTTGGCCTTAGTTGTTACCTTCTTCAAAGAGTGTGCTGAGGGTGTTGCTTGGCTTCCCTAACTTAAGACGCTCATCTAGTATACAGTACCTTCTTCTACCAGTCTCACACTTCACTATTCACGCGATTTAAAATTTGAAAAGGAGAACTTCAATACGTTGACCAGCATTAGGGCCCACCAGAAGTCTCAAGGCAAGGACTTAGCTGACGTCCTCCTTCTCCAGCTGCTGCTCCATGAGATTTCAGAGGGAGCAATTTATCTTTTTTTCACTTTGAAATCAAAAGTTGAAGCCAAATTTGGATTTATTTTAGAAAAACACAAAAATAGTCACTTGATCAAGCCAAAACCTACCAATGCTAATGCCATTGTCTCCCACTGCCCCAGCTTATGGTAGTGGTGCGCCGCCATCTGGCATATTTTGGCCACCGCCAAAGCGCGCTCAGGCTGGCTCTTCTAGACCTCCTAATGCTACTGGGCGTTATGTCCACTTATGGGACTTGACCCACCACCTCATAAGCTCTTCAGGCGGTGCTCTAGAGCCTTTTGGTGCTCCCACATAGCAAATTACATTTCAGCCTGCAGGTTAAATATGGGAATCTCTTCCCATTCACAAGCGCGGCCATCATTGAGATGGCCACAGCAGTTTTTAAGCCGTTGGTTTCATTGATTTCCACCCCTTTAAAGTTATTTTGATCTCAGCTTCAGCTCTGAAGCTGATGCAATGGTAGCTGCCATGCTACCATTAGATTATAAAGAAAATTCCAATTCCCACTGTTCGCACCCAGCTTCGGATGAGGCCACTTTGGTGGTCCAGTTCGCTGGGTTGCTCTCACCTTTCCCCTGAGCGCCTCTGCCACAAAACTCATGGAGGGTTTGACTGTTTATAGCGCAGACCCCATGCCTAAATTGTGGTTTAAATGGGGCGGATTGTCTGGCAGAGTCTCACGCCTTTATGAAAATCTTCCCATTTCATTGCAATACCCACCTCACTTTTCCTCACATGGTGATTAGATCTGCCCCTAATCACCCATTCTAGGCGCACAATGAGAATTGGCATGCCATTTGCCCCTTGTGCTTCAAAATTGATCATTTGTAGTGCATGTTCCCCAAACTTTCAACACCTAATGCTTCTGCAGCGCCCTCTCCAGTGTCGCCCTGGCTGCTGCCTCATCCCAATTATTATAATGGGGCTCAATCTTCCCGCCCCCAATTTTGGGGATTCCGGCACTGTTGCTAAAGAGGCAGTTAATCAAAATAAAATAATTTAAAAATTCGACCAGCATAAGGAATTTTGAGCCAATGGCTTGATCAGTTAAATATGAGCAACCATGTTCAACAGTATGCAACTAATCAGCTTTGGCCACTGCTCCAATTCCAGTGGGTGGCCCAGTGTTGGCTGAGCTAAATCCATTAAAGTACCTTTAATGGCTCAATGACCGTGACCATCTATTTGGTGTCAAATTAGACTTTGCTTTGGAGGAATTTTATCTTCCCTCCTAATTCACACTTTCATCATTTTAGATCAAAAACTGGTTCCACAAATTATAAACATCTAATAAATTGGCTGTGGAGGCCGCAGCTGCTCCTTCCAAAAAACTACTTCACTAGCAGCTTCATGGAGCGATGGAACCCCTCGTTAAGGGTAACCCTATCCCAAACTTCCCCCATGATTTTAATAAACGTGAAAAATATGAAATTGAGGAGCTCACTTTTAATGTGAGCTATGCTTGCATCACCGCGGTAAAACCTTTCTTTTTGACCCCAATTATTTAAACCCACCAGTGCATCAAGTCGTTCACTTGTGTGCCTGCTCTATCACTTTTGCTGAGCATCAACTTGCTCAATATGTCAAGGCAATGGATACCGCTGGCCTAATAAATGAAAGAACCCGCAACTATACCTCCTTATGCCACATGTCACAAATGCTCCTATCCTAATGTTGTCCTCCATGGTCTGCCAGCTAAAGAGGGCGCCGGAAAAAAGTTTTCACAAAGATTCCTCACCATCTAATAAGGCTTCCTAGGCTGATAACTTAGGGGCTATATCAGGATTTTTTATCTACAATAATCCTTTTGTTTGGATCATTTGCAAATAAAGATGCGTGGCGGCTAGCCCCTTTTGGGTTGGACACCACTAGTGCTAAGAAAAATTTCAGAGGGACTCACCAATTATACTCTCTACAGGTGTAATGAAAGATCCCTCCTGGAATCTCTTCCAGGTTAAAAAAATGTTTGTCAAGCCACACAAATTTCCCCCTGCTACCTTTGAGGACTACAAATCCTTCGTACACTTGTCCCAATGAGATCTCACTATGAATTAAAACTTGAGCCTGATTCAAGAGCAAGAATTAAGGTTGTAATCTCTTGAACAGTTGAAAATGGCCCTTCTCCGCAAGTCCCTAGACAATACTGGTGGTGCACTTGGCATATAGGATAGCCCTTCCCCCTCCTTATCTGGGACGTGCTCCATCCTTGCATCTCTGTTGTCTAACAGCCTCTGTGCCATCAAGACTAATTGTACCGCTGAACTTCAGATCTTAGAACTTGACAACTCCATCACTGTGGGGCACCAACATATTTCCGGTCCTGTGAAGACATATCCAACTGAGACGCTGGCCGTTATGGACACTTCCAACCTGATTCTAGAATACTTACTAGCGTACTCTACCATACCACTCAGAGCCAGCTTTGAGCTCGCTGAAAGGTGAGGCTGAAACCTCCATCATAGGTGGGGGTCCACTCACTACTGGCCCTGCACCGCCACACTCCACGGAGTAATAATTTGCTTTTTTCCTCAAAAGTAGAGGGAGTTAGTAAGTATGACCCATTTTAATTCAGAAAATTCACTACCTCCTAGCCACGGACCCTTCGTTGCCATTTTTACCTATGCCTTATTACTAATCTGTCATCCCAGTTGGCCAGTCGAATAACTCTTTCCCATCACTCTAGAGTCATCAATCGTGCTGGATTCCTTCCAGAAGTAGGTAGAGATCCATGAGAGGATGATTCAAGAAGAGCTAGTCGTGGCTGACCCCACCAAAAAGCTTGGCTGTCCCAACTTTTGTAGTCTCATGTTATAAAGATCTTCCTCCCAACAAACATAAAACATTTAACTATCCTACGCCATTTAAGTCCCTTGGACAACTTACAGGCAATGTGAAGTCATACACTGTGAACTTCTCAGGTGATACTCTCACCTATACTCCTCCCTCTGGGCTTGGAGCTATCCTGTCCTACCTTGGCTTTGGGACAAGAGACCCTCCTCTGCTTACTTATTATTCATGTCTATTTTTTCTTCTGCGGGGAAGAGGTTTCAAGCGCTCGCTTTGGTGGACACTAGTGCAACTGAAAACTTCATCCGCCAAGAGTTGACGGAGGCTCTTGATTTGTCACTGGGAGTTGGTCAGTTTGTTTTGGGTGGTTTATCTCTATCCATTAAAAGTTATTGTGTGTTAACACCAGTTCCTTTCATCGCAGGTGATGGTTACTTTGTTGAGAGCTTCTCCTCGATAAAGAACCTCCTATTCCCAATTATTTTTGGGGTTGGCTGGTGGCTCTGATTTGACATCGCCACTAACCTCCTGGACTCTACCATGCACGCAAAATTACCTGGTGGAGTCACGTTACCATCCCTTACTTGGATGAGAGCGCCACGGTGCTCCCAAGAATGTGGGCCCCTCTTAAGGTGGGCCTAGCCTCTATTCAATTTACTGACGCCCTGACCCCAACCCTTACTCTGCCTGAATGCATCCGTGGATATTATGATCTTTTTGATTCCACCAAGGCCTGTCCACACCCTGAGAAACCAAGTTTTACTTTGAGCTCAAATTGACCGTGGACCTCATCAAGATATACTCTCCAATTTACCCCTTGTCCCTGAGGGAGGAGTCTGCCTTGGACTTTTGGGTAGACGAAATGCTCTCTAAGGGTCAAATCTTTTCTGAAATCCTCACCGGTGTGTTCCCCCTCCTGTTTGTAGATAAGTCTGATGGCTCACTTCGTCCCTGCGTTGATTATGGCAATCTGAACAACGTGACAGTGCCTAACCACCTTCCGCTCTGATCTGGAGCAAAGTATTTCCTGCTACGTGGAGAAGGCTAAGGTGTTCAGCATGCTTGACTAACTCAAAGCTTTCAACCAGATTCTCATCAAAGAAAGCCAGGAGTGGTTGACCGCTTTTTGTACTCAGAAAGTATCTACCAGTTCAGGGTTATGCCTTTTTGTTTAAAAAATCCCCTACCTGCTTTCAGAGGCTTATTGATGCTGCTTTGGAAGATTTTATGGGAGATTGCGCGATTGCATACATGGACAATATACTGGTCTTCTCCCAAGATGCAAAATCTCACGCCCGCCACCTTGTGTCTCATGGAGAGATTTTCACAGGCGAACCTTACACTTAAGGCTAGCAAGTGCGAGTTTTTCCAACTTAAGGTTGAGTTCTTAGGAAGAGCCTCTTCTCCCACGGCCACATGATTGCCCCAGATAAAGAAGCAAACATCCGTGATTGGATTACTCCCTCATCTCTAATGGAGTTATGCAGCTTCCTTGGGGCATGTAACTTCCTCAAGAAGTTCACCCCCAGCTTTCAGAAATCTCCGCCCCTCTCTACACCGCATCAGGGAAGAAGATTTTCAGATGGATCAATGAATGCAATGCCGCGTTCCACGATGTCAAGTCCATATTATTTTCCAGACCAGTGTTGGTAAATGAAGACCACAGCAGCCCCTTTATGGTCGCCACTAATGCTTTCAATTTTGTGGTGGGACCTGCTCTGCTGCAAGAGGGGGAGGATGGAGTGGAACGGCCTGTTGTTTACTTTTCTAAGATAACGACCCTGGTGCAACTCAACTACGCAATATATGACAAGGAACCTCTTGCAGTTGTTGAGGCAGTACAACTCTGGCGCCACCCATTTTCATGGGTCTAAGTGGGCATTTACTGTCCGTACTGACCACAAGACGTTGATGTACTACCACGCCCCCAGAAACTATCCCCTTTCCAGTCCCAGTGGTTGGAAATCCTGTCAGGATTTGATTTACAATATGACTTAATTATGGGCATCCAGAGCATGTTATCTGATACTCTATCCTGGAACCCTGCCTTAGCCCCTGACCCAGAACTAGTTGACGTTCACAATACCCAGGTTTTTATTAAGCTGGAAGAGGTGGAGAGCTCACTGTACAACCCCCATTATGCTTATGATGGAACCTATGGAAGGGGAAGCTACACCCCTGCCCGCGTTAAATTGTACCAACCTCTTTCACGTGACTACAATAATATTATGCAGAACTGCCCTAGAAATGGCGAACCCCTGGACAAAGGCTCCCAGTTGCTGTATGGGGTCATCCTCCATCAAGGCAAGTGGCGGGTACCGCCTGGACCCCTTCATGAGGAAGTGATCCGCGAACTTAATGACCCTCCAATTGCAGGTTACCCTGGCAAGGACAAGATGCTTGAGATGGACCGCCGCTCTTACATTTGGAAGGACATTGCCATGGATGTGGCAAGATTCACAAAGTCTTGCTTGACGTGTAGCTGGTAAAAGCTGATTCTCCTAAAAAAGCTGGGTTGCCTGTTCCCTCCAAGTTGCTGAAGGCCTTTGACCACTAGTGTCTGTTAGTTTTATCGTAGAACTTCCCTTGTCCCAGGACTATAATGCAGTAATGGTTGAGGTTCACCGTTTCAAAATGATGGCCCTTAATCCCCTATAACAACACCATTAATTCAGTTGATAAATCACATCTCTTTGTAGATCACTTTATCCGCTTATATGGTCTCCTCAAGGCATTATCAGTGATCAGAGACCATACTTCACTGCTCAGTTCTTGGAAGCCATTCTTTTCATCCTTGGCATCCACCCCTGCCGCTCCACAGCCTTCCACCCCCAGTCAGATGGGCATTAAGAGAGGAAAAATGTTTTGGGCAATTCTTGCGTAGCTATTCCAATGTTGAACAAAACAATTGGTCCTCTCACCTCCCACTAGCGCAATTTGCTTATAGTAACCTTACCCATACCTCTACAGTCACTTCCCCTTTTTGCAAACTATGACTACAACCTCAGCTTCAGCCTAAGTCAACAGATTGAGTCCACCGTCGTTGCTGGCAATGAGTGCGCTAAAGAGCTCAAGGACATACATCAGGCAGTGATAGACCATCTTGTTGATATTGTGAGGATCTTCATGGAATATGCTGATCAAAAGCGCCGGGAAGGACCTGAGTATAAGCCTGGCGACTTGGTCATGGTCAATGACAGGAACCTTTACCTGAAGCAACCCTGCTGCAAGTTAGGCCTCAAGAATGTTGAACCCTTCAAGATTCTCAAGAAAGTTGGCCCATCAGCTTACCAGGTTGACTTACCCCCTCAATCAAATGTTAAGCAAGTTACATTAGTGCCTCCTGACCCCCTTCAATGGTCCCATGCCACATCTCCCAGATCCTGTCATAGTGAATGGTGAACCCCTATATGAAATCGATGCCAATCTCGCTTCTCGCCTATACAACGCCACCTGCAATACTTGGTATCCTGGAAAGGATATGATAAGATGGAGAACAGCTGTGAATAATATCAGGACATGTATAATGCTCAAGATCTAATTCGTGACTCCCACTCTAAATTCCCAGATGCCTTATGTCCCACCACCCAAGCCTCCTGAGCTGCCATGAAGCAACCTACTCCACAACAAGAAGTTAGCCTTGGATAATGTCCCCTCAGGTGGTGCAGAACCCCGTCCAAGAGCTGAGGGCGATATCACAGCTAGTGACATATTCCTGGAATTAACTGCCCCCCAAAGCAAAGACCAGAACACCTAAGGGTCACTGATGACCTATCTTTGGTCATTAACAAAAAATGGGTTCTGGCTTTGCCAGCCAGGGCTGAGGAAAACGGCCCATCTCAGGAAAAAATTCTGGCGGGAATTAAATTTAAAACTCAGAAAAATTACATGATTTAAGGTTACAGACATACGCTTAATTTAAAAAATTTGATTTTGTTATAAACGAATGAATTTGTGACTCAGATCAGATTTCATAAACCATTTGTAACCTTCATGAAATATTCACCCTTTAATTAAGTCCCAAGCTGAAAAAAGCTTTGCTTTTCTCAGATACTTTGATCAATTTAATAAAAATTTATGTATATTTGGGCAAGCATCCTGCATTTTTTGGTTTTCTTCAACTGAAAATACACCTCTCAGAAGTTTGTGATGGCTGAAGTCCTGTTTTCTGCTATGGTTTGCCTCTACTGCTGTACATGAGCCCACTGCCCACTCCGCCGTCTATTCTGCCAGCTCCACCACAACATATTTCAGCCCTTTGTCTTAGATTTTACGCCACCCTTCCCAGCTCCCGGTCCTCTTGTTCCTGATGGTTGTGGCCAGATTGGTGTGCGTTTTGCTCCATAGATTTATATGGAAACATAATTCTGACCATTTAGGACGTCTTTTCGTTTTGTTGGGTCACTTGGCCTTGTTGTCACACTTTTGGCCTGGGTCTTTCACTCAGAGACCTCCTGCATTTTAGTTTCCCTGATAACTTCAGCCTCACTCTGGCAGTAAGTAAATATTTAAGTGACTTTGGCCTCACTATGGTGGTTGACAGAAGACAAGAACTTTGTTCAGCAAGAAGCAGACATACTACAAGATTTAATAGATATAAGTTATAGGTCTAAGGTATATCTTAGCCTAAGATGTATTTTATTGTTGAAATAGGGAAATTGTTTAGGCAATAGTTATTGAGGACGTGTGCTAAGGTTAATTGTGGTAACCACAATGGTCTTGGCATGCCTAGCTGGCAAAAAGAAATATTGGTTAAACTTTGGAAAGAACTTATGCTGATTTTCACGATGAATATTAAATTTAAATTGTCATTTGGATCAACCAACATGTTGGCTACCTAAATACAACGATTTCCATGAATAATTTTCTCATTTCAAGCGACTTACTCATATACACATTGTTGGCAACAATCCATGACAAAATAGTAATAAAAATAATCATCAAATACAATCCTCTATAATTTTTAACTAACCATCCAGTCAGTTATTATCACCGACTAGATGACATAATTAAATCTGTCATCTTAGAACTTAATTGATAAGATAAATTCGATATATGAACTATTTTTTAAACAAATTAGAGTTAAAAAAAATTCACGCTGGATAGTATGGTCATATAATATTTTCACAACAGGTCTTATAGCAAGAAGATGTTACAGGCCATCTAGACTAGGTCTGCTAATGTCTTGGCAAAGAGAGAAGCTGAAAACTCTATATAGGATGACAATACTATCATTGCATCTAATAGAGTACATTCTCAGAACCTGATGTCATTCCCCTGGTCTTTTCTTGAGAGGGGAAGTGCTGCTGATGAGGCTGCGAGCATACCAGCTGTAGCATCCTCATCCAGCAGAATGAGAAGAGTTCACTATCCAAACTAGCAGAAGTTTTGGCCACATACCAGCTGTAAAAAAGATGGAATGATCACCTTTTATAGATGTAGGCGAGGCAAGAAATTTACTCTACAAATAAAGTGTTATAACGTGAGATATTTTTCCCCTTGACTATTCAATAGAACTGTTTAATGATGACAATGTCACCCAAAAAAACTATGAAAATTTACTCCCTTTTTTACATTTTAGGGCGAAAATAATTTGCAAATCATAGATGACAAAGTGATGATTTGACACAATCAATTTGATGGGAATAATAGAAGCAATTGTCTGAATATTACCAAATCTGGAAAACAGTTAATTTTAAGACTCACTCAAAAACTTGGTGTAAAGCGCGTCAAAGGAGCGCCATCACACAAACCAGATGTCAACAAGCATATATCAAACCTGGTAATCAAGCAATAGCTGGAGAAGATGTTAACGCCATCAACCCAGAATAATGGACAGATTAATGGGCCTTAGACATCCAGATTTGGGGGTAATTTCTGCATGAAGGAGCTTAAAGATACAAAAGTTGAATCAAATGGATGAAGCATCTAAAGTGGCAATCAGACGCCGCCTCACTAGGGGCTCTTGAAAAACACCAATATCGCTACCCTAATTCCCAACTTATTTTATGATTAACATTCATTTTATACCTTAATTTTTCGCCTAAAGTTTAAAATACTTCACTTTTACCCTAATAAGAAACCTTATTACAGAAATATCAGTTTTATCTTTTTTTGTTCCTCTTATAGTGGTTTAAGTGCTTATTAGCCAATAGTCAGTCTGGGATTAGCAATTTAGCAGAATACAGTAACTAGTCTAAGATATGATATGTTTGAGTAGACACTCTATATCGCGGATACCTTGGAGACAAGCTAACTAAAAAGAGAGATTAAATTTCTTCTGCTTATTTTTGAGGGTCAAAATATAATGAACATGTCAGAGAATGTCAGAATAGAATAGCCAAGGGCGTGTAGAAATTTCCAAAGTGATTGATATCACATTGGGTACATCATGGAAGAATTTTCTCTACTAGGATGATTGTGATCTAAGAGACAGTTTTCTGATGCCCTAATCTATGCAGAGTAGACCCTCTGAGCAGTGAGTTGGCCTCACATGTTAAGCAAGCTGTGGTCGTTGGTATGACTGGCCCATAGGCCAAAACAACATTAGGTCCCTCTTGAATCTTCAACTCCTGATTTTCTGCTACTAAGAGCTCAACATAGCTCTTCTCCACTATGTATCCAACAGGGCCATCACCTCCTCTGTTCTTTTTTGCGCACACAACTACATTGAAATAAAAAAATGGGAATAAAGAGAATAAGCAGATTACTAATAGGATAATTTTTAAGTTGTAAATTTGATGTAGCTGTTTATTTAGATCCTCTCTCCTTTTCTTGCATCTTGCTTGCTACTATAGTTAAATCCTTTAAATTTCTGGGCCATGCTCCTCCTATGCATTTAAAAAGTTACGGGGTGATGCATACCAACCACCATTTCTTTGGCTGCCGCTAGCCAGTGATTGCACCTTCCAGGAAACATCAGGCCCTCATGCCAGTTTTGTGCCAACAAATGTTTTTTCTCAACCTGCTGGGCTAGCGCAATTTTCTTCATCAACACGCTCTGGATTTTTCACCATTGACACCGCCATAAGAAGATCTATCTGAAAACCTTGTCTGAACATCTTTGACAATTATGAATCCACAAATTGAGCCACCTTTTCCAGAAGACATAAAATCTGTGTCTAGAACTTTTCTCTCTTGTTGCAATCACTAATAGCAATAAATTCGATTCAAGACTAGGTAAGTTTGATAATCTCTTTGAGGAGATTAGTGTGCACCCAATGTCAGGTAGCAGTTGGGCTAGTAAAGTAAAGGGCATGGGATTCAGCTTTGAACTTTCCAAAGTTCATAAACGCCCCAGAAACACTGGCAGCCCAGATTAGAATAAAAAAAACTGAAAGTTATTATTTCCCTGGAGATTTTAGCCTGGCTGCGAAATGTAATCAGTTCATCAAAACTTAGCATACTCAGACCCTGTTGTCAGTGGAGCTTGGGGTTTTGAGTTTTCCTGGATATTAATTAAATGGCGCTTTGGGAAAATTCTTTAAAGATGTGCATAACCATTTCCTGGACGCAGTATAAGTTGCACCACACTCCATGACCCGTGGTTGGTTGGATCTCAGGTTTAAAATTAAAAAAGCAGCGGATGAAGCTGCACAGGTGCGTGTGGTGGTAGACCTCCTGGATGGTCAACGGGTGGCCAAAACGAAGTGCATTTGATGGACCCAATCAGACCAAATTTTGTTACCTTCGACTTTCTTCCCACATTGATAAAGCGCACAGTGCTGGAGCACCACCTCATGGTTGGCTTATGAGATAGGGGGAACTTACTCCTTCAAAATGCAACGCTTTACGCTCATGCCAGATCTGTGCATGGGCAAAGCAATTGCAGTGATCACCCCAACTGCGGTCATCATGGGAGACTATACCCAAATCCCCCACGCCTTAGTTTTGAATGTTGACAGGCGCGAATCCTGCCCGTTCCACATCACAGTGGATAGTACGCCCCCTATCTACAGCTTTTTTCAGGCTTTTAGCCACAATGCCAACACGTGCGCCTCCAAAGAGGGCATCATACAAAACAAAATTTTTTTATGATGCAATGGGCAGTGCAGACTCCCATTATGAACCAGCCATTGACATTGACGTCACCTTCCAATGGGTTGAGCAGGAGTGTTACATTCAAGTCAAACCTGTGTCCCCGCAAGAACGCAAAAATACCAAGCAGGCCCGCAGAGCAGTGGCCAAGGCAGCGGCCAAGGCCCTGTCTGTGGTCCCACCTGCCCATACCCAGGATGACATTGAGACATTTGCTGATGAAGCGGCTCATGCTCTCTCACCAATCAGATTGAGCCAACCAACCTGAGAACCCAATGGGTGAGTCAGATTTACCCAAGCAAATTTACTAAGCAAGATAAAAACCAATTTTACCAACCATTCCCTCCATAATTTATGTTGACTTTTGATGATGCACCACAGGACCACAGCAATGTGAAAACTCAAAAAAAATTGGCAAAAGAAATGAAATCAAAACCCAACAATAAACCCACGTGATACTACTACATAAAGACAATTACTCCATAGCACAATGCACACAAGCTGGCAAAGAGAAAAGTACTCAAAAAGGTGGATAAAGGGCAATGGGGCCCTTCCCCTAGCACCTAAGGTGCAATGGGGATAGCCTTCACAATATGGACGTTATACATCACTGGACCCAAGGCCTCATCATCCCAGGATAGGAAACTGAGTTTTTTAAATAATAATTTACCTGTGGACATCCCGGTCATTCAGGAAACCCATAGTCCAGATAATGCCAAGGAAACATGGGCAACCATGCTCCTCCCCTCCCTTTCCTTTTGGTCGCTACACTGTGAGGTGCTTATACATGCATCCTGTTTTTAAATTTATCTCTAAAAAACATACCTCGATGGGCATGTATTTGTAGTGTCCTTTTCATTGGATGATGAAGTGCACACTATCATTAACATTTATGCCCACCATGTGCGTGAGATCACAATGAATTCCTCTTGGCTGTTACTTCCCTTCCCTTCCTCTGATCTGTTTGTGGTGGGCGACATGAACTGCTGGGCCAACCTGACCACTGACCGCTGGCCTTCAACGCCTACCCCCAAGCAGGGGCACATCAAACCATGCATTCTAAAAGTCACTTTGGGACTGTTTGATACCCTCCATAAACAGGCACCGCTGCTCCACAACATGTCACATCTTCATGTGCACAACAGGCATCTGAGATCTATATCCCTCATTGACCTTATTATTTCACTATTGAACTTTTGCCCCCCAGTTTGTGCACTTCACAATGACAAAGATTGATTTCTCTGACCACAGGTTGGTGTCAATTCTTTTCTTTGTCAATACCAGCGGCACAGGCGCAAAAATGGTGCAAAATTCGTCCAGATAAGATCACGTCGCCCAGGTTTTCCTCATGGGTGGACACCAAATTCTTTAGCACTAGAGTTCGCCACACCGTTTTGTGCAGACCATCTTACTACATGGTCAACCTTAATAGCAAACACCATCCGTCAGGCATGCCACCTCTCATCACGTTGCTCCCGGGCTGCCTCAGTGGTCATTAACTGCACGCTTGAAGAAGTTGACCACCTGGAGTCTAATGTCCCTTCTTCAGGCTACAGCCTGGCTTGAAGTTGCAAGTGGGCAGAAGTGTCTGATTATCTTAACGCACTGGTAAGGCAACAAAAACATTGCATTTGTGTTCAGTTCAAAGCGAAAAATTTGATGGATGGCGATATGTGCTCTGCTATTTTTTCTGAAAAATTTTTTGCACTGTGAAAGAGCTTGGCCTGCACACAGGTGAGTTAGCCAGACCACTCCATCGCAGAGAATCCAGATAAACTGGCAATCAAAGTTTGAAACTTTACCCTAGAATTGTTTTGCTCCAATACAGTCTTACTGGATGAAAGTTGAAGAATTTCTTGATAGTGCACATATCCGCACCATTCCTGTCATCTGAAGTTTGTGAATTTAATTTTTCAGGATAGATTCTGTTATGCTGATCAAGGTGCACTGCACAGGAAATTCCCAGGTCCAGATGGGATTCCTTATGAGTTCTATAATATTTTAATTATTTTTTCTCTTTGTTGCTAGCCTCAATGAACCAGTGTTTGTTGGAAATGCTCCACCTTCCTGGAGGCCAGAAGGCTTACATTATAACGTGTATAAGAAAGGGCAAAGCTGAATTTGGTCAACTGGCGCCCCATTTCACTTACTAACACAGATACTAAATTATTTACTAAAATAATGGCAAACTGCCTAGGGTAGGTTACCTCTGATATCATCTCCTCTGGGAAATTTTGTTTCATTCCCAAGCTGTCTATATGGGACAACATACAAGCTGTAGCCAACGTCTGCCAATTCACAGCTACTGGGGCACTTGTTTTCTTAGAACAGCAGAAGGCTTATGATAGGGACAACTGGGATTACCTCAAAGCCTGCCTCCACAAGTTCCACCTTCCCCATTGATTCATAAATTGGGTGATGTTGCTTTCAGAATCCACCACAATGGCAATGCGTGGCCCTGGATTCCTCACTGATGTGGTTCACCTTCAAATGGGCCTCCTCCAAGGGGATCCCTTGAGCCCACTCTTATATAAATTCAGCCTTGACCCACTTTTATGCAACGTGAATGCCCGCCTTACTGGTGTCCATGTGCAAGGCCAAGTACCAGTTAAAATGTTGGCGTTTGCTAATGATTGTGTGGTTGGGATGTCTAACAACCAAGATGCACGCGCGCTGAGGCTACTATACAGGAATACTCCAGGGTAAGTAACGCCACACTTAACACCTCCAAACTGAAATCATCCTCCTCAGCTGGTACCAAGCACGCTGGTCACCAGCACCCCGTTACCTACCTGGTTCAGCAGCTAGCTCACAGGTTCGCTTGCACCGCCCACCCCATACCACCCCGCTTGTGCTCCCTTTCGTGCCAAGACCCACTGATGGGATGGTACACCATTTGGGTGTGTGGCTGGAGGTGGGAGAGTACACCTTTGTCGGTGATGGAACACAATATTCTAGACAATGTCACAAAGTGCATCACTTTCCTTAGAGCCCACCAGACTAACCTCCCAGTTTGGGTTGTGATTGCCAACTCTATGCTCCTGTCTAAAATCTGGTTTGTAGACCATGCTATCACCTTATTCCCATCTTTCTTATCCTCTTTAAAGCACTCCTAAAAGGGTGGCTTTGATTAGGCCGCTACCACCAGTGCGCATGGATGTCATGTTTAACCCTTGTTGGAATTTCAACCAGATGAATCCTTCCAATATTATCTGAAATAGGGGTTTCAGTTAGTCGGGCATAGTTGCCAGCTAATCGCCTAGTTAAATACTATTTGATGGTACAAAAATAATAATCATTTTAGGATCAGCAGATTCCCAGTTTGGTGCAACTATCAAATCGTGACTGTGGGAATTTCCGGTGGAATGCTGCTGTATTCAGTTACCAGCTTCTAACAATGATTTTGCTAACCATAGTTTGAGTTGGCGAAATCTTATCCCTGCACCAACTGCCATAAAAAATGATTGTGGGATTTTCCGGCAGAAAGTCAAAGTAGTCTTTATCAATCATTTATGAATTTGCAACTAATTCAGAGTACCGGCGACTCATGCTGAGGATGCTCAATGTCTATTTAATTATGAATTTATATACAATTGACCAGCGACATATGCTGAGTATGGATTAACCTAATTTAATATTTGGTGATCAGATGAGCAGATCTGGAGGTAATCGCTATGAGGATGAATGAATAAAAGTTTATGATCTGATAGAGGTTTGGAATCTAGAGGCCTATGGGTTTTCTGGCAGATGATTGGCCAAAGAGCACTTGGGTGCAGTAGCCCTAGAAGTAGTATAAATAGTCGATTCATTTACTCTTAATAAACATCTCTCTTGCACCATTCTTACTTTTATTTGATAGTGGCTTAGAGCAGTTAGATTAAGAGTAGATAGGTTAGGTATCCCCAATAGGCGCAGGTGATCACTCCAAGGGCTTAGCCAGTGCTGCTGGCCCCGATGCCAATGAAGGCAAAAGAACAAAGGGCCACCAGTCTTCATACTGGTTGGCCTGGCACACTAGCGGAGCCCAAGGTTGATTTCGTGACAGCCCTCCCCATAATGGAGGTATTGGCCTGTTCAGCTTCAAGGCCCATGCCGCCAAATTACTGGCACCTGGATCGCTGCAGTCACCATCCTCACACTTCCAGCCCAAAATTGTCACACACGTCTGTCTCCAATTGCACCTGCGCCATGGGCCTCCACAATCCTACTCACCTCCATTCTCTTTTAAATTGTCTTGCCTCACATCTTCTGCAGTGGGCCTGCATGGGACGTCACCCAACTTCAAAGAAAATCTCCTCTCCATGCAGAGCGCTGAGTGGAAAATCAACATCAGTGGACACATCACCAAGAGGGGTCGCCCTACTCCCCGTTTTAAACAAGAAGTCTGTGGGAAAGTCATTTTAAACAACCTGGTACCCCGAAGTCTCCCCTTAAATTACCCGTGTGGACAACCTTGCTAAGCTGGTCATCCTGTATTCTTTGGAAATTCAGAAAGACATTTGAAGGTAAACAAACCATCCTCTTTTAAAGCCTCAAATTCGCGCCCATGTTTGGAGATGATTGAGAAAAGTGTACAGAATGGCTGAGCGGTCCAATTCCTCTCAAAATTCATGCATTGTGTGCGGTCAATACAGATCTTTAGTCCATCACTTGGAAGATCGCCCACCTTCACAGTAAAAATTTGGCGAGATGTTATGCATCTCTTTTGACAGGAGAGTGAGCAGACTTTTAGCCTGTCCAAAAACATCTATGCCTTTTCCATTACCTACCCTATCCACCCATCGCTCTGCACCTTAATTGTTGCAATAGCATTCTGGACGATACACACCATTGTCCTTAATGCACTCTCTAGCACGACCCCAACCCTTCATGAAGCTGTGAATCGCTTCCATTCCCCTCTAATGGATCACTTTCAAGCTTGGCTGTTTCTCCTCCTGCCATTCCGCCAACGCCAGTTGGTGTTGTCCTGGTTCCCCATCTGGTTCCTCTCAACGGATCCTTTCCTGCATTCATGTTCAGTTTTGGCCCAGGCCTCCCCTGTCACTCCCCCTCTTCCTTCCACTGGCAGTCCCGCTGGCAACAGGAGGTACCTCGTCTCCTCTGGGGCGCCCCTCATTTTCTTGGTGTTTTGTAGTAGGAGATTATCAGAAGAGTCTGTACCATGGTCAGCCTTCCCCAAATGAAATTTAAAGTCTAAAATAAAATCTGTGTCTAATGCAAGAAGACGATTTACCCTTTGAATTATGTCTTTGTACTAAAATATCCGCTGCTACTGTTTGCCAGGCTTTTACATTAAGTTAGGCTCTTGAGGGACAATTAAACCATGGTACACAAAGATTTGATGTCCCAAATTACACCTTCTTGTAGCTTTTTGAACACTTGGTAACCATACATCCAAATTAACCTCCTCTCCTGTACCTCAGTTTCCTTACCTTTATAAAAATGATCCAATACCTTTTCCCAACTAAATTAATTTTTGATAAAACGACCTTCAATTTTTTGAAAGAATTGAGACTTTACTAATTAGGTCGATGTAAGTATCAGGCTGCAGTGATCCGTTACACTTGGGACCCATGCCCCTCTAGTATTGTAATCTAACAAGGATTGCAAGGAACACTAAAGGGTTGCATCTGCTTATTGGATACATAAAACAAGATTGATTGAATTAGATATCATGTCTGAGGATCACCTATTGTGACTGCCATCCCATGTGGTTTATGTAGTATAAGGAATGGCTTTATACTTAATAAAAAAAATCTTTTAATTCCCAGGCATAATCCACACCTGTTTAAAAATAAGCATCTCCCAGGAGCCTATTAAATAAGAAGTAGTGGTAATACATCAGTGAAAGAGATCTTAACTTGTTTGAGTGCTCTTAAATCTGCATATGTTGGGCATATTTTTATGCTACCGGACAATCTGGAAAACCAAGAAGCATATGGTAGGACCCAACGCCTGGTAGAGTTTTTGTTACTACTTTCCATTAGCAAGATTGATAATTTTAAATGGTTTAGGAGCATACGCAACTTTGTGTTTGAGGAACCTACCACGGTGTCATCAGTTGCTACTTCATTTAGAGAAGATTCAACTCCAAAAAAGAATAAAGTTGATGAGCTACTGGAGGATTACTCAAACTTGTTCTCTACTTCCATGTTTGACTTTTGAAACATGAAAGGGGTCATACACAATGTAGAAAATGGAGATTAACCTATTTAAGCGCGGCCTTATTAAAAAAGAAAATAGAAGAAGCCCAAGTTGCTAAAGAGCTCAATGAGATATTAGAGTTAGAGCAGCCGGTACTATCTTGATTAACCATGGGCTTTTCCCCTCCTGCTTGTTTTTAAGTAAAATGGAAGTCAAAAAACTGTCATGGAATAAAAAAAATTCTTTATTCAAGAAGCTCAATTTATTTTATCGCCTAAAAGTATAACCTACTACGCATTGATAAGGAGCTCATTATCTTTAGGCAATGGATCTTACTAGAGGGTACTTGACAGATTGTGCTACCCTCCAAGGATAAAGACATATGTGTGCTAATCGCAAATAAAGGTTTATTTGGGCTGAACAATGTGCCACAAGGGCTATGAAATTTCCCAACCACCTTTCAACGAGCCATGGACTAAATACTGTGTGACCTTAAGTTAATGTGTATGTAAGTATAACTCAACAACATCATGGTATTTTCAAGCTCTTGAATGGACATCTAGAGCACTTTATTCAATTTTTTTTCTGTCTAAGGCAGTCTTCTCATAAGCTCAAGCCTCCTATATGGTCCTTTGTTTAATCCTGAGATAGAATTACTTGGTCATAAAGTCACCAAGGGAAAGTTATGCAGTCCCCTTTAGACCAAGTTGCCACAATTGAGAGGATGGCCCCTCCAAAGCCCTAAGAGACATTCAAGTGTTTAACGGATGAAGGTATTAAAGACAATTCATCCCACAGTTTTTGACCTCAACAAACTTTAGTATACCTGCTACTTAATAAAGTTCTTTTTACTGGAATCCCGAGTTAGATCAGGAAATTTAACCTTCTTAGACCTCTCTAATTACCCAGCCTGTCTTATAGACTCAAAGTTCAGTCAACCCGTCTTGTACTTACCAATGATACCAATGTGCTTGTAGGGGCCATTATGGTCAAGTTAGATGATCAGCAAGTAGACTTACCGGTGACCTAAATCACTAAAATCCTTTCTAGGGCTGAGCTGAACTATAGTATTTACAGACAAGAATTTCTGGCTATTCTCCTCATGATTAAGCATTATTAATACTACTTATACAGAACTCACTTCATTATTGTAACCAATAAGTACCTCTCTTAGGTGGCTCCAGCAGATGATGGATTGATTGAAGATTGATTATATGAGCGTTTTGGTTACAGAGCTACGTTTTCTTATGCTCTTAAACCTGTAATCCCCGCAAAAATGTGGATGGGCGATTAAAGAATTCTGACTTTAGCTGTATAAGCACCTAATATATACTTCCTAAAGCAGTGATTGACCAATTGGATTGATGTGTGTTGAAGATGCTAGAGATTGATAAGGAGTTGCAATCTATGGAAAAGGACACCTAGGGAAAGGGATGGATTTATAATTTTTAAATGGAAATGGCTTCATATGTATGACCATACTCAAAACTCAAGATATTCTCAAAGTCCACTCCAGTGTAGGCCTTGGAGCTATCACAGAAAGAATACGTGGTTGAATAAGAGATGTTAAAAAGACCAAATGCTTGAAACTATATATGAGTTATTGGAAGCTTGTTCAACCTGCAGGTCGCAGGATTGTCAAAGCCCCCAACACTGACATCAAGCTGCAGCTCCCTCATCACCTTTTAGTGTGGTCAGTTCAGATTTAGTAGGCCTTTATCATGGTTATCCATAGCCATTGTTTTATCCTACTTACCATTAACTATCTCTCCTAGTGGGTCAGAGTTATTAATGTCCCTGGAGCCATCTCAAAGTCCATGATATTATTCTTTTTTTGGCTCCATTTTCACATTAATATAGTGCTTAAGGATCTTACTTTCTGATAATTGGTTAAAACTTATATTACAAATTGTCTAAATTTCAACATTTATATTTAGTACCAGCAAACACTTTACTGCATCCTAAATTCTTTAATTAATGTGAAATATAACGAGAAAATGGTAACATAGTATATTTTCTGGGAATGTTGGAGGCACCAAAAGCCCATGCAATGTAATCATTATCTGCCATCTGCCTTAATAACCTAACGGATTTTATACCATCAAATGATTGAGATTTCCCTTCCAGGATTATATGGGAGAGAACCACGATTACTAGCAGTTCAATCACTGATGGACTCTTTTGCTCCTGAAAACGTCAAGTTAACAATGAGCTCCTTGCATGATAAAAACATCATGTTACAAGTGCTTTCCAACCATGGGATTGTTATAACCACTGCAAAGAAGCCTGTATGGCTTATGCTTAAAGACAGGCCAATTATCACTCTCAACATTAAAATACTATTTGATACTATTAATATCTGGCAGACATCCCAAAAGCTTGACACCTCCTGGTTGTTCCATATTGCGTCCTATACAAAGTGCGTTACAAAAACCTCATCATAGATGCATCTAAGCACAATGGTTAATAGGTTTCATGTTAGGATACTTTAAACCAATGTCCCCCTCTAACAAAATTTTGAGGGGACAATTTCTAAGTTTATTTTCTTATAAAATACAAACCATTAGAAAATCAGAATGATGTATGGTTTAAATGCTCTCCTTAAGAATTGAGCTTCACTGACACAAATGAATGGTAATTGACAGATTGATCCTCTAATGTATAAGAACCAGTAAAGGAATTCAGGATGTCATAAGGCACAATTTTGTCTAGGCCTCCCATTAGTGACCTGGATGAACTGTATATAAGATCCTAGGTAGAAATTATGAAACAAAGAATAATGGAAGAACAACAATCAAGATGTCAACGTCAAAAGTAAATGGGGCTGGTCGACCTTGGGACAAATATACCAAGCAGAGTTTTTAGCCTGTGCTGGTTTCAAACATATTTTAATCAAAGCCCAACCCAAAATGGAGCAGTAACTACCCCGGTATGCTACCACTACTCAAGATGTCAACAAAAAAAATTATTCTTTGGCACTCATACTGGGTTAAAAGTGAAAAGATGATCAAGGGTGACTCAAACTATCTCTACGCCACAAGGCTCCCCCTCATACTATAATTTTATTTAAGTTTACCTAATAGAGTTAGTTCTAAATTCTTCCCTTTATTAAATTAATTTAGCATATATCATTAGTTTAATTTCACAAATTTATGAAATAGTAATAGTAGTCATAAACTAAAAATTGCCAATAAAAGGACCCTTTTAAAGCTGTAGTGCTTTGCCATTTTCCTTAAGAAGCCATTCCTTTTTTAAGAGCCATCCCAAAGGAATCTAAAATTTAAAAATATTTCTGGCCAACCAAATAATTAACAATTTAAAACCACTGAAAAATAGTAAAGCTGATACCTTCCATAACAGAGCTGCTAAAAGCCTTACATTCCCATTTCCTATTGGAGAGAGATCTACCCCTGTGGGTGGGAGAACAAGGCGTAGTTTCTATGAGCAACATGTTATTTAATTGCAAGTATGGTATTGAATTACTGAAAGAGGGTGAAGTTTCATTGTGTTAATATTATGAATCTCTTAAAAGAAGTCCTTTACGGTTTCTGCAGTCTTTGGCGCTCACAAAGATTTTTTGATAATCAGGGTATCCCTTCCAAGAGAGAAAGCACTGGGCTCTACGGCAAGACTTATGGTATAATAAGTACTAATTTAACTCATTCTCTATATTTCAGCCACTTAGACAGGTTGGAGGAGAAAAACATGAGCTCTTAAAAGGGGAAAGGAGAGAGGAGTGGTAAACTTGGTGAAAATTCAGTATGCTGGTAAATGGAGTGGCAAGCTCATCGCAGATCATCTCCTTGTCACATAAGGAGCCACCCTGCATACATGTCAATTTCTTTACGTAATAGGCATTGGTTGTGCGTAACAAGCATCACCAGGGAAACAACTGAGATATCTTGTATAGGCGTCAAGACCAGCCATTAAAGCTCTTATTGTCCTAAATCTCTGTAGTGAGGTGCTACTGAACAAGAAGTGATGTTGTGTGGATGTGTGTTTCTAGGTCAGCAGTGGCAGGGACTGAAAGCTTAATCAAGTGGATACTGTGAAAGAGGAGTTTTATAATAAGGTTGCTAAAGAGAAAGGAACCTGTGGGAGAGTTTAAGTTTTGTTAAAGAAAATTGGGATAAGGGGGAGGTCTAACACTCAGAAGTATATGGTTGCAGTGACATAGCAACTAAAGTGTTTTTCTATATTCTAATTCATTATCTTATGATGCCCATATGACTGTGGGTGGAATGCTGTGGAACCACAGGACTTAATTTTTAAATGGGAGAGAATTTACAGAACCGTGCAGTGAATTGTGAACCCCAGTCAAAAATGCTTTTCTGAGGACTCAAATTGGGCAAAGATATTCATATTAAACATCCTGGTTGCGTCCTCAGAAGTGATGGGTGTAGAACGTGGAATAAGATAAACTACTTGGTAAAATGATCCATCGCTACCATTATAGTATTAAAGCCCTAAAAAGTGGGAAGTTCCACGTTAAGAATAACTGATACAGAATTCCATGGTCCAGAAGTCTGCGAAATAGATAAAGGAGGACATTAAAACCAGATCAATTGGTCTTGGCCCTAGAACAGGTTTCTCATGAGAAACCCCATTTTGGGACATTACAGACGGAGGAGGGCCAGTTGTATGATTGTATTAGCATATTTACGCACTTACTGGACCAGGAATTTCATAAAAGGTAAACAATGACGATTTCTCATGATGCGGGCCCCAAATGAGGAAGGCACTAAGATATACTCCCTGATTCTTCTACTCTCTCTTTGTGGATATATGGCGACTTTTAAATGGAATCCACTGATAATTTTATGAAAATATTAAGCCTCTTTATGCAGGATGATTATTCAGCTAGGACTATTTTAGGAGAGGTTATGAGGGGCCAGGTAAGGCAGGTAATATTTTGATGGTTTGAAGCCAGAATCACAGCTGGTACCATGACTTTCAATAACTCAGAAGATGGTCTGGGTGGGGACTAAGGTCGGGGGTGTGGCTCAGCATATCTGAAAGTACATGTAAAGAACCTTCAACAAGAAAAGGTTTAAAGATAAAGTATCTGAAGTCTTTATAGGGCTGGGCTTGTAAATAGTGACAGCTTCTTAAAAGGATTTGAAGTGCCTTCCATTATCTTCTTTTTAGACTGCTTCTGTTCTCACATTACCTAGAGGATTGTGTTTTGGGAGGATTATATTTTGAACAGAGAAATCCCGCACTACACCTAAATAAATGATCTATCTTACTCCAGGTAAGTGCTTCAATATTACAACCTTTATTGAAATTCCCATATTTTAAATTTCTAATATCCGAATTCCTTTCTTTTTGTTAATGATAAGATCAGTTGATTTTACTGTAAATCTTAACTTTTCATCCATCAATTCCAGTAATACTTATCTGTCTGAGATCCCATTTTACTAATTTTGTTACGTCTTCTGATAGAACGCTGGGTTACCGCAGGTGAGTCCTTTATATTCTTGAAGATTAGAAGAAGGTTTTGTCCCTAATTAATGATTAGCAAATTAGCGTTCCAATCTCCTACCAAACCCCTTTTGGTGCTATGTTTTTTGATCTTAATCATACTTCTAAACGCAGACCCAGAGTCCTAAAACCCAATATGACGATGCAACATCCAAAAAAGCGCCTGTAAGCCCCAAAGCCAAATCCCATGTACTGGCCAGCGCCCTCACAAATGAAAACACTGGCTCATTTTTGCTTTTTGTTTTTTTTGCTAATAAAATTTTTCGTCTGAAGACTTTAGATTTTTTGGTTTACTTAAATAATTTTGGGCGTCATGATTTGCGTTGCATCCAATATTCCCCTGCTTTAGTTGGTTTGATCAACCATCAGCTTATGCAATATCTTTCTAATGATAATACTTTAACTAACATGAAGTTATAGGAAAATATCGATTATTGACTAGTTTAGCGCGTAACCTCTAACTTCTTAGGGAATTACCAAGGTTGTATTAAACTACTTTTTGTGATTATGACTTGGCGCCTTTATTTATAAATATTCTTTTAATGATTCATTTTTTAACCCTGCAGGTGCAATTTCTGATACTCTTAAGTTAATCCTATTGTTCCATTTAACCCTTGAAGCAGAGTAAAAAAATTCAGTATGAGTCTAATTATTGTTTTATTGAAAGAGGCAAGCTGACCAGGGGACAGACATTACCGATGCTTGAACAAGCTAAAAATTTAAATTAAAATAAATAAAGTTGAAATGAGATGGACGGATCCACTTGAAATGATGCGAAATTCAAACAAAACACACCAAACAAATTGGAAGCAGAAACTGCTATACATCCATGGCAGTGGATGAAGGGGGATCAGGAGACACTTGTTCCTCATCTGTTGTGGACATGTAGAGGCACAAAGCTGATAGAAATGGTGTGGGCGCATCATGGAAATGGGGGTCAAGATAACAAATGAGTGCTTGCAACTCAATGTGTGCGATGAGGAGGGTGGAAATATAGTCTGCAAGTGCTTTTTAGGCCTTGTGGCGTACTTTAGGTAGGGTGGCGATGGTTGCAATGTCGTTGTGGGTAATTTGTGTCTTTGGGACAAACTTTGCAACTGCCGCAACTTTTTGAATTGGTGAATTTGTCACCTGATAGTATTTAAGATGTTCTTTTTTCTGTTTTGGAAGCACAGTACATAGTAAATAGGAGGTGGCAGGCCCGTAGCCAGTACTGCAACTGATTTTGCAATGGCTATATGGGTTGGGCGACATTTGGGTAGGCAACTGCCTCTTAGCTAGTTAGTGGTCACTTATGCTTGGTGTGGCATCAGGTCAATGCGCATAATGGCGCCTTGGGAATTGGGCTGCATAATCAGTATTGAGGTACATTTTGAATGTTGGGGCTCATCCCATTCAGATTCAGGAATAAGCTCGCCCAACTAATTAACCTCAACAAATAATCCCTTGTTTTTTGGTTATATTTGATTGGGTTGTTTGCATATGGGTTGTCTGTTGCGTTTGGCTGAGGATGATTTAGTTCTTACTTTAGTCCATTCTGGCTCCTGATTGGTGGGTTCAGGAGAAGAGGTTCGTAGAGTAATTTTTGGTTTGTTGATTCAGTGGTTGCTGTGGCTACCACTTTGGGGGGGGCAGGGGGTAGGAAAGTGCCCCATTCAAAAAATGATATTGTATCAGCTATGGGCTCATTGAGTATAGTTTCAGGTGTAAATGCCACAGCTCGTGAGATGGAGGGGCAGCACCATTTTGAATGACCAGTTTGAAACAGGTGGGGCAAATGGTGCACCCTGTATCCACTTAAGCCCAAAAAGGATGGTATGGCGTGAGGGATAATGGTGTGAGGGGGATTGAGAGGGTTATTTCAGTTGATACTGGACAAATAGTCATGAAGGCGTGGAGGCCTGCAAGGCGAGTGGCTCTATTGGAAACCACAAATTCTATCATGGAATCAGAAACATATTATGATAATCCAGCGATAATTTCATTAATTAAAGTTCTGTGTGGTAGGTGGGTAGGAAGGCTTGCAAACTGAACCACAAGAGTGGTATCTTTGGGCAACTGGTTATGAGTAGTTAGGAGGGGGTGTCCTGGAACACCAGGGGGATGGTAGCTGCTACTGCAGCATCCGAAACACTTGAGAAGCCAAGATCAAAATACCCCAAAGGGGCGGAAGTTGATGAAGCCTGCAGGCTGCATAACAGCCTGGGCTAATTAGATAATGGCTTTATCTGAATAGGGAAACAACTTTCTATATTCAACCTGAAGGCCAAATCGCATGTTACTCTGGGGGAGCACAAGTGGGATGCGTGGCACTGCCTGGATTTGGGCAGATGTAAGGCTAAGTTCTTAGGTGGGACATAGCTGCTGTAGTATTCAGAGGGCTAGCTGATCCAGCCCAAGAACGTTTTGGCAAAGGCCAAAAAACACTAAGAGGTGGAGCACCACTGTCCCACATGGTGGCAGCGGGCGTTGAATGCATTGACATAGGTAACTTGAATAGTTTGACGACTAGTGGAGCTGTTTTTACTAAATTTCAAAATATGATTTGACCAAAAGTGAGTGAATTGAGAGAGAGAAAAGTGAGGGTTATTTATTGTTATCATAGCCATCTTCCAGAGTTTTAATTGCAGCCAATTGATTTTGACCATTTTAAAAATACTCTGAGCACTAGTGATTTCTCCCTAAGCTTAATTTTGTATAATTAAACCTCTAGTATCACTCATTTGAGTGTTGCTAATTAAACATAAAATGCAATAATAGGAATGCTAGTGGAAGCGGTATATCTTGACAAAATTACATCTGTAAGAGGATTTTCTCCTACATTGTTAGAGAAATTTAGAGTGAAGAAAATGTATAGTAGTGAGCCAAAAAAACCCTGTCAGTAATCAATGCTACATTGTGATTTTCTTATTTTAAAGGAAAATTCTCTTTCTGGAAAAAGGGTTTTTAAGTTTTCTAAGGTTACTTTCATCTAATAGTACCATGTGTTTAAGTGATAATCTGTGATTAAATTCCAACTCCCTAGCGCTGAATTCAGATTTGTCGTGCTCACTACAGGGGCTATATTTTGTTACCTGCGATCAATTTTACAAGTGTGAATCTTGAGAAGAACCGCTTAGCCTTTGGCCTTAGCACCAAGTACTTTTTAAGCCATTGGACAAAGGCAAAATGGTTATTGATCATATTTAAGTAAGTATATCTGAATTGAAGGGTTAGAAGCTCCTACAAAGAACTTTTCCTTCTAGTGCAAAAGAATCTGAAGCGTTAGCCTTGGCGTCAACATATCCCAGGCTCAGTTAAAGAGTATCCTAATGGTTACTTCATTGGTACTTTCTTATTGTTATAGGTATGAATGAAGCCAACTGGGCATGTTTTTATTATAAATATCAAGATACACTATATTACAACTGCCATATTTTTTGCGAGATGACTATCAGTGAGTTGGTCAAGAGACTCAACACTTAAGATCAATTAGTAGAAGTTATTGCAGGATACATCCATCCTTCTATCCGCCAAGTTCACCAGGTTATTGCCCACAACATATTGATTTTTTCATTTAGTTACGTTTTGAAAGCTCAGCAAGAAAAACTTTCTCTTACTTGGATGGTTGGATGACACTTTATGTGAAAAAATGCTTTCATCCATTTTGAAAGCAAAAACTCAGGACTCCCAATAGAAGGTGTAAGGACTGGATGCGCAGTATAATGCTTACTTATAAGTATCTTTAATGTTATAATTGATAAATGAGGGATAATGTAAGTCCCAGGGAACGTCCTATGGGTGTTGATTAGCCATTTTCCCATTTCTGAGCAAGAAGGCACCAAAGAGGATGGCCATACCCCTCATTACTCAGGGCGTTTTTGCTCACGTGGTACTGAGCGCTGAGTAACAGCCCTCCTACTTCAGATCACGCTTCTGGTACCCACACTCTCCTCAGCAGAACTGCTACAAGGAATCAGTGAAATCTGCGCTGAGATCGCCAAAATGAAATTGATTGTAACCAATTCAAGCAGCAATCAGCCCGATGCTCAGATTTCAAATGGTCAAAAAGGTATAAAGACTTATATATTGGCTGGAAAGCCCAACAGTTGCAATTTGGTTAATATGTCAATCAGAAAAAGCTCCCTCCTCCCAAATTTGTTGGGTATCACCCCCAATGGTCAGGTAACAGCATTGGACACCATCGATAAGGTTTTGAAGCTACCTGGTGGCAAATTGGGCATTGCGCCTGACACAATGCTACTAACCAAATGAACTTCCCAGCAACTGAGCACAGGCGGGTTGGGCATCCAGAACCCATTCCCAACCAAATGGGCCCACCCCTATGTGGGGTGGCCTTAGTGGATTCCTGCCGCTTGTCAGGCCAAACGCCATCATGCCAACCTTTGGAAATGTAGCTGAGCCTCAGTTCAGACATTTGAGGTCAAACTGACAGCGACTCAGCCTGCCACCAAATTTTTTGATGTCAGTTCCCAGGGAACTAACCTGCTCATTCCCAAATAATTCGCTGGTTAAGTCAAACTTGTGGAACCAATCCCGGCTTATATCTCTTTAAACTGACTAATAAATAATTAGTCACATTGCACTGAGAAAATTGTTGGTTGATTTTTCTTCCTTAAATTTTCCATTAAAAACCCTCCCCAAAATTTAGTTTTTATATGTTGAAAATTAAGCCGCCTTTTCCACTGACACTCTCATACCCCTCAGGGTTAATAGTTGTGTTCGTCTGGTATTTTGTTTTGTGCCTGTACAAAATTCTGGCTCACTGGAAGATGTTGGTGGAACTCCTTTCTAGTTCCATATTCGTCATATCAGTAGCAGTGCCTTGGGCATTCTGGTTTACTGTTCAAGTGCTCTGGCATCTGGGTTGGCAAGCCAGTCTAATTCTTACTTGCTGATAGCCTGACAGATAACACCCAATGGGTAGCAGATGTTTTCATCACTGTACTCAAGTTGTGATTTATATTAAAGCTGAAGTGGAGTGACATATGGGAGCTAAGCGGTGACTGTGAGACCACCAAAAAATTCTTATGTGATTTTTCAGGTACAAAAAGATTTAAATGGCCACGTTGACCAGCTTTTAGGGATAAATCTGGACCACAATCACTCTTTTTTTAGTACTAGATGGTACCACAATCACTCTTTCAAAAGATTTAGTGGAGAATATGTAAGGCTATTTTTACCACCTCAACACCTTGCATAATGACATGAAAAGATCCACTGCACACTGGTAATGTTATTAAATGTTTAATTTCTTGCATATGTACCTGGGAAATCAGGGTCAGAAAGTACAATATTTAGGAAGTAATAATTACATCTGAAAGCGGATATTCTCGCCACTAACCAGAAAATTAAGAATGTCAAAAAACCATTACTGGTGGAATAACAAAGTCTTTCTAATATGTTGGATCAGTTCAGAACTGAGATTCAAAACAGTATCTGAAATTGTTGCCAGGGTAGCACCAGTGATACACCCCTTGATGTATTACTTATTGATTGAGAAATCATTCTGATAGAACCCAAAGGGGAGGGCAATGAGGCGCTGGCTATACGTGAAGTGACCGCCCTTCTTACCTCCAATCCGGCCCTAGAGGGTTAGCTCCTTTAGTACTTTGGTGACTTTCCTTAGATAATAATGACTCCATCATCTGCTAAATTCATATATTATGGGAACCTCATAATGCCTCTACTTTAAGACGCACTTATGCAGAATCCTCCCTTTGGGTCATTCCTGCGGCCCACGGAGAGGTTACTCTCACTCTTCATCTTCTCCACCTGGTAGGTTATGTAAGAGTAATGCAGGCCCTTTGGCCTTAAAACTCTGGACCTCAACTTTATTTTAACCCTAGTAATTTACCAAAGTTTGATAAAAGGAAAATGAGCACAACCTTATTAGTCCCTTTAAGACTAGTATGGTGGGAGCGCCTGAGAATGATAAGTTGGTGACGGTAATGAATACGCTGGAATCCAATAGCCAGGATTTAAAAATAAATAAACTAAGAAGGTTGGTGTAATATACCTCAATGCCAAAAACTTTCTGGTCAAGGAATTTGGTGGGGCTTAGCGGATGCCCACTTGAAAATGAAGTTCCTTTATTTCTATTTTAAAAAGGATGAAATTGTTAAAGCTTTTTGGGGTGCAGTTCTATTAAAAAGCCAGACACTATTCAAAGCTAATGTTATAATTGATTCTGACGCTCAGATTTCATTTCACTATGCCTGCAGGCCCTATAAAATACTGTATAGAGTTATGATTTGTATCTTAAATGTGGAAAACGATATCACCCATATAGTAAATTATCTCCAATGAAGAGCCATCACTTTTTCAAGGCTCCCAACAAGACTTTTTCTGGAGCCTTAAACCTGCAGCCGTGGGCCCCTCCAAAAAAGATCTATCTCTGCCCTACGGCCCTCATTCAGGAAGGCTATATAGCAGTCAGATTACCTGTAATTTTTTCAAAACAACTGGGGCACTATACTAATAGTTGCCCTAAATGGAACTCTAAGACTTCTGTTCATGTTGTGAATCCAGTGGTTGATAGGGAGTTGGGTAAAGACAGGGCTGAATAGAATTGACAATTACTACATCTACATCCTCCAAAATAATCACAAGTTAGAACAAATCTTTAAACACCTTCAATGAGACAAAAGGATGATGACAACTGCTGCATTAGATGTGTTAAGTGATAACAAATGATAGCATAGCGGTGACTACCTGCTTGTAAGAAAACTACAACGCTGAGTTTGCTTGAATATTAGTATTGAAGCCATAAGTTCAACAGGTAAAACCCATTAAAATTACAATTCATTCTACTATAACCTTAAGTTGGCCTGGTCCAAGTGGCTGTACCTATTGAAGGCTTGTAAGAATTCATCCCTCAATTATGCGAAGAACTTCAGAATTATTTAGGTCAATCAGACAACTGGGTGTCCTCAAATAGGTCCTACTGATTCCTATTTTCCAAATGTTTTTATAATAATATTACTGTAAATAAACTCATGTTATGACCTATCATAGACAGTGAGGTACTGATTATTATTTTACCACTCAAATGTTGAAGAAACTGGATATATATCTAGACATAGAGCATTGGACAATCTATAGTATCTCTGACCCTCAGACCAAAACCTCTGAATGGGCATACAGTGCATTGTCACTAATTTTTTGTTCACTCGTTATTCCATACCTGCAACAATTTTTCCTAATCAAAATCAAGACTTTCATGTTGGTACCTCATTGATGAAGAAATATGGAGTTAAAGCCAATTAAATGTACACTGGATTTATTGGGAAAATATTCCACTAAAGTATAACTGTAATAATGAGTCCCAAACAGATTAAAAACAAGGGTTTGCTAACCTCATATCAAAAATGGTATAGTGTTAATTGGTTATCAGCATCTATGTGACCATACCCAGTGATTATGAATCAGAAATTAGCTTTAAGGGTAATTCCATATGAGCTAATCGTAGCCTAACCATTACAGCAGTACATCAATTAACAATGGGTACCAAAATTAACTCAAAAATTCCTTAAGGACTATATGGCGAATAAATGTACTGTTTTGCTATTCAGATTTAGAACATATTGTCACGCCCAAGGTTATCCTGCCAGAACATGGTGATGTTCAGATGCTTTAGGTTAACCTTTATTCTTATTACATTCAAATTAAGTTACACCAGATAGTTGCTTTTGTTCATTTATTACCAGTCAATGAGGTATCAAGAATTATGATTTTGGAAGATGGATGAATTTGGGCTTGAGAGCAAGGAGTGCCAATCAGTATGTTTCTAGTATCTCAGAAACATCTCTCTGGGTTCATGGGGGATGAAAAAGACCAAGCGCAGATCTTATATTACTTAATAGTAAGTTTTTTGAAAAAATGACTATTATCTAAGGTGTTCACATGATGTGCTACATCAAATAAATACTTGTAATCATCTGCTAATTTTCCCCATCATATCTGGCGTTTAAATGCGTCAGATTAGGTTGTTAATCATAAATTATACATCATATGTAGCAGGGGATGTTAGTCCCTTCCAATAATCTATGGATCTCCCCAGTGTTGGTTATCAAAAGTAAGGATGGATCTAACAGAGTAATACTAAATAAGCAAAAATCAACAATATTATTATGAAAATTTCTCATCAGTTACCTCTCATCAATGACTCTCTAGACCTTTTGAGCAGCGCGCAATATTTCTCAGCCATAGATTCAATCTGTGGATATTGGAAGATTGAGCTGCTAAAGGAATAGCAGAAGAATTACACTATGATTACCGCTCAGGGTCTATACCACTCACTAGGATGCCTCAGGGGATGTATAACACCCAGCGATATTTTAGCGTGTTTGGATAGCATATTAAAAAATTAATGTTCTCCTGTGTGTTGGTATATTAAGATATTAAAAATGTTTTTCCATTATGTTTTTGGTGCATCTGCAGTACTTAGAGAAATGTGTTTCCAGCTGGCCAAGGCTGTCTGAAAATAAAACCCTATAGGTGCAAATTTCTTCTGTAAACAACTTTATTTCTTGGGTTTCTATTGACAAACAATGCTTAAAGCCCAGCCGGTAACGTTATGTTTTTAAAAATATGTCACAGCTAAGTATCAAGCATAAAACTCAGATATTTCTGGAAATGGTCGTTATTGACGTTAGTTTGTAAAACATTTGGTATACTATGTAAGCTTTTATTTCATCTTCTCAATATTGGGGTACCATCTTATGAACAAGACACTGCCAGCTGGCCTTAAAAAACTAAGACTTTTCATTAATAAAGCACCAATCCTGATGTATCCAGACTTATATTATAACATTTATTATTCAGGTGGCCTCCTTTCTCACCACAGTAGTGGTAGTGCTATCCTAACTTTATACTGACGTAGTAGACCATTCCATGGCTTACTGCAGTCAGACACTGGATGTGCATAAACGGAATTATATTATTACAGAAAAAGGATGTCTAGATGTCATTTATGCTTATGTTAAGTTTTATGTTTACACTAATAGTGAACACTTTACTGTCATGACAGATCATGACCTTCTGCACTGGTTGCAAGATTCTGAAAAAGCTTTAAGAATTGTTGGTTTGTTGGGCATTAAACCTACAAGCATATACCATCTAGTACTAAAAAAAAACCTACAAGCATATATCTACAAAATTCAAAGCCAACCCAGCATTAATCATCAAAAATCTGATGGATTCTCCCATCTGCAACCATAGCTTTAATGGCTGACGTGCGCATGAATTGTTTGAAAAGATAGTGACACGTTAATTTGGAAATGAACCTGAAGAGGTTAAAAGCACACTAGATTAACTGATGCAAATTTTTTATGGAAAATGGGAAATTGCTAATGATTTAAATGAACGACCATTGTTGTTTCCTAGTACCATCAAGTGGACTTGATTTTGCCGCTCATAAGGCGATAGATCATGGTTACTACAAGAAAACACTCAAATAATAATGATCTCTTTATTATTGGGATTTCATATCATTTGATATCCATGAGACTCTCAGATGCTGCCAAGAATGCCAAACTGAAGAGCCCTACTGGAAGGCCATTTCTTATCATTTAATTAAGCCCAATATTGTTGGAGTACAGACGCAGAGCATGGCCAAAATGAGCCGCGGTGGGTTAGGGCCAGAGGGCCCTCCCAACCGTTCCTGAGGCGACGCGGGCATCTCAGTGTCAATCATGATGCTAAACATTGCAGGAGCCAGGGCTCAAACGTCCCAAGAAAAAACTTTCTGGAATTCCTGCGAAAACCCCTTGTAGACATCTTAGCCATCCAAAAAAACCAATGTCTACAGGGGGAAGAAGGAGCTGGTCAACCAGGGTCTCACCATCCCAATTGGTGTGGACAGCTCACTGTGGGGTGATCATCTAAAATAACAAAAAATTAAAAATTACAAACTCCTCATCATACCTTCAAAGCCGCGTTCTGGTAACAACAATCACATGTAAGAGGAAACAATCTCGATAGCATGTATCTATGCACTGTGAACCGCAGCTGAGAGAAAACAATTCCTCACAACTGTTTCAACACTCACCCTCCCACCAGATACCATCCTGTTGGGCGACTTTAACTTCTGGGATAACCCTGACATGGACTGATAGCCTAACCCCAGGGGATACCCACTGGGGCACATCAGATTCCGCGCAATGAAGGCATCCCTTGGCCTACAGGATGCCCTCCCCCTGAATCACCACTCCTTCCCCACATGTAATGGCCCAACATACGCGAGGGAGCGCTCATATCAATAAGCCGCATAAATCACATCCTTGTTCCACAATCCCACCAATCAAACATCTCCAACTTCACAAAAAAATTAATTTTTCTGACCACTGACTCGTCTTGGTGTAGCTCTTTCCCAACCTGAACCCACGCACAGGCGTCGCCCTGGAGGAAGCTACACCCAGAAAACATAAAAATGCCCAAATAATCTGACTGGGTCAAACATGAGGCCACAAACCCAGAATTCACAGTCCCATTCACCTCAGATCCCATCTAAACTTGAGCAAATTTCAAAGCTGAACTAATCAAAAAACTTGACATCTTGCATCACTTAAGTACACCGCTGGCACAGCCACAATTAGGCGTACCTTGGTGAAACTAGAACACCTCAAGCTCAACACCTTGAGGTCTGGTTATAGCCCCAACTGGGGGCGCAAATGTGCGGAAATATCCGCCCACCTAAACACCCTCATCTTTGAGCACCAGAACAGAATCAAAGTATTGAACAAAAGAAAGTTCATAAAGGAAGGCGAAACATACTTGACATACTTCTTCCACCAATTCCACTCCTGCGGCAACCAGTCCACGTTCACACAGGTCCGCAAGACTGACGGCACCATGGCAACTGACTCTAAGGAGGTGAAGGCGGAAGTACACCATTACTACACAAACTATACTACGATACTCTGACTGACCCACAAAAAATCACAGAATTTATAAATACCGCTGGAATACAAAGCACACCTCCGGACTATGATATACTAAATCTAATAACATGGGAGGAGCTTTGGGATACAATCCGCGGTGCACCACGTAGGAAATGCTCAGGGCCTGATGGGATACCTTACTAATTTTATAAAAAATATTTTAAGCAAGTTGCCCCCCTCCTCTTGGCATCTATGAAGCAGTGCTTGCTGGAAACGCGCCTCCTACCTGGTGGCCATGAATCATATGTCATAACCCTGTATAAGAAGGGTGACAAATTGGAACTGGCCAAATGGCGTCCATTTGCACTCTCTAACACTGATACAAAAAAAACTCACAAAAATTTTAGCAACCAGATTAGGCGAAATAGCCTCTAACGTCCTGTCACCCAACCATTTTGGGTTCATACCAGGGCGCTCAATCTGGAACAGTATACACCCAGTTGCAAACATATGTCAATCCAAAGTGGAGCCCTGGTCTTCTTAGACCAGGAAAAGGCGTACGACCGCGTTAGTTGGTCATACCTAAAGGAATGCCTACACGCTTTCAAACTCCCACCCAGATTCATAAATTGGGCGATGCTCCTTACAGGATCTGCAAACATGCTGTATTCGGCCCTGGCTTCCTAACTAACAGAATCACACCACACAGAGGGCTCAAACAAGGGGACTATCTCAGCCCACTGCTGTATAATTTCAGTTTTGATCCACTCCTTCGCGCAACTGACTCACGCCTCATGGGCATAACTGCACAAGGCCAGCCAACAGCCAAGATACTGGCCTTTGCGGATGACTGCATGGCAGGTATAGCTAACAACAATGATGCCTGACAGCTGGAACGCACCCAAGAGGAATACACCATGGTTAGCAACGCATCGCTCAACAAAAGGAAAACAGAAATAATTCTCTTAGGCAAGTACACTAACTACTGGGCTATAACACCTGAACCTCACGCCCCATATGAAGGAAAAACCCACTCATCCTACCCTTCGCATCATCTCCCACCACCACCCCTGTCCGCCACCTTGGGATATGGCTGGAAACAGGGGGATATGCCAATGAGACAATGGAGAACAATCTATTACAGCAGGTATCCAACCACGTCGCCTCCCTCAAGGGAAGATCCTCAGGACTGACGGGGCGAGTAACAGTTGCTAACTCACTCATCCTCCCAATACTATGGTTCCCTGCCCACGCGGTCGACTTCTCACCCACCTTCATAACGTCAATCTGCGCGCTCATCCATGGATGGCTGTGGCCCGGATCCCATCCACCCATACAGATGGAAACACTCTTTGGCCCACGCTCCATAGGAGGCATGGGACTAATCAATTTTGAGAGCCACGCCAACCGCATCCTGGGCACCTGGATAAAGGAAGTCCTTGCCCCAGACCTCCTGCAGCAACACTGGTCCAGGGCAGCGAGGACTAATTTCACGCAGGCGCTCAAAATAACGGACCCACATAGCCCACCCAGACTACTATCATACCTTGCTAAATGCCCAACAAAACGGGCCTTCATGGAACCCCCCCCTCACTTCAAACACATCCTCCGAGCCATCCGCCACATGGGATGGACCATAGAGAACACTGACACTGTGCAGGGAAGGGGACGACCCAGCTCCCACTTCAAATTAAGAAAACCAGAAGACCACCCCCAGAGAGACATGCTTGCTACGACCCCAACCATTTCTAGATAGAATACCTAGATGCGTTGGACATTCCCTATGACTTAACCACACAGAAGGCATTGTGGAGAATAATGCACCACCCACTACTACAGCCGAGGGTAAGAGCCAACGCCTGGCGCTGCCTGAGAAGGACCTATAGGACGGCGGACCGCTCCAATTCCCTCCACACAACCTGCGCAGTATGTGGAGGGGAGGGCTCCCTACACCACCTCCTAAAAACATGCCCCCCAACCAAAGCCATATGGTGGGAAGTTGCGCGCCTGCTTAAGATCCAAGACGAGCAGGAATTATCTATCTCAATGAGCCTCCTCGCGCTCCAGCTCAAGTCACCAATCCCATCTACCCTCCGCTCCCTAATGATACCCATTGCAATGTGGACAATCCACACCATTGCCTTAGATGCGTTCAAGGGCACGGTCCCAACCATCCATGGGGTTATCAACAGGTTCCACGTCCACTTATTGGAGCACTTCCAATCCTGGCTCTATGGATATATGAGGCCAAGGCAACAGGAGCTCATAGAATCGTGGTTCCCACTCTGGTTCCTCCAAATGGACCCTTTCCTACACACCTGCTCCATAGCTGGGGAAACCCCCTTGGAGTAGCGCACCAACCCCCATACCTGGCAGTCCCGCTGGCAACAGGGATAACCTGAGTACCCTTGGGGTGCTAAATTTTATCTATCTTCGCTTCCCCCCGTTTTTTGTTCCTATACATACTCAGTAATGCCCATCCCCCCGGTCAGCGTGCCTCAGTTAAATAAATAATTAAACCTAATATTACCTGGCACACCATCTATATTGATGTTATAGCGCATTTTGTCAATACTTCTGGTCAACACCAAATAAATTTGTAGCTATTAATAATCTCATTAAGTGGAAAACTTTATTTGACCGCTCATAGTCACTTTTGAGCGATTTTGAATTTAAGTTTATTTATCCACAGCCGTCTGCCCAAACCTATTCTTTGATGCCCTTGGCTCTGCCGCCTGCCACCCCAGTGTGGGGCAGCAGTGCACCCCCACCTAGCGTTTTCTGCCCCGCGGGCAAGCGTGTTCAGACGGGCTCAGACAGCCCGCCCACTGCTTCCAACCGTTTTGTCCCCCACGAGACTTAGCGCTCCACATGGCGCGCGTCCACTCTTCTCGCCCCCATCCTCTCGCCCTCCCTCGCTCTGCTATTCGCTATTGCCTCAGAGTGGACTATGGGCGTTTGTTCCCATATGCCGATAAGGCAATTATTAACCTAGCCACTAAAGCCTTTGCGCCAGCTGGCTTTATAGACTTCCGCCCTTTTAAGGGCTACTTTGACGTTGGGTTCCAAACTGAGGAGGATGCTGAAGCGGCAGCACAAACTCCTCTAATTTATAAAAAACCCCCATTCCCACAACCTGTACTCGCCTCCCTTTAGAGACCATGCTAGTGGTATCCTTTGCAAATCTCCCATCCCACCTTCCACCCCAGGTTTTTTATGACCAGTTGGTCGCGGGGCTCATGGCTTATGAAACTCAGCCCAACCTCATCTTTGACATTCCATCTGGTGCAGAACGCCTTGCTTCTCCTCATGCAACAGCCACCATCATAACACCACCCTACCATAGCCCAACAAATCCCACCCCGCGCTAGTGTGGCTGCAGTGCCTGATCATTTCTTTTGAGCTCGGGACAATAATGGTAGGCAAATTTGTTCCCTCTGCTTTGGCCTCGACCATGCAAAAAGAGCATGCCCTCAGGCCAAATCCGCTGCTGCGGCTTCTGAGCCCCCCTCTGGAGGTTCAGTATGGGGCGCTTTGCTGCCCCCTCCCACCCTCCAATCTCGTTCAGTGGGCCCACATAGAAAATCAGCCCCCCCAAAACCTCCATCCTCACTCTCCCACCTAAATCTACCCCAGCCAATCAGAGCAATGCTTGGACCACCATTCGCACCCAAGCAGCTGCCCATTCACCCAATTCTACCCACCCAAATTTAAACGCCACTATTCCAGTGAGCCAAAATCCATGGGATCTATTGGCTGAAACTGACAAATCAGGTGATGTCCTCATTAGTAGTCATACAGGTCAACCTCTCTGCCAAGGCGATTATGTTTGGGCAGAATTTTTCCTTCCTGACTTTGATGAAACCCCTACCCCTCGCCATTTTGCTCCTCTACCCAATACAGCCCCTTCCAAAGTGACCACCAGCTCTTCTTAGCTGCGGTGGCCTCTCCTCATTGCTCAAAACTACGCACCGCGGTGGCCCAGTCAGTGGCTCAGCTCCAGCATGGCCTGCCCACTATCTTCTTCCCCCGACTTCCCTGAACTCCCTGCAGTGACATCTCGAAACTATTTGATGATGCTGAAATTGCTATGAATGTCACAACGCTTGCTTCATTCAACCCTCAGCCAAAATCACCCGCCACAGTATCTCCCTTTTCACCCAACTTCCTGAAGCCCGCAAAGAATCTGAAATTCTCCTCGCAGCTTTTGTTGAAACACTTCCCCATCATTATCTTGATGGGGAAGTGGAAAACTCCTACTACGCTGACATCAGCCCCCACTATGCGGATGCCCCAACACCCTGGCTCTCTGCTCTGATCTGGCACTGTAACCAACATCCCTTGATTGATGTGGGTCTTTCTGAAAACCAATCCCCTGACCCCTCCTCACCCTCTGCCATGGTGGGTTAGCAGTTTCTGCTTCCCACCTGGTTAGTAGTTTGTTTTGTCGTTTTGAGTGTTGTGTTTGGTACTGTCCATCCCCTGGCCAGTGTACCTCAAATAAATTCGAATAAATTGGAATAACCTCATCAAGTGAGTGGAGGCAATAGGGGTCAGAAATTTATATGCCATGACCACCGCTAATTTTATCTTGGAAGATATTATATATTGTCACATATCCCCTTAGTTTTTGTTTATGTACAATGTTATGAATTTCACATCTCAAACAAATGATAAGCTAAATGATTTAATGGGGATAAGAGGAGCATTATCTACACCCTACCACCCACAAGACCAATGTCACCATCAAATGAGTGAACAATACTCTTGTTGCGATTTTACATAAGTTATTCACAGTAAGAGTGTTCAGTTTGAACCAATTCCTAATTTCTGCCATATTCGCGTATAATACTCCATTTCACTCAGCCATGGGGCACTCCCTGTTTTCCTTACCACATGGAAACCAAAGCTACCCCCCTTTTATACTCTTGTACTAAAGAAGAGAGCATGAGCCCTATCAGATACCTTGATGTTCTCGTAAGAACTTAAATTCAGGTACAAAGCTCTGCATACTCCAACGCGCTAGGTTGGAAAGACAAGGCTGAAGAGAGCATTAACAAAGACTACCAGACACTTACTACTAACTTCATAGGGGAGTTTTTCTGGTATTATGACAGTCATTGATTGGAAAACTAAAAAAATATACTCATTTGGAAAGGGCCCTTCAAGATCATAGAGTAGACATCTATAGATGCAACGCTCTGAAAGATCCAACTAAGGGTTACCTAATCATTTGAGTAAATACAAGTTACTTAATAAAGTTCTACTCGCAGTCCAGCTTTCCAGCCCCAAGCAGTTAGTAGCTCATCTGACCCTCGCTCATCTTTATACCCTGAAGTTTTGTTAAGTGGTGGAAATGTGAGATTGATTTGGTAAGCCATCAGCTTATGCAATATTAATGTAATGATTTGTTCTAACTAATATGTATGATAGGATTTGATCACTAATTGAGTATGCTAGAGCATAGATCCTGAATTTTTAGGGTGTTGCCAAAGTAGTATGTAAGTACTTTTGGTGATTTCGCCTTATTGCCTTGAGCTATAAAAGAATAGTATGGCGGATCAATTCCTTAACCCTGCCAGTGCAGTTTCTACTAATTGTAAGTTAATCCCATTGCTCATTGTATTCCTCGCGCTGGTACTATATAATCAGTATGAGGAACAATTCATTATAGAGGCCATCTGCTAGTGCCTATATTGCAGTTAGTTGATTGCAACTATAACTGAAATACTCTAAGCCCTAGTCATTCACTCCCTTAGCCTAATTTATATTTATTTTCTAGTCTACCACTTTTGAGTGCTGCTTATTAAACATAAAATGCACTAATAGGAAAACTAGTGGAAGGATTTTATCTTGACAGGATCAAATGATAAGGGGATCTTTTTTCCTACTTTTCTAAAGAAATCTAGAGCAAAGAAGACGTACATTAGCTAGCTGGAAAGCCCTTGTCAGTATTAAATGTTACATTGTGCTTCTTTTATTTTAAATGAAATTTATCTAACTGAAAAGTTTTCCTTTTGCAATTTTTTAAGGTCACTGTCATCAATCATTACCTTTTAGTATTTAATTTGGTAATCTGTGCACCAAAATCTGACGCTCTAGCACCAATTTCAACCCCTCAATAGAATGGTTAACCCACATTGGATAGTGGAGTTAAAGCCAAAATATCTCTTATTTGCTTTGTGCCTCAGGTTTCCGGGACTTAATGAGGTGATTAACAGCACAAACTTGGTGTAATAGTCAGAATTATCCCAATTTCTGACTGCCAGGAGATTGAATGGATTAGGATCACCGCCAGCACCAAATTATGTCAACATCAAGTTGGCTGCAAAACTGAATTGTGATTGTTCTGACCCAACCACATGAAAACACCTTAAAAAGGTAAATGAAAAGACAAATAGGTAAGAGAGGCAGCAAACCCCAAACTCAACTTTTATCTATTCTCAAAATAGGGGGAACGGCAAAAATAGCTTGTCTGGGGAGAAGCTGACATTGCTCTTCAGGGAGGAATTTTAAGGGGGAAAATTCCAGAGTGAGCTCTGAAATTGGTGGGCGCGACCTCTTATGGTTACCCTTTGGGGGCCTCGCCCAAGCCATTAAGTTGGCTCATGAAAGTCTAAAGAATGGCCTGGGAGAGGCAAAACCCTGCGCCCAAACTTGTCCAAAAATCAGAAATTCCTTAAAATGATTTGACTCATATTCAGAAAATCCAAACCCGAGTCAAAATACAACAATTAAGACAACTGATTGTTATATTACCCCACGCTAGGGAAGGGCTCCTCCCAAAGAGGGGCCCCACAGAGGGAGGCTGCCACCACAAGGGCTTCCTGGGGCAGGTCACCTCGAGTTTCAGGAAAATTTCCAGAGAAATTCCAGGCCCTCATGGAAAAAGACAAATGATGAGAGCAAATTGGGACTGGGCAGCGAGAATCAGTCCACCTGGAATGAGGAAGCATTCCCAGAGCTTGGCTGTGGTGTCGCCTCCCTCCCACGCTCAAGTTGATGATGGTCTTCCCATCCCAACCAGGAAGGAGCTTTCTCCAAATGAATCAATGGAGGGGCTCGCAGTCCAGCATGGCTGGACAGCTGTCCCCTTTCTGGGTACTGTCCGTTATTGAGGGGTCCCTTCTGGGACAGGTCCCTTTGGTGCCAACTAGATCCTGGTGGGTGGAGCCCCTCTGGGATTTTCAGCTAAGTAACACCTCATGTCCAGGGTTGGCCATCAGTCACTGGCCCCCTCTGGTGCTATTTCCTCAACAACTGGGGCCTAGCTGGCCACTAAGGTCAGCCAAGCTGGGGATCTGTGGAGTGCAAATGCACATTGACTCTGGAATTATATAACATTCAGATTTATCCCAGTCTATGACTGCCATGATATTTAATGGATTTGGCGCACTGTCAGCACCAAATAATGACAACATCAAGTTGATTGCAAAACTGAATTTTGGTTAGTCTGACCTAATCACATGAAAATTTCAATTAAATGGAACTAAAAAAGAAGAAATGGTAAGGAGGCAGAAAAACCTAAAAAAACCTTTATTTTATTCTTGAAAGAAAAGGAGCCTGATGCACAGAGCTTGTCTGGGGAGCAACTGTCAATGCTTCATAGGGAAGGAATTTGAGAAGGAAAATCCCAGTATGTTCTGAATTTGGTAGGCGCGACCTCTTTTTAGCACTAGGTGGTCCCAAGATAAATGGGGGATACACCGATCTGGTAGGCGCGACCTCTTATGGTTACCCTTTATGGTCTCAGCCAAGCCATTTGATTTGGCTTGTGCAAGCCTAAAGAATGGCCCAGGTGAGGCAAAACCCAGCGCCCAAACCTGATAAAAAACAAAAATCTTTTTAAATGATTCAAATCTGATTCAGAAAATCTAATCCAAGTCAAACTGCAACAATTTAGACAAACTCAATTGTTGCACTCGCATGCTAACCAAAACAAGGTTATAACGTTATGTTTGTTCCCATTAATATACTTTTTTAAATTTATTGCGGGGAAGGCTGACCATGGGATGGACACTTCCAAATATGACTCAGAAGAGACAAAACTTAGTACCAGGGGAGGCAACCAAGAGAAGCGATGCTATCTCTTGTTGCCAGCGGGAACGCCACTTATGGGGAGGAAGAGGAAACGTGTGAAGGGGCCATAGCCACAATTGAGCACGTATGGAGGAAGGGGTCTGATTTGATGAACCAGACTGGGAACCAGGAAGAGACCAGCTGTTGGCGACGTGGTGGGAGATATCCAAACATCCAAGCTTGAAAGTGGTCCACCAAATGGGACCGGAATCTGTGTACCGCTTCTGGGAGGGTGGGGGTGGAGCCTGCGATGGCATCTAAGACAATCGTGTGGATGGTCCACATGGCGATTGCAACCACCAAAGCACGAAGGGAGGGCAGAAGGGGGAGGCCAATGATAGAGCGAACATATCTCTTGACAGACTGAAGGGATGCGTTTGATCCTGGCCCAGAAGACGTTGAACTTCGCGCCATATCACTTTAGAGGTAGGGCACTTCTCCAGGCGGTGAAACAGCGTTCCATACTGGCCACACACGACACAGGATGAGTGTAAAGCGTTAGAGCGCTCAGCTGTACAATACACCCGCCTCAGGCAGCGCCACACATGGGAGCGGACTTGAGGCTGCAACAGAGGATGGTGTGCATATTTCCAGATAGTCTTTTGGGTTTCAATGGAATAAGGGATGTCCATCATGTCCAGGTAGTCCACCCTGGATAGGACATGGGGTCGAATGGGGATCACGCCATCGTGGATGGGTAGCCCCTGTACCTCTTGTGTAAACTGAGGAGAAGGGCGGCCTCTTTTGGTTGCATGTCTGCTAATACGAATTCTCCACTCAGCGCTCCACATGGAGAGGAGGATTCGTTTGTAGTGGGTTTTAGTCCCATGAGGACCTGTGGCCGATGTATGTGAAGCGAGGTATTTCATCAAGGAGTGGGGGTTCGATGGATTAATGAGGCCCAAGGCGCAGGAGAAGTTGGAGCGGGCTGCGCGGGACCAGTGTTGGGGGAGTGTAGGGGTGGTGACGGCCGCAATCCAGGTACCCAGGATCTTGGCGGAATGGGCTTTGAAGTTAAGCAGGCCCATGCCACCATGATATTGAGGGCCAAACATGACCTCTAGCCACACTGGTGGAAGGCGGCATGACCAAAGCCATCCTTGCAGCAAGGCGTACAAGGATTTGTAGAAGCTTGGGGAGAAGGGGATGGCATGGGCTCCAAACCAGACTTTGGAGAGGAGCATGGAGTTGGCTAAAACAATCCTGCCAGTAAGGGAAGTAGGGTGGGCTCTGAGAGAGGCGATTTTCTTCGTCACGTTATCCAGAATACAGCACTCCATTACTGCTGATGCGTATCCGCCTGCCTCCATCCACACGCCCAGATGGCGTACAGTCCTATGGTAGGACGTGGCACGAAGGGGAGCACCAGTGGGGCGGTGTGTTTTGAATTAGTAGGGCGAGGACGTGGGCGAGCAGATGGGCCGGGTTGGGAACTAATTGCTGGGGTCCAGCAGTTCTGAAACCGACCAAGGAGGATGATTTCAGTTTGGAAGCGTTCAGTGCCGCGTTGCTTACCCGGGAATAATCCTGGATGAGAGCTTCAAGCGCGCGTGAATCTTGATTATTAGACACCCCCACCACACAATCATCTGCAAACGCCATTATCTTGACTGGGGCTTGGCCTGGCACGTGGACCCCAATGAGTTGGGCGTTCACATTTCGCAGTAGTGGGTCAAGGCTGAAGTTGTATAAGAGTGGGCTGAGGGGGTCCCCTTGTCGCAAGCCCCTTTGAGGGCGGACTACTTCCATTAGGAAGCCAGGGCCACGCACTGCCGTTGTTACAGATTCCGTGAGCAGCATTACCCAGTTGATGAAGCGAGGGGTAGGCGGAATTGATGGAGGCAGGCCCTGAGGTATTCCCATTTTACTCTATCATAGGCCTTTTGTTGGTCCAAGAATACAAGTGCCCCAGAGGCTGTGGACTGACATACATTGGCCACAGAGTGCACGTTATCCCAAATCGACCTTCTGGGGATGAGATCAAATTGTTCTGGGGAGATGGTGGCAGATGCTACAGTTCCTAAACGGTTAGCCATGATTTTTGTTAAAATTTTGGTGTCTGTGTTTGTTAGAGAAATGGGGCGCCAGTTGGCTAAGTCTAGCTTATCCCCTTTCTTGAAGAGTGTGACAGTGAAGGCCTCATGTCCTCCTGGTAGGAGGCGCGTTTCCATCAGGCTTTGGTTAAGTGAGGCGAGTAGCAATGGGGATATATATTTGAAATATTTTTTGTAGAACTCATATGGAATGCCCTCTGGGCCTGGGCATTTTTAGTTTGGTGCACCGCGAATGGCTGTCCATAATTCATTCGGAGTAATTAAATTCATTATTTCTGGGTATTGGAAAGTATAGTGGATGTGGGCTCAGTTGAGAAATTCTGCCACTTCGGCTGGCTGAATTGGGACAGAGCAGTACAACTTGGAGTAATACTGTTGCATTTCAATTGCCACTTCAGCCGGTGTATCTGCAATGGAATTATCTGATCTTCGCACCTGTGTGCAGGCCACGCTCTGGCGTGGTGCAAAATTTTTTAAAGAAATGTGCGGTGCACTTGTCGCCTTTTGTGATGCGTGTGGCCCTGTACTGAACACAAACCCAATGTTTGTGTTATCTTTTGAGTGCATTGAGGTGGGCAGCTGCCTCCGCCCACTTCTGTCCCCATGCAGAGCTGTATCCTGTAACTGGGATGTTGGACTCTAAGTGTGCCAATTCTGCCAGAGTGCACGAGATAACCGCTGATGTGGCTCGTGAGCATCTGGAGGAGAGATGGCGGGAGTGGCGGATGATGTCATCTTTGAAAGTTGCCTATGTGGAAATGGGGTCCGTGCAAAATGGTGCAACAAACTTTTTTGCCATAGTTGCCTCTTCTACCCACATGGAAAATCCTGGTGACCCAAGCTTGGGGGGCGGATTTTGTACCAATGTGGGGCCTTAGCAGCCGTGACAGATAGGTGGTAGGTTAGTGAGACCAGTCGATGGTTGGAGAAATTCCAATTTTGTTGTCTTGAAGTGGGAGATGTGGGGTTGGAATTTTGCCAGTGTTAGAATAATGTCAATGCGGGTCATGGACCTTAATTGGCCATTGTGGACGTGGGGCCATATCATTTTTTTGAGCAGTGGGGCATGCCGTGGCAGCACATCCATTAACCTGAGGGTGGCCTTTAGAACGCATAGTTCTACTTGACCCTTGGGGCGTGGGGTGAGGAAGGCCACTGGTCTGTTGGTGTGTTTAGCCAACAGTTCATGTTGCCAACTATGAAGGAGTCTGGGGGTAGTGGGAGGGATTTGACCGATGAGAAAAATTCCTGACGCTCGCATGCACCATAAGGGGCATAGATGTTGATGATTGCGTGTGCTACATCAGCCCATGAGAAGGTGACAGCAAGCACTCGGCCATTTAGGAATATTTCTGAGGATAAAAATTTGGAAAATCATTTTTCTGAATTAGCACCCCACAGTGCATCGACCAAAAGGTTAGGGATGGGAGGAGTATTGTTTTCCAAGCTTCCTTGGAACCTCGTGGACAGTGGGACTCCTGGATGGCCAGGATATCCACGGGTATATTGTGTTGTAAAAAACTCAGTTTCCTAGCCTGGGATGGGGAGGCCTTGAGTCTGGCGATATTCAATGTCCCTATGGCGAAGGTTTCCCCCATCGCACCTTAGGTGTGAGGGGGTGGGCAACTGGGGCCACCATCTTCTTCTAGATCCCCACAGGCTTTCACAGCAGCGTGGGTGTTAGCAGCAACACTATTGGAGTTTTTATTGATTTTTGCGGAAAGAGTCACGTTGGCTTTAGCCTTTGCTTTTTGTTTTCCTGACGTCAGATGAATTTTTTTGTGGTGAGGGTGAGTTTGGTGCACCATTGAGCGGGTCAAAAATCTTTTTCAGTTGGGATGGGTCCCAAGTCAGTTTCAACCAGAGCTTGGGTACAACGATTGAGTGAGATCAAATCTCCCATCAGATCCTCAGATTGAGTGGCCCACTCGGCATGGGCTTCCCAATCTGATTGGTTGATGGATTCCTGAGTTGCTTCTGCCGCGAAGGTCTCCATGTCCTCCTGGCGTTGTGAGTGTGGGATAGCGGTGGTGGCTTTGGACGCTTCCTTGGCCGCGGCCCTATGGGCCTGCTTGGCCTTCTTCCGCTCTTGTGGGGAGATAGGCTTTACCAGTAGGTAGCAGACTTGTGCTCCCCACAAGAAGGCCTCCTTGGTGCTTGCAGTTGGTTTGTAGTGCGCCTCTCCGCTGACCATGGCTGCCGAGGGCTGCTCTTGGATTGTGACGCCCTCCTTGATGGGGCATGCATGTGCCTTATGGCTGAATGCGTCACAGTGGGTGCAAATGGGGGTGCGCTGTCCACGGTCACTCGGAATGGGTGGGTGGTATGCCCTGCGATATCAATAAAAGTGGAGTGCGGGATCTGGGTTAGGTCCTTCACGATCTCCTCAGTTGGGGTCAGCACTGCAATGGCTTTGCCCGTGCACAGGTGTGGCATCAGTGTGAAGCGTTGCATTTTAAAAGATTGTATTTCACCATATATGGCGAGACCATCTTTAAGGTGTTGTTCCAAAATGTCACGTTTTACCGTAGTAGGCAAAAAGTTGAACGTGAGGAAAATTTGGTTTGATTTTGTCCATCTGGTGCATTTAGTTTCAATGACCCATTGCCCTTCGGGGAGGTCGACCACTACACGCACCGCTGCAGCCTCGTCTGCTGCCGTTTTGCTTTTGAAACCTAGGTCCAGCCAACTGAATGACATGGAGTGAAGTGCAACATACACTGCAGTCGGGAAAATTGTGTGTACATCTTCACAAAATTTTTCCCATAAGGCCATTTTTTGGATGTCCAGAAACATGCGGACTCCAAATTCCATTGACGAAAGTGGCTGGGAGTGTGGCGTGTTGATGTACTGGTTGCATCGTGCTTGCCACACGAGTATCTCTGGGGAAATTGTGACCGCCAGTTTTTTTTAGATTTTTTTCTATTCCGCCAGATTCTCCGGGGCGTTTTTGAACGTTAGAGGCCGCGAGCCTTCCGCCTGCTCCTCTTGCCTTGCTTGCCCAACTGCTCCCTGACATGGGCGCAGACTAATCTCCTCTGTGAGATTATCAAGCTACATTCAGTCTTGAATTGAATAGGTTGCAATAGTGATTGCAACGAGAAAGAAAAGTTCCCATTAATATACTTAGTTTGGGAAAATTGATTAAGTTGATGAAACATTGACTTTTATTTCCACTGTTACAAAGGTCCCAAAATAATTTAGTTTGACTTCTAGAGTTGTTTTACTAAGATTTGGGAACAAAATAGTTCTGGAATACTAGAAAGTGAAAGTTAGGCTGCTAGCGCAGTGCAAACTTATGTTGTTAAAGGAGCACGAGTAAAAGGTTGAGGTTAGATTACATGTTGACCTCAGCAGAGTATCTTTTTAGCTTGAAAAGCCTAAGGTCAGTATTAAAGTTATAACAGTATACAAAAAGCGCTCAAATAGCGCCTCCTTAAATTATGATTTAAGATCAGCCATGATTGCACCTTTATCATCAAAAGTCTCATATCAGATTTAAGTTAATATGCTATAAAAATGCCAGTGCTAGACTTTAAGCTTTTTTATAATGATTTAGTTTCTAATTGGAAAAGGCATGGTTAGCTTTTAAATATTTATTTTCCTCTCTAGGGTTGACTAGGTGATGCAGAATGTTGATCTGTCTTAAGAATCCTTGCAAAATTAGCGCTACTATTTCAGACTTTAATGGCACAGGAATGCTTCAACAAGGGTTGGGACCATCTAGTACTAAAAAAAAAAAAAAAGGAATGCTTCAACAAGTAACAACTATAGCATATGATCACAGTAAACTGAAAAGAAGGACATAAAACAGCCTTTGGTTGTAATAAAGTTATATAAGAGAATCAGAATATTGCATACTCTTAGTTCTGATGATAAAGTTAAGGCTTGCTAAAGGTGATTAGATTGTAGTGCTAGATATCAGCATAAAAGAACCAGATCCCCTTCAATATGACATTTTTTTATTACTTGCTACACAAAAATCCCAGATCCATAATAGTTACAACTATATGTTTGAATTTATTGCGGGGAAGGCCGACCATGGGACAGACACTTCTGAATATGACTCAGACGAGACAAAACATAGTACCAGGGTAGGCACCCCAGAGAAGCGATGCTATCTTTTGTTGCCAGCGGGAACGCCACTTATGGGGAGGGGGAGGGAACGTGTGAAGGGGCCGTAGCCACTATTGAGAACGTGTGGAGGAAGGGGTCTGATTTGATGAACCAGACTGGGAACCAGGAGGAGACCAGCTGTCGGCGACGCGGTGGGAGATATCCAAACATCCACGCTTGAAAGTGGTCCACTAAATGAGACCGGAATCTGTGGACAGCTTCAGGGAGGGTGGGGATAGATCCAGCGATGGCATCCAAGACAATCGTGTGGATAGTCCACATGGCGATTGCAACCACCAGAGCACGGAGGGAGGGTGGGAGGGGGAGGCCATTGATAAGGCAAACATATCTCTTGACAGACTGAAGGGATGCGTTTGATCCTGGCCTAGCAGACGTTGGACTTCGCGCCATATCACTTTAGAGGTGAGGCACTTCTCCAGGCGGTGAAACAGCGTTCCATACTGGCCACACATGACACAGGATGAGTGTAAAGCGTTGGAGCGCTCAGCTGTACGATACACCCGCCTCAGGCAGCGCCACACATGGGAGCGGACTTGAGGCTGCAACAGAGGATGGTGTGCGTATTTCCAGATATTCTTTTGGGTTTCAATGGAATAAGGGATGTCCATCATGTCCAGGTAGTCCACCCTGGATAGGACATGGGGTCGAATGGGGATCACGCCATCGTGGATGGGTAGCCCCTGTACCTCTTGTGTGAACTGAGGAGAGGGGCGGCCTCTTTGGGTTGTATGTCTACTAATACGAATTCTCCACTCAACGCTCCACATGGAGAGGAGGATTCGTTTGTAGTGGGTTTTAGTCCCGTGAGGACCTGTGGCCGATGTGTGTGATGCGAGGTATTTCATCAGGGAGTGGGGGTTCAATGGATTATTAAGGCCCAAGGCTCGGGAGAATTTGGAGCGGGCCACGCGGGACCAGTGTTGGGATGGGAGTGTAGGAGCAGTGACAGCCGCGATCCAGGTGCCCAGGATCTTGGCGGCATGGGCTTTGAAGTCAAGCAGGCCCATGCCACCATGATGATGAGGGCCAAACATGACCTCTAGCCGTACTGGTGGAGGGTGGCCTTACCAAAGCCATCCTTGCAGCAAAGCATACAGGGATTTGAAGAAGCTTAGGGAGAAAGGGATGGCGTGGGCTCCGAACCAGACTTTGGATAGGAGCATAGAGTTGGCTAGAACAACCCTGCCAGTGAGGGTACTAGGGTGGGCTTTGAGAGAGGCGATTCGCTTCGTCATGTTGTCCAGTATACAGCACTCCATTACTGCTGATGCGTATCCGCCTGCCTCCATCCACACGCCCAGATGGCGTACAGTCCTATGGTAGGACGTGGCACGAAGGGGAGCACCAGTGGGGCGGTGTGTTTTGAATTAGTAGGGCGAGGACGTGGGCGAGCAGATGGGCCAGGTTGGGAACTACTTGCTGGGGCCCAGCAGTTCTAAAACCGACCAAGGAGGATGATTTCAGTTTTGGAAGCGTTCAGTGCCGCGTTGCTTACCCAAGAATATTCCTGGATGAGGGCTTCAACCGCGTGCATCTTTGTTATTAGACACCCCCACTACGCAATCATCTGCAAATGCCATCATCTTGACTGGGGTTTGGCCCGGCACATGGACCCCAGTGAGGTGGGCAATCACATTTCGCAGTAGTGGGTCAAGGCTGAAGTTGTATAAGAGTGGGCTGAGGGGGTCCCCTTGTTGCAATCCCCTTTGAGGGCAGAATACTTCTGTTAGGAAGCCTGGGCCACGCACTGCCATTGTTGTAGATTCCGTGAGCAGCATCACCCAGTTAATGAAGTGGGGGAGGCGGAATTGATGGAGGCAGGCCCTAAGGTATTCCCAGTTTGCTCTATCATAGGCCTTTTGTTAGTCCAAGAATACAAGTGCCCCAGAGGCTGTGGACTGACACACATTAGCCACTGAGTGCACGTTATCCCAAATCGACCTTCTGGGGATGAAACCAAATTGTTCTGGGGATATGGTGGCAGATTCTACAATCCCTAAACGGTTAGCCATGATTTTGGTAAAATTTTGGTGTCTGTGTTTGTTAGAGAAATGGGGCGCCAACTGGCTAAGTCAAGCCTATCCCCTTTCTTGAAGAGTGTGACAGTAAAGGCCTCTTGTCCTCCTGATAGGAGGTGCGTTTCCAACAGGCTTTGGTTGAGTGAGGCTAGCAGCAATGGGGATATATATTTAAAGTATCTTTTGTAGAACTCATATGGAATGCCATCTGGGCCTGGGCATTTTTGGTTTGGCGCACCGCAAATGGCTGTCCATAATTCGTTCAGAGTAATTAAATTCATTATTTCTAAGTATCAGAAAATGGTGCATATATGAGCTCAGTCAAGAAATTCTGCCATTTTGGCCAGCTGAATTAGTTCAGCTCGGTATAACTTGGAGTAATATCTTTGCATTTCGATTGCCACTTCAGCCGGTGTGTCCGCAATGGAATTATCCGATCTTTGCACCTGTGTGCAGGCCACACTCTGGCATGGTGCAAAATTTTTTTGAAGAAGTATGCGGTGAACTTGTCACCTTTAGTGATGCGTGTGGCCCTGTATTGGACACAAACCCGATGTTTGTGTTGTCTTTTGAGTGCGTTGAGGTGGGTGGCTGCCTCCGCCCACTTCCGGCCCCATGCAGGGCTATATCCTGTGGCTGGAATGTTGGACTCCAAGTGGGCCAATTCTGCCAGTGCGCGCGATATAACTGCTGATGTGGCTCGTGAGCATCTGGAGGAGAGATGGCGATAGTGGCAGATGGTGTCTCCTTTGAAAGTTGCCCATGTGGAAATGGGTCCATACAAAATAGTGCAACAAACAATTTCGCCAAAGTTGCCTCTTCTACCCACGTGGAAAATCCTGGCGACGCGAGCTTGGGGGTGGATTTTGCACCAATGTGAGGCCTTTGCAACTGTGACAGGTAAGTGGTATGTTTATCAAGACCAGTAGGTGGTCAGAGAATTCCATTTTCTTTGTTTTGAAGTGGGAGATGTGGGGTTGGAATTTCGCTGGCGTTAGAATAAGGTCAATGCGGGTCATGGACCTTATTTTGGCTATTATGGATGTGGGGATGTGTCATGTTTTCGAGCAGTGGGGCATGTCGCGGCAGCGCATCCCTTAGCCCAAGGGTGGCTTTTAGAACGCGTAGTTCTATGTGACCCTGTGGGGTGTGGGTTGAGGGTGGCCACCGGTCCATTGGTGAGGTTAGCCAACAGTTCATGTTGCCAACTAGGAAAGAATTGGGGGTAGTGGGAGGGATTTGACCAACGAGAAAAACTCCTGATGCTCATGTGCACCATTTGGGGCGTAAATGTTGATGATTATGTGCGCAACATCGGCCCATGAGAAGGTGACAATGAGCACTCAGCCATTTAGGAATGTTTCTGAAGATGTAAATTTGAAAAAATTGTTTTTCTGAATTAGCGCCCCACAGTGCTTCAACCAAAGGAGAGGGATGGTAGGAGCATTGTTTTCCAAGCTTCCTCAGAACCTTGTGGACAGTGGGACTCCTGGATGGCCAGGATATCCACGGGTAAATTGTTTTGTAAAAAACTCAGTTTCCTAGCCCAGGATGGGGAGGCCTTGAGTCCAGCGATATTCAGCATCCCTAGGGTGAAGGTTTCCCCCATCACACCTTAGGTGTGAGGGGGTGGGCAACTGGGCCCACCAGCCTCTTCCAGGTCCCCACAGGCTTTCACAGCAGCGCGGGTATTAGCAGCAATGCTATTGGGGTTTTTGTTAATTTTTGTGGAAAGAGTCACATTGGCTTTGGCCTTCACTTTTTGTTTTCCCGACATCGGACAAATTTTTTGTGGTGCAGATAAGTTTGGTGCACCGTCGAGTGAGGCAAAAAAAAAATTTTCAGTTGGGATAGGTCCCAAGTTGGTTTTGACCGGGGCTTGGGTGCAGCAATTTGGGTGAGATCGAATCTCCCATCAGATCCTCAGATTGAGTGGCCCATTCATCATGGGCCTCCCAATCTGATTGGGTGATGGATTCCCAAGTTGCTTCAGCTGCGAAGGTCTCCATGTCCTCCTGGCGTTGTGAGTGTGGGATGGTGGTGTTGGCCTTGGCCGTTTCCTTTGCCGCGGCCCTATGGGCCTGCTTGGGTTTCTTCTACTCCTGCAGGGAGATGGGCTTTACCAATAGGTAGCAGCCTTATGCTCCTCACGGGAAAGCCTCCTTGGTGCTTGCAGTTGGTTCGTAGTACGCCTCTCCGCTGGTCATGGCTGCCAAGGGGTGCTCTTGGAATGTGACACCCTCTTTGATAGGGCACACATGCGCCTTATGGCTGAACACGTCACAGTGGGTGCAAATGGGGGGCGTGCTGTCCACAGTTACCCAGAATGGGTGGGTGGTATGCCCTTCGATGTCAATAAAGGTGGAGTGCGGGATCTGGGTTAGGTCCTTTGCAATCTCCTCAGTTGGGGTCTGAACTGCGATGGCTTTACCGGTACACAGGTGTGGCATCAGCGTGAAACGTTGCAACTTGAAAGATTGTATTTCGCCATATATGGCGAGACCATCTTTCAGGTGTTGCTCCAAAATGTCACGTTTAACCATAGTAGGCAAAAATTCAAACGTGAGGAAAATTTGGTTTAATTTTGTCCATCTGGTGCTTTTAGTTTTGACGACCCATTGCCCTTCAGGGAGGTCGACCACTATGCGCACTGCTGCAGCCTCATCTACTGCTATTTTGCTTTCGAAACCTAGGTCCAGCTAACTGTGTGACATGGAGTGAGGTGCAACGTACACCGCGGTCAGGAAAATTTTGTGTACATCTTCACAAAATTTTTCCCATAGGGCCGTTTTTTGGATGTCCAGATACACACAGACTCCAAATTCCACCGACAAAAGTGGCTGGGAATGTGGCGTTTTGATGTATTGGTTGCATCGTGCTTGCCACACAAGTATCTCCGGGGAAATTGTGACTGTCAGTTTTTAGATTTTTTTTTATTCCGCCAGATTCTCTGGGGCGTTTTTGAACGTTAGAGGCCGCGTTTTTTCCGCCTGCTCTCTTGCCTTGCTTGCCCAACTGCTCCCAGACATGGGTGCAGACTAATCCCTCTATGAGATTATCAAACTAGATTTAGTCTTGAATTGAATAGGTTGCAAAAGTGTTTGCAACGAGAAAGAAAAGTTTTTGTTACAACTATTTGTTTACTTACTGCACTTATGAATATAAAGCTTACATTAGATTCAGCATTGATAGGCAAATTGGGACTTAAAGTATGGGTAATCACAGCTACTTATGCTTGTACTATTAGGGATGAGATACCACAATAATAGAACATAAAATAAAACATTACTTAAAACAAAGGCTTTTTACTGTTGTTGGGCGAGTGAGATAATATATAAAGAGTAATTTGTGTTATATAACTTCAGGGCTGGAGCGCAAGTACTTTCTTCATGCTACATGCACAGATTGTAGTTGGTCATTCCAACTCTTAGTTTCCTGATTCTTGAAACAGCTGATAAATTTGATGATAAAAGTTATTCTTTATTTAGAAAAAGTGTTTAGTACTTAAAGTCATAGCACTTTACTAAAGTGTTCTAGTACTCTCATGAAGAGATTATCAATTATTGTACAATGCAATTGTGAAAAGGGATTGATTTGTCAGGAAAGAATTTGATTAGAAAGTCTGGGGTTGAATATAATACAACCCAGTTTAGGCAAGTTCTATAATGAGGCTGAGATTGCATTACGCCTTTGGTTTGTGAACTAAGAATCAAGTCATCAATTACCCAAAACTTCCTTTTGACTTTATTTAACAGTTAGTCGTTGATGTATTGGCTACTTTGTCTTTGGTACAGTCAAAGAGATATAACGTGGATTCAATTAGTTATTCTTCAATTAGTTAAGCTTCAAATAGTGTAGGGTTTGATAGTGACTCGCTAAGCACAACATAATTCTCATTCCATAATGTAGTCAACTTATGCGTCCTACTATGTATATAATTTTAACATTAAGTAAACCATTTTCCAACTGAAAAATTTACAGCTGTTAACTGAGAAAAGTCATATCTAGTGTCAGACAATTGCAAGTCTGATATTGTGAGAAGAGCGTTATGGATGAAGATGATTGTAAAATTACCCTAAAGACCCTAGCTGATTCAAGGTGAATCCGTTGAATTGGGGCAGTAATCCTTTAAATATTACAAAAACTCGGCCAAATAGCTTGAGTTTACAGAGTCAGAATATTCTATCTCAGTGGCGGAATCAAGGGAGCTCTTCAAAATCCCTCCCCACCTTATCACGCCTAGTTCAAAACCAACACCTAAGCGTGAAACACCCCCTTTTATAGGTGTGGTGGCCCCCAAAGCTGCAATAATTTTTGCAATAGAGGATTAAATTAAAATTTATTAAATCATTACCCTACAGTTACATAATGCCAAAAATTAACTTCCCATCCATCCTTCAGCCAAAGTGAAGAGAGTTTTCTGAGCTTCAATAGGATGATTTTGTATACTTCCTTATTTGGACTGTAACAAGCCCTTCCAAATTTATCATTGAATTTCCCTCCACCCTCAATACAGTTAGATACTGAATGGTCAGATACCGAGAGGGTTTGTTTTCTTTACCCTGAAGATTTCACTAATAATAAAATATATGAAACCCAAACGTTTTAGTTTATATTAGTCTTTGTTATTTTTATATAAGTGGTGGAAAACCCTTTTATTGTTGGATTTTAAGGTCACAAAGCACCAGCGAGCCTTGTCATCACCAAAAGTCCAACAAGTGGTGCTCTCTACATGGGAGCCTGTACATCACAAAAACCACCAAAAATGATGGAAATAAACCCTCAGTTAGCCTCCATTGACTTCAGATAGTTAGTGCTTTTTTCTCGCCTCAAAAGGCTCAGGCACACTCATTACAAGGCCCTTATGTGGCCTCCCTGGTATCCATAAACCCCCTTTTAGGGACAAGTTTACCTTGGGTGAGGGAAGTGTATCCTTTTTCCTCTTTATGTATGAAGTTGCTATGAAAGGTGCAAAGGACCATCTTAAAATCAAGTACCTCCTTCCCTGCTTGAGCCACGGCGCTCAAGAGATAATGGTTCCGCACATGGCCACCCTCAGCACCTGGGCAAAGGGGAAGCAAGCACTCACTGATGAATTTGGGTCTCCAAAAAAGTTTAAACAGACAAAACAGGGCTAAACCATCAATTCTTTTGCTCAACTCTTTTACAATAAGGCCCGATCTTATTTCTTGCTAAAATGCTACCCCTATACGATGCTATTGCGGCTATCTTAGCTTCTTTGACGTCCCATTATTCCCTGGCAATTCATCTCTTTTCCATAAAGTGCTCATTTAAAATTTTACAAGATATCAAGGAAGCCTTGTTAGATGGCTGATATCTATGAACTTGACCCTATGCAAGGGTCTCTGAGCCAAGCATCTAAGCCGCCTAGTTCAGCCTCTACTATGCCTGCTTCCCAGTGGAACCCCGCTCATATGGAGCTGCCATCACAAATTGCTTCTTCTTCTCATAACAATAAACAGTTGGTAATGGCTGTGATGGAGAAATGCTCACTTTTGTCTTCAGCTCAAAAGCTCAATTGGTGAAAGCAGTTGTCCCTTTGACTTGACCTTCGTCTTCTTCAGAGTGGCCATCTCAAGTGGTATCAAAGCCTGCTCTTTAGTCTAAACCCTTTTCTTGTCTACCAATGGCCCCCACTAACAATGGGTTAAATGACCAGGTCACAAAAGCTAACCCACCTGTTTCACAAAAACACACAGCCACTGATCGACCTAAAGCTGGCATAGATAAAGCATCTCCCTTTACAACGCTATATCCCATGACCTCTCATTCAACTTACACAAGTCTGAAACCTGTCTCTATGAATCAGCATAAACTCACTACTCTGAAGGTTGAATTTTAAGCCGTTACAATTCCAACGCCTCACCCAAAAGTTAGTAAAGTGGAGGAGCAACTTCAGACCCTATCCTGCCATAAGGGAAGCCCTGAACTTACTTCAACCCCTATGGGCTCATTACATGCATTGATACCCCTCATATGATGAATCTGAAGGGGGTGGCGAAGATGTAGGTCATTATGTTTTAGAAGCCCCAAGTGAAGTGGAGATACCTGACTGATTAATTCTGGAGAGAGTGGATTGGAAAAGGATACCACGCTGAACATATATTTATCAGCTGTTGAGAGGCTTGGATAGTTTTTTTATACCGCCAGTGATGCTGACCATCTCATTGCTACAATGATCTGGCCCACTAAGAGTGTTTGTACACTGCTTTTTATCTGGGATAAATTCTTTAAAACTGCCAAACGCCTTGCTTCTACTCTCCAGCTGAAGGAGGTCCTCACTCTTCCCCCCAACTTGATTGGAACTTTTACCTAAAGTCGTGGTCGTTGTAAGTGGAGTGTGGGTTAAAGCTATTCACGACACTGGGTCCCTCGTGAACGCTGTGTCTTCCAAATTTATGAGAAAAATTAAGTTGGCCCCTGACCTCAACTATAATTAAGAGTTTGAAACTGCGGGGCCAAACAACACTCACGCCATTGGGGCCTACTATCTTTACCCATCCAATTAGAAGACTTCTCTCTCAGCCCCCACGGTGGCTTTTTCTAACAATACCTATGATCTTCTCATTGACCCAGCTCATGCTCAAATATGAAGGGGTTATTAACTTGAAGCATGGCTATCTCTCCTTGCTTAACTACGAGGTTCCTCAATCTGACCAATGAAGAGCTTAACAAAAAAGATTATGCTTGAACCGTTGATTTTCCCTCTTCCGCCTTAACATCACATTACATCATGGCAGGCGGCATAAAAAATTGTTGCCTCCATCAGTGGACGCCCTCGAGGTATCCCTTTCTACGCTTCATAAGAGGTAGTAATTAAAGTGGGTGAACAAAGAGTAGTTGACAATAAGATTACCCTACAAATCCCCCTCAACTTCTTATTGCGCCTAACTAGCATTGATGAAATTAGACCTTTGGAGCCCAGAGTTTTTCCAGGCGTACTAGACCCTGCCTAACAGCGACCTATCATTTTTCTGCTAAGAAATCTCACCAAGAAGGATATGGTTGTAAAAAAGCTTCAAGAGATCGGAAGGGGTATGATGATTCCCATTGAAGAAATAAAGCAAGTTCACTGTATTGGATCTATGGCGGATATGGGGTTACCCGCTGACCAATCTTTATGTACCCTACCTTCTGTTCATATCTCCGATGAACTAACCCCAGATGAGCTGGATAAATTCCACACCTTATTAGAGTCCTATAACGACATCTTCTCTATCTCTGACACTGACTATGAGCACATGAAGGGTTGGACTCATACCTTTGGCATTGTTGATGCTTGCTCTATCTGTCCAAACCCTACCGCAAATCCAAAGTTGAGGAGCTATAGATGCAGACGGAGATCAAAAAGCTGCTGGAAGCTGGGTTGTTAGTGCCTTCTTAAAGCCCTTGGTCACCCCGCTCCTATTGATAAAAAAATGGAGGTCTTTGGGTAGTGATGGTTTACTTAAGCTGAGCAAGATCACCAAGAAGAAGAAAATCTACCCTACTCCCGCATTAATGACGCTTTAGTCCAAATCTCTGGGTCTAAATTCTTCTCCGCCATGGACTTGGCTAGTGGGTAATGGCATATGGACCGTTCTCCACAGGACCAGGAGAAGTGCGCTCTTATCAGCAGCGTAGGGTTTGTTCTAACCTACTTGGCTACCTCAGGCGTTGTTGTCATGGTTAATGACATCATAGTGGGGACCAACCCTAAGAATAAGGCTGGGCGCCATGAGGCCCAGAAGCTGAAGCTTCAGGCCATCCCTGACCTCATGCACACACTAGACCAGCGCTGGGTACAAGCTAAATATTCCCAGGTTGGTGCTAGTGAGGTGCCTAACGCCCAGCCCCTTACATTGGTCAAGGATTTAAAAAGAACAGGTTATGCAATTAACGCAGATGGTTTGAGTCAGTTAGTTGAGGAACGGGATTTCAAAACATGTTCCATTTATGAACTCATACGTTCCAGTCAGATCCAACTTAAATTGATTAAACGAGTGAAGTCAGTTTCAGTGTTTTCTACCAATTTGGATGGTGGTGCTTGCCTATTGGCAAATCGGTTCTTGGGAACACTTCAGCAGACTCCAAATTTCTCTGACAAAGTTTAATTATGTTTCCCGCGACTAACATGCCTTGTTGTTCAACTTCTTATAATAAAGTTCCCCCATTTTCCCATTTAATTTATGATATATTGAACAATCCTGTACACGGACCTCTTTGAGGAAGTCTCACGCTACCTTAACACCACATTTTAGATTGTGATTAGGCTATCACCTAGTGCACTGTTGGTTCGCCCAGGTTCCCTTCAACCTAGGAAGTTTATCACTTCTCCCTTAGTGCACCAAGTCATTTTTGGCTTGTTTTTACCTTAATAACTGCTCACTTTTTCTTGAGCTATTATTGCTCCAGCACCCTATGCTCTGCAATAGTGACTTTAGTTCTGACGGTTATTTCTCTGGAGTTGGCCCTGTGCACCAAGAACTATCACGCTGGGAACAGGAGAGTTATAAACACTCTCCTTAAATTATTCAACCAACCCCTCAATTTTATATTCAAAAGCTTTTTCTGTGTGGTACTTTTCCAAAGTGGAAACGGTGGGCTTTGGCTGTGGTCAGCCGCACCACTGTTTCCTCTTTTTCCCGAAGGTTGGAGCAACTTAGTTTTATTATGGTTGCCCCCAATTGGAAAGTATTCACCCTTCATGCTCGTACATGGTGGATACAGATGCTTTGAGGTCTGAAAGTCGTGATTCCCTGACTTTCCGCCAAATTATCAATTTTCTTTTTACAAACAAGTTTTTCTTTGACAGCACATTCAGATGATGCTGGCGTAATTGGCTCAGATGGGCCTGGGGGTGTTGGCTTGGATAACTTTGGTATTTCATTGTAGTTAGAGGAATAGGGTCATTCGCGTCTAAAAATGCGTTTTATGATGATAATTTTATCCAAACCTCTGAGCCGTTTCTTAGCTTTTATGGTCAGGATGAGAACCCTATTCCAGTATATCAAATAACCCCTGAGAACCCTTTTTGACCCCTACCATGATCTGGGGCACTCAGGAAGCGGAGAAAGAACTTTGTATAAAATATGATAAAGTATATGCAGCTGCAGAAGGCATGGTGGGGTATGTGGCCTCAGCATTAAGAGTGGCCAACTATCCCTCCCTTTCTATGATTCCAGAACATACTCTGATTGCTTGCTTGAGCCAGAGGAAGAAATTCTATAAGAGGTGTTGTCATTGGTTACCTTAAATAAAGACCATTCTGGGTATTTTCTATTGACTGCTACCCTCTCCTCCCCTTTAGGGAAACTTAGCACCACTATTTTGGTGGATACTGGCAACTCTAAAAACTTTATGGACCAGAGCCTAGCCGACTACCTTGGACTGAGTTACTTGCCAGGTGGTATGGTTAAGGGAGGGGCGTCCAAAGGTATTCCCACTCTACAGATCATTGGGACAGTGGACTATCAGGTTGGCAAGTACCACTTGTCTGATCACTTCAGAGCTATCAAAATCTCCTTACCCTATTGTTTTGGATGTGGAGTGGTGGCGAAAGTTTGACGTTTGAACCAACCTGAAAAAGAATACCCTATCTTTCACCTTAAAGAATGGTCGCACATTAGTTGTTCCTTTGCGGAAGCCCTCAGTGGAAGTTCCTATAACTTCTTGCTTGGAGGATTTGGAATCCTCTTTTGATGCAGCATCCGCTAATGTACTCCCTGAGCACTCTGAGTTGATTGTGACTTCAAGCTCACTGTGGATCTGGTGCATATATCTTCCCCCATTTACCCATTGACTGTCTGGGAGGAAGAGGCGTTGGATGTGTGGGTGAAGGAACAGTTAGCCAAAGGTGCGATTTTTCAGCATACCTCCCCTGTATGCTCTCCACTTCTCTTTGTTGAGAAGTCTGATGGTACTCTACGCCCATGTGTGGTCTATGGGAACCTTAACAACGTCACTGTACCAGATCTACATCCCATCCCTTTGGACTCTCAGATTGCGCGCTATGTGGAGAAGCTAAGTCTTTTCCAAGCTGGATTTCCTTAATGCGTTCAATCAGATCCGGACTAAAAGGGACAAGATTGGTTAATCGCCTTCCATACCAGAAAAGGGATTTTCCAGTTTCGGGCCATAAGAATTTGGGCTTAAGAATGCCCCTGCTATCTTTCAACGCCGCATTGATGCAGCGTTGGGGACTTGTTAGGGGTATGCGTGGTTGCCTACATGGATGATATCCTGGTGTTTTCCCATGATGAGGAGTCCCATACAGTCACCTTCGGCAAGTGGTGGAGCAGTTAAAGGCAGCCAGCCTTACGCTGAAGATAAGAAAATGAGAATTCTTCAAGTCCCAGGTCACTTTTTTGGGAAACGCCGTGTTTGACTAATGACACATGATAACTCCAGACAAAGAGAAGAAAATTTGTGAGTGGCCTACTCCTTCTCAGTAAAAGAATTGAGGAGTTTTTTGGGGACGTGTAAATTCCTCAAGAAGTTCACGCCAAACATTGCTGAGGTACCAGCGCCCTTGTATAGGGCTAGTGGTGCAAAGTGATTCATTGGTCCCCCGTTTTGGAGGATGCTTTCCAAGCTTTGAAGTGCACCCTGTTGTCCACGTCCATCCTTCACCATGTTGACCCTGCAAAAGAGTTTATTGTGTCTACTGATACTTCCAACTTCGCCATAGTGGCTGCCTTGTTACAATTAAGTGAAAATTGGACTGAGCTCCCGAGGGGTATTTTTTAAGGAAAATGGCTCTGCCTGAGATGAATTATGCACTTATGACAAGGAATTACTAGTAGAGGTGGAGGCGCTGACATATTGGCATCACAACTTGCATGGCTCTATCCAACCATTCCACGTATGTACAGATCACTGTGCCTTGCTGTACTACCGCGCCCCTCATCTCCTAAACCCACGGTAGACCCGTTGGCATGAGACCCTTGCCCAATTTGCCTTTTCTAACGAATTCACCAAGAGCAAGAATAATGATTTGGTGGATGATTTAAGCCGCAACCCTGATTTACCTCCTGATCCAAAGTAGGTAGAAGTCCACAACACACAGTTGATGATACCTCCAAATAAAATTCTGTCTCAACTTCTTCTCTCCCCTGGCCAACGGGCCAGCATTTGCACCTCTGGAAAACGCGGAGGAATATGGTATGTTCAGAAAGGTTGTCCTTTCTCAGCCACTGTCAGCTGAATATACTATGGTACTCACTTAGAGCGCTTTAAATTAAGAGGACCTATCCAGGGGTTATCATGTAAAGGATGAAATGATGTGTGGTTTCAGGGGAGCCTTTGTGTACCTGCTGGACCACTGCGCCTGGAAAAAATCCAGGACCATCATGATGGAATCACCATTAGTCATCTTGGGAAAGCAAAGACCTTGGAGTTGATACGTCGCACCTACAATTTTAAGGGCTTGCCTGCTCATTGGGCGGTATTGTAAGGAGTGCCTGGTATGCAACCAGATTAAACCCAATTGTCAACCTTTAGTGGGGTTGTTGGTACCAGTCCACATGGCTGATGGTCCCTGGACTTCCCTCTCGTTTGTTTTAAATGTGAAATTACCTGCTTAAGATAGTTATGATGCCATCATGGTGGTGGTGGATCATTTTACAAAGTTCGCCCACTTTATTCCTTGCAGAACTACAATAACCATCGGTGAGGTGGCTAGGATCTTCGTCACTCATGTGTTTGCGCTTCATGTGGTTCCCCAAGAAATTATCAGTGATTTGGGACCCCAGTTTACCTCCATCTTTTGGGATAAGTTATGTATACTCTTCAGATTCGCCCCTGCCGCTCAACTATCTATTACCCCAATAAGATGGGCAGACCGAACTAGCGAACAAGTGCTTAGAACAGTTTCTGCGGTGTTATACCGCCGCAGATCATTAATATTGGGTTTCTCACCTCTCTATGGCACAATTCAGTTACAACAACACTTTGCATTCTTCTATCATTTGTTCCCCTTTTTTCGCTAACCATGGCTTTACCCCGCCTTTAACATATAGCACATCTGTTGTTCTAAGATTGAAGCGGTGGTGGATTTTGCCAAAACTATCAAGAAGGTCTACCAGGGGGTTTCCACAAGTTTGGAGGCGGCAATGCAAGTTTATGAGGAGAATGCTGATGATAAGCGCTGAGTGGGTCCAGCGTATAAGGAGGGGGAATCATGATGCTTGATGCTCATAACATCCCTATTAAGCAGACATGCAAGAAGCTGAGACCAAAGAGGATTGGCCCTTGCCGCGTGGTTAGAAAGGTTGCCATGCCTCATACCAGCTAGATCTTCCCTTTTCATTTTGGATCTTCTCTGTTTTCTATAAAAGCAAATTGACGTTGTTTGAGGGCCTCCCACCAGAGACTCCTGAGGTCTATCTAGTGGATGGGGCGCCAGAGTGGGAAGTGGAAGAAATAGTGCCTCCCGCCATGTTAAACGAAGATTTGAGTACCTGGTATCCTGGAAGGGTTTTGGCGCTGCAGAGAACAGCTGGGTTCCAGCGCGCGACTGCGTGCATGCCCAAGATCTGATTGAAGCCTTCCACAAGCGTTTACCCCCGGGCTGCTGGATCTCAACCCAAACCGACCGTTGCCACCATGAAGTTGGCCCCAGCCCACAAGAACTTTTCCCTTGCGCAAGCCCCTGGAGGGGGGTTGCGCACCATCAGGAGGTGAGGGTAATGTCATGGTTAAATGACATCATAGTGGGGACCAACCCTAAGGATAAGGCTGGGCGCCATGAGGCCCAGAAGCTGAAGCTTCAGGCCCTCCCTGACCTCAAGCACACACTAGACCAGCGCGGGTACAAGCTAAATATGCATGTTTGTACTAGCGAGGTGCCTAACGCCCAGCCCTTACATTGGACAAGGCGTTAAAACAAACAATTCATGCAATTAATACAGATGGTTTGATTCAGTTAGTCATGGAATGGGGTTTCAAAACCTGTTCCATTTACAAAATCACATGTTCAAGTCAGATCCAACTTCAATTGATTATTCGAGTGAAGTCAGTTTTGGTTTTTTCTACCAATTTGGATGGTAGTGTTTTCCTATTGGCAAATCAGTTCTTGGGAACACTTCAGCAGACTCCAAATTTCCCTGACAAATTTTAATTATGTTTCCCGCGACCAACATTCCTTGTTGGTCAACTTATCACCATAAAGTTCCTCCGTTTTTTCCATTTTATTTATGATATCTCGAATGATCCTGAGCGCTGACCTCTTCAAGGAGTCTCGCACTACCTTAACCACCACATTTTAGATATGATTAGGCTAGCACCTATTGCACTGTTGGTTCGCTCAGGTTCCCTCCAACCTGGGACGTTTACGCTTCTCCCTTAGTGCACCAAAACATTTTTGGTTTGTTTTTACCTTGATAATTGCTCACTTTTTCTTGAGTTATTATTGCTCCAGCACCCTATGCTCTGCAATAGTGACTTTGATTCTAACGGCTATTTCCCTATCGTTGGCCCTGTGCACTGAGCACTACCACGGTGGGAACACGAAAGTTATAGACACTCTCCTTTAAGTTGTGTAATGTGACTACCACTTTTCAGCGGGAGATGGATCATATTCTTAAGGATCTCAAGCTGAGCTGTTTGATTGTCTATCTTAATGACATCAGTATTTTACAAGACCTTCAATGAGCACCTTAAACATTTAAAGGAGGTGTTTCAACGCTTGTGGGCCTCTAACATCTTATGAAGCCCTCCAAGTGTACTTTCTTCCAAAAGAAATTAGATTACTTGGGCACGTTATCTATCAAGATGGGATTCAGCCCTTCAAGGCAAGGTGGAAGCGATATCTAAGATGCCTGTGCCCAAATCTAGCACGACATACAGTTATTCTTGGGCATGATGGGATATTACCATCATACATCCCTGAATTCGCCAAGCTTAATGAACCCCTTGTACGTCTCTCGGCGCAAAAGACCCCTTTCCAGTGGGGTGCTGAACAAAAGGCCGCATTTGAGACCCTGAAGGAGTTGCTGCAACAAAGGTCCATCCCCCATCACGCTGACTATGGAAAGCCCTTTATTTTATTCACAGATGCCTCTGATTACGCCATTGGAGCTATCCTTGCTAAGCTGGATGAAAATGGAGCTGATCATCCCATATATTACTTTAGCAAGATGCTCTCAAAAGCTGAGAGCAACTACAAATTCACCAAAAAGGAGTGCCTTGCTGTCTTACTTGCTGTCCAGTACTATCGCCACTTTTTATGTGGGACATCATTTAGAGTAATTACTGACCATGCATCATTAAAGTGGTTGCAGAATATGAAAGATCCCATTGGGCGGTTAATTCGCTGGGCTCTTAAGATCCAGCATTATGATATGACCATTTAGCATTGAGCTGGGACCTGCCATAAGAATGTTAATGGGCTGATACGGCTTCATGTCCTTCACCTTGACAACAGCACAGCCAAGAGGTTGCTGACCTCATAATGGCTCCTGATGCGTGGGATGATGAAGATGAACCAGTACATAAGATGCTCACTTGGCACTCCCGCAACATGAAGGTAGAGAACGGTAAATTATATAATCAAGTAGGAGTAAATTGGTTTCCCTATCACCGGCCATCCAAGCGAATACCTGTCATCTTAGAGTCTCACACTATCATGGGGAATTGCAACGTACAAAAAACCTATGAGTGGGTAGAAGAGCGGTACTGGGAAAGCATCATGGAAACCATAACTGAAGGCTTGGATGCATGCCTGACCTGTAAAAAACAATCCAGCTTCAAAACCTAATATCATTATAAGCCTAAGACGCCCCAACGTCCCTTCCACACATAAATTTGGTCATGATAAGTCCTCTCCCTCAGACTACAGGTGGAAATCGCTATATCTTAGTTGGTATTGATCATTTCATCAAATGGGTTGAAGCTGTTGCTCTCCCCACTCAGACTGTGAAAGACACGGCCACCTTCTTATACCAGTACATCTTCACCAGACATGGGTGTCCCCATGTCAACCTATGTGACAATGGGAAAAATTTTACCTCACAAGTGGTAAAGCTCCTTGCCACTTCTTTGGGAGCTTAACAACTCTTCTCAGCCCCCTATAACCCATCTACAAATGGTGCGGTAGAAAGTGTTAACGGAACTCTGGTCTCAGTATTAAGCAAAATGACCAGTTCAGATCCTCTCCACTGGGACCTCTACTTACCAGTGTGCTCATGGCCTATAATATTAGTTATCATTGTATTCTTAAAATGTCCCCATTTCGTGTGTTATATGGGCGAGAACCTAGGGTATCAGCTTTATTGACCAAAGTTTTCTTCTCTGACAGTACTGATCCTGAATAAGCCATGAAAAAGTTGGCCCAGCACATTATCCAATTGCAGTCTGAGGCCATGACTAACTTGGCGAAGACTGTTACTAGAGAAGGTCAAGCTGCCAATGAGAGCTGGGACCCTCTTTCTTTTTTTCCTAATATCCAACTTGGTACTGTATTACCACAATTGGATCACTCCTAGGATTGAATAGCTCAGAAATATATGGGGGGTACCATTTGTAGTCACATATAAGTGCGGGGATAAATATTTCATTAAATCCCTGATTCTGGAGTCACTATCAACTGGGTACATGGCCAGTTTAAACGCCTTTACTCCCCCTAACGCTCTTGAAGGGGTAATGTTGGACAATTGCAAGTCTGAATTGTGAGAAGAGCATTATGGATGAAGATGAATGTAAAATTGGCCAAAGGACCCTGTCCAACTCGCGGTGGAATCCGTTGAATTGGGGCAGTAATCCTTTAAATATTACAAAAACACAGCTAAATAGTTCAATTTTAGGGAGTTGGAATATCCTGACTCAGCTCTAGAATCAAGGGAGCTCTTTCAAAATCCCACCTCACCTTATCACGTCTAGTTCAAAATTAACACCTAAGCAGGGACCGCTCCCTTTTATAGGCGAGGTGGGGGCCCCCAAGATGCAATAATTTTTGCAAAAGGGGATTGGTTAAAATATATTAAATCATTACCCCACAGTTACATATTGCTAAAAATTAACTCCCTAACATCATTCAGCCAAAGTATAGTGAGTTTTCTGAGCTTCAATAGGCTGATTTTGTATACTTCCTTATTTGGACTGTAACAAGCATTTCCAAATTTATCATTGAATTTCCCTCAACCCTCAATACAGTTAAATACTGAATGGTCCAATTTTGAGAGGGTTTATTCTCCTTACCCCACAGATTTCACTAATATAAAATATATGAAACCCAAACGTTTTAGTTTATATTAGTCCTTTTTATTTTTATATAAGTGGTGGAAAATCCCCTTTTTTATTGTTGGATTTTAAGGTCACAAAGCACCAGCGAGCCTTGTCATCACCAAAAGTCCAACATCTAGCTATCTGAATTTTTCTTTTAGTAAGGGCAAACCCTTAGGCTTTAATCTGAATCATACTTAGCAATTTCACCAGTTGTTCAAAGTACTCAGATGGTTTAGTCTCATCCTCATTGGTAATGCCATAATGTAATATATGCGATTTAGCAGCTTGTTGACCATACAAAAGGTGTAAATATGGTATCCCATACCACATAATACATGATATTAAGAAAGACAATGGATTCCACATTTAAAGCCCAATGAGATGGAGAACTTGTTGATGAACTTTTAGAGCTATTCTTAGTCACTATTTTAATTTCTAATTTTTTATTTGGGAGACATAACTGGAGATGATACACTCAAGGGATGGGATAGGCGAGTAAATGGGAATACTTTAAAGCATGTTGCAAATAGAGTGATTTGATGCTATTTGCACAACCTTGGCATCGTGCCTTTCTGTGGGTTGCTGTTGGTGGAGACCTTAGTTACCTCAGGTAATGGACTTTCCAGAAACATGTTTGTTGCACCATGGAAATTAAACAGTGATAAAATGGATTAAGATGCTACTCGCGCATGCTGTTTTGTGGAATGGATTTTTTAAACAACCAGTAGCCAAAGTTTTTGTTTAGACTAAAGCGAAAGTTATTAATGGCCCTATCTGGGTCAGACCCTTTGGGCTTACAGTGGTGGCAACCCAGTCGCTATGGAAGCCCATAATGCTAAAACAAAAATTATCTTATTGCAATCAAGTTCTTAATGCCTTGACCTGGCCTGGAAAAACAGTCCTCAGATATGTAGTTGGGATTTGTGGATCGTAGCTGTGCTAAGCACACTGCTTCTTCCCAGACATTTACCGCTGTTTTACATAAAACATACCTGTGGTGCAGCGAATCTTCTTCACTGCACACTGTGCACTTCCTGTGCATCCCGTTTGTGTGCTCCACTGTCCAAAAAAAGTCATTTAACGACTCTCCAATGCAGGGTTTTAATTTTGGGGTGGAGTAGAGGCTCACTTGATATTTTCCAAGTAGTACTAAAGAGCTTGGGAGGGTGAATTATTCCTCAAAAATCCAGCGCTAGGATTGGCTGTATGCTTGGGACCTCAGAATTTACATTGGCTGGCGGGACTGGGTGCCAATCAAGTTTTAAAGTTTTCCGTTTTCACACTTGGTGCAATTTATAAGGTTCAAGCTTGATTCTCGGTTCTATTTTTAAATTTTAAAAAATATGGAGCATCGCCTTGGCCTCAGGCATCGCGTCCCATGGCTTTACTAACACTGGGCGTGAACCTAGGTAATTTAATAGGGTGGTTGGGATCCTGGGTTCCTGAGAGCTATGTTTCTGGCTATTTGGGTCCTTGCTGCAGATGCCCATGGAGACGGACCCCTTCTTGTGAGGTTGCAGCACTGATCCATTTCATGATTATGTTTGCGGTGTTGCGTTCAGGGTCTATTAGCCCCATCTCACCTTTAGAAGTCGCACCCCTTAGTGTGGTGATCCTGGCTAGGTGAGCATGAGCCCCAGAACCAAGGCTGTAGAGTTTGTGAGTTTTTAAAAAAAATCTAAAGGCAATAAGCATGTGCAAGAAACCAAATTTTTGATAAGAGCATATTGTTGGAAAGGTGACATTTTTCATCCAGAGATGTCTTCATGAACTTCCACCTTACCATTGTCCTTTTTGATATCATGAAGTAGCTTCTTTTTCACCTCTTGGGTTGCTATTCCCGCACTTGTGATGGGGATCCCTAGGTGTTTGATGAGTTCCTTTGGGAAATGCATCTGAAAGGGTAATGGAAAAAAGCTGGGTTTTTTACACTTCTTCAATTTTCTTGTGTTTGTGACTTTTCTTTTTGTCCTCTTGTTTTTAGGGCCTAGGCGCTTAGCATCTGATAGCACTAAGGCTTGGGATTTGGTTTTGTTGAGTTTGGCTTGGGAGGCTTTTTCATATAGACTGATTATCTCCTCTACCTTTTTGGAATTCGCCTTGGAGGAGACTCCTACCACACAGTCATCTGCAAAGGCCAAAACATTAGGTGGTTTTTACCCTTTGCACTCAATGCCAGCTAACTGTTTCTCCATCACCCGTAGGAGGGGGTTAATTGTGAGGTTATACAAGATAGGGCTAAGTGGGTCCCCTTGAAGGAGGCCTCTTTCTGATGTGACAGGAGGTGAAATGAATATTGACCCTAGAACTGAGAAGGTGAATGACAGCTGATGGTTCGCTATCCATGAGATAAAGGATTTGGGTAATCCCTTCTTGTGAAGTATTGCCGCCAAGTATTCCCCATCTACTCTGTTATGCCTTAGCTCGGTCTATAAAGCAAAGTGTGCCTTTGGATGCTCCTCCCAATGTGTTTGTTACTTGGTGGATGTTGTACCAAATGCTCTTCCCTGGGGTGAAACCATGCTGTTGTGGGTCAATGCAATCTTTGGCTTTTTCTGAGAGACGCTTAGCGATTATCTCTCCCATTATCTTCATATCTGCATTGATTAGAGGTATTGGGCGCCAGTTGTTCAGGTCAGTACGGTCCCCTTTTTTGTGGAGCACTATGTATAGGCTTCTGCGCCTCCTGGAATCACCCTCCTCTCTTGCAGACTTGAGTTAAAAAGAGATAGCATGGGCTTCTTTAACACTTCATAGTATGCTTTATAGTACTAATAGGTGATGCCGTCTGGTCCTGGTGACTTGTTGGTAGGGAACCACCATAGAACTTGTGCTAGATCATCCTCCATTATGGGGCCAACAAGGTTGGCTAAATGCTCAGCGTGGTTGGGGACAGCATTTGTGAAGTAGTTCTTAAAAGCTTTCTCTGTTGAAACTGCTTTATAATTTCTGAATAGTAGGAGTGGGTGATAAATTCTACCTCTTTTGGGTTGCTAGCTGTTTGGCTTTTGTATGCTTTGAGTTCAGTGAGACTGGCATCATTTGAACTCATTTTGTAAGTCTTATAGAAAACTTTGATGGTCGGTACCCCTGTACAGCCCATCTGGCACCTGCTTGGAGGGCCTCCATGTGTATTTGGAGTTGTTTATGTTTCTTGACAATTAGTTTTGTTTCACCCAATCTCTAGATCACTTTGTGACTAGCCGCTATGGTGTGGGTATTTTTCAGATGGTTTAATGTTCTCTGAGCTTTGGAAAGTTCTTCTATTTCCTTTCTTGTGAAACGGGATGCTGCGTGGGCTGGAGCGTATAGAACTTCCTTTTTTTAACCTTTGCCACTGCTGCCATAAGGTTTTAGATTCAGTGCATTTGGCTAGTTCATCTACATGTCTTTTTTGTCTGATCTTCTACTTGGACCAAATTTACGTTCTTTGGCAGCATCATTTTCCAACGTTGGTTCTTGGGTGGTTTTTCCTTTTATTAGATACTGATTTTCACCATTATGTGGTTTGATAGATGTAGGTCTTTGTTTCAAAGTCTTCATCTTGTGATTCCAACGACACTGGTATGAGTATCCAATCCAGTCTATTGGCGCTGATTAGTTGATTACCTACAATATTTTTCCGGTCAGATTTGGAAAGAGGATTCTGAGAATAATTTGGCATCTAGAAGACCTTTTGATGGCATTAATTGCTGTAATTGCTTCTATCTATTGGTGGGTTTGTGACATTTGGCCATCAGTAACAAGTTTCGTCCATCCAGAAATTGAAGTCCCCTAGGTAAATCGCTTTTTTAGGAAGGTTCAAGTCAATTAGTTGCTCAGAACACTTCCCTTTTGTCCGCTTCAACAAGGTCATATACTGAGGCGGCCTGATATGATTGGTTCCCCATTTGAAGGCCAGAACTAGCACCCTTCCTTCCAAATGAGATTATATTTGGTGATTGTAAGGCATCTGTTTCTTTGACTACAAATCCACAAAAGCTGGTCCAGAATGTTCGTGAAGGGAGAACGAGCCTGGACCACTCTTCCTCCTTTCCAGTGGTGCACTTGCTCTCCTGAAAGGCAAGCACTTCCATTGGTGGGTTTATCAGGAGCCCTCATTTCTTAATCAAGGACTTATTGGATGAGAGTCCTGCTATGTTGAGAGTCTCAATAATTAGCGAGCCCAGAACGCCTGCTATGACTGCATAGGGTCATATTGACCCTGTGCAGCTGGGGTGGCTTTCTTGTGTCTGGACCTATTCATAGGATCCTCATAAATGGTTTGGGCTGGTGGTATACTTGATTGCTATTAAAGGTGACACAGAGTTCCGATTTGGTTCTCTTTACAGTGAGCACTGTTGTTCTCCATCCCTTTTAGGGTTGAGAAACTGTTGTCTTGTGAAATGGGTTCGTTTAGTGGTGCTTGAATGGGTTGGGCAACATTGTGTACATGTAGGAAGTGTGCGTTGTCTTTTTTGAATGGAATGCCCAATACTCATTATCTTGCAGCTGCTGGGCTGTTTTAGGTGCGGTCTTACTAGAGAGGTGCTCTTGTTTTTGTTGAATGTTGCGCTTGGCTGCTTCCTACCAAGCTTCTGCTTCCTTCTACTCCTTCTTCTTCTTCTTGGCCTTCTCCGCCGCCTTTATAGGGCCTTCTTTGCTTCTCTAAGTTACTCTGTGGAGACTGGTTGGATCACCTCATAGTTAGCCTGTGATCCACAGAGGTGGGCTGTTAATGCGTCCCCCTGGTCTATATCCTTCAAACTTTATTCACACTCAATAAACTTTATATTCTCCCATGTAGCCGGACAGGCATTGTTTTTATGCCCTACTTTTTTGCAGCTCGTGAAAATGGGCGGGCTCTTTTCAGGGCAGACTGAGAAAGGACGATAATGATTCCCCTTTGGGTCCAAGGTGTACGCTTTGTGTGGTATTGTATTGATGTCACCATCAGCATCCATGCCCAGGCGTATCATTGCTACAGCCTTGTCTGTAGCCAGATAGGGCAGGAGGCGGTTTTTCTCCATTTAATAAGCGACTAGTTCTCCATGTGCGCTCAGGCCGCTTGTTAGCGCTGCATCCAGTTATTCCCGTTTTTCAGTGGTTGGGAGTCCTTCTAGTACTACAAACAAGTTTATCACCCCAAACATGGGTGGGTGCGATTGGTATATTGGCTGTTATTTGTTCAGGATCCTTGCCTACTCGCAGCTTAGTGTAGGTGACTACAAATGAGGCAGCTATGGCTGCATCCGCTGCCTCAGCAGTAGCAAAGCCAAAATCTAAGGTTCTCATTGTGAGTTTTTCAGTCAAGCTTAAAGCTTCTGGGAAGCGTCCTGTAATAGCCTGATATACTGCTTCATATTGTAGAGGTTCCACCACGCCAAAGCTAATGCACACACCAAATTCGCGTGAGGACTTTGGAAGTGCATGACTGATGTTGCCAGTTGGTTGAAAATTTTGGACCATCTTAAGATAGTCACTGTTTGGGACATATGGTCCCTTTTTTGCACTATGTTTAAAGTTGAGAAGCTGGCCTTCTGGCCCATGCTGTTCCCCTTCATCGCTGCTGCACAGGTGTATGAGTTCAGTGGTTTCAGATGCTTTGTCATCCCCTGATTGGAATGCACAATTAAGACAAGTTGTAATTGTTTGAATCAATTTAATCACCTGTAATCAAAAAAGTGATTCTTACGGGAAAGAAAAGCTACCTAGTCACTCTTTGCACTGTGAGTTTCCGCTTTTTAAGCTTACTGGTGCTATGCAAAAGAAGCCTGAAAATCAATAATTGTAGCCATATAAAATTCATGGCAAGTATATTATTTATTTCAAAAGGTTCCTAGTCTCCACTTATGTCCCATCAATTTAAGTATTTGTACTATGGTAAGTATGGAGAAAATGACTTATTGATAAAATACCAAATTGAGATATAAATTAATGACATAACTTTATTATATTATAGAATGGGGTTTTTTATGTCATATTTAGCAATATAAATCCTAAAAAGAAAAGAAAAATAATAAAAAATAAGAGATAGGGAAATCTAGAAAGGAGAACTTGGTCAGGTGATGCATTCAAAAAGTTAAAATGCCTTTGTAGCATAATTTTGTTAGTGCAAAATTTTAAATTTGAATGTACTAAGTTGGATGAGACTTGGTATCACTTAGGCTGATCATTATCAAGATTAATGATCCTTACCCTTTGTGGGTTCATCTTAATCTACTGCCTTGAGTGCCGCGTTGAGTAATGATCGCCTGACCTTTTGATGATTCTTAATCTTTGATCAAGCAGGGTTTTATTTCAAGGTATCATAGGCTCTATTTGGTCTGATAGAATTTTCCAAGGTCTATTTGAGTTGTACTGACTATCGCTTTTTCCAAATGAATTATTGAGGTGACTCCTCTAAACTCCTTCTCGGGTCTAGGCTTCAATTTTGGTTGTGGGAGGTGAATGTTCAATATTCTTCACATCATGTCCAATATCTGAAAATCCAACAGCACCTCTTCCAGTATATTGGCAGGGGAGTACTGATGCAAGAAATGGCTATGTATGCGGTTGATATTTACTCCAGTAACTAAGGACTTAAATGATATTTGTCCACGCTTTTGTATGTAATAGCATATGGCCCATCCCATATAGAATCAAATTTTCTTCTTAGGTGATATATGATTTTGATAGTACAAAACTAATTTTTAAATCTCAGAGGCGGGTAAAATAGACGAGTTGCAATTTCTGTTTGACCTTCTCTTGTAGCTTTCTTGGCTAGATATTCATTGCCTCTGAATAAAAAGCTGTATATTCTTCTGGGTTAATCTTCTTAAAAACTATTTCATGCTCTTTGGTATTATCACTGGTAAATTCACAAGCTAATAAAGCTGTTTTTTATGTTCTCTTCCATTTAAAGCCTAGAAAGGAGACATTTTAATAATTAAATGAAAACTTATCCTGTAAGCCATCACCACACTTGGGAGATAATTACCAAAAGTAATGGACAAGCAGTGGACATCTTTCATAATATAGAAACCAACATTACATTCTCTCTTTCTATATTCTTAAAAGTTGATGGGATGCAAGGCGCTGAGAATAGTTGTTGAGTTCACATGCCCATGGCTAAGATCCTCAGAACTCTTAAATTAAAGTTCTTCCCCTTATCAAACAGTACTTGCGGGAAGCCATGGCTAGTAAATATATATTGGTATAAAAAGTTAGCAGAAGCTTTAACACTCATTGAAGGGATGGCATTTACTTTGACCAACTTTGTGAAATGATCAATACCTGCAAGAGTTTATCGATTTTCCACATGTATATTCAGTTAAGGGACCTATGACACTTAAAACTGATGTTGTGAAACAGCTGCTGAGAGTTTTGGGCTTATACTTGAACTTGGCCTTATGCGAGATTTGATTTTTTAAGTGATGCATGCGTCTAAGGCTTCCATCACAGAGCCCATTATTGCTTCCCAATAGTAGTAATCCTTAATCAAAACATAAGCTTTTATAGGCTCCTCCAGTCCTAAGGTTTTGTGGGCTTCCATTATAATAGGTACCCATTACAAAGGTTGCAAGTAAGGTAGCCAGTCGCATTCCAACTTTCTTTTAGGTACCAGTCAAAACCTTCGCAATTTGAGCATGTTGTTTTAGCATCTTCTGAACTAGTTCATCCTCATGCTCCCAAGTTCTGGCTTCATTAATAGGTCATGTAAAATGTTTAGCTTCTCTATTGTCTAAATATAGTAAAGGCAGTCTTTTTAGTCCAACTATGTTCATGTATTTTGTTCCCTCTTGGTGGACAATATTCATGTCATGATGAAGTTTAAAAGCCCAGTAAGTTAGTCTTCCTGTAGTATCTTTTATGTTTTGAAGCTATTTTAAAGAATTGTGGTTTGTAACAACTGAAAGTTTGTACCATAAAGGAAGGTCTGGAAATTTTTTACCACTATGAGAACAGCTAAGTTTTCTTTACTTCGTACTACCAAACTTTTTACAGCTTTGAAAAAAGTTTTGCTATAATAAAAAAACGCTGGACAATGCTCTATCACCTAATTTTAAGAAAATGTTGCCTATGGCTATGTCAGAGGCGTCAGGAAATTTTATGAATGGTTCTCCATACTCCAGATGTCATAGGATTGGTCTTATTTTCAAAAAACTCTTCATTGACTCGAATGTAGTTAATCGCTCTACTCCTCAGATGAAAGGGGTATTTTGGAAAGCAAATGAACAAGAGGTTTGGCAAGTTTAGTAAAATCAGGGTTAAATTATGTAATATCCCATCATTCCTAAGAAATTTCTGTATGTTTCGAAGGCTCTTCAACTCAGACATTTTAGATATGGCTTCAACCTTATTGTACAAAGCTAATTCCTTTCCATGAGTTGTTATGTCCCAAAAATTCCAGTTTCTGCTGTAAAAAGGTACATTTCGCAGATTTTAATTCGATGTGGTTCTCTTTCAGCAATTGAAAAACTGACTTGAGGTAGTCCAGATGATTGGTAAAGGTTTTGGAAAATATCATTATGCCATCTTAGTATATGATTACACAGCATATTTTGAGATTTTAAGTGATGTGATCCATCGCCCTTTGTAATGAGGCATGAGCGTTGCATAATCCCTGAGGGAGCAAGTTAGTTTGCAATAATACTTCTGTGCATATCAACGCTCATTTTTCTTTATATTCTGGTGATAAATCCATCTGCTGTTAGCTGCTAGTGAGATCCATTGCGGAGAAGAAATTTGAGCTGGAGAGTGGAGCAAAAGGATCATTAATCTAAGTTTTTGGATAGCTGTACTTCTTATTAAGGCTTTTTATCTTCCTGTAATTATTGGTATTTTGAGATCACTATTCTTTTTCTTTATATGTAACACTGGGGATGAAAATGGACTCTGGGGGGCATAAGTAAGCCAGCATCTAATAACTACTTGAGCTCTTTCTTCATGTATTGTTCATCTATCTTTGACTTCATATATGGCTTTGAAGGGATAGGGATTAGATCCCCTATGTCAATACTAAGTGTCAAGTCTTTCATATGACTATAGTCAATCTGACATGGAAAAAAATAATAGATAATCTTCAAATAATTAATGAACTTTCTCAAGTTTCTCCTGATTAAATTTATTAGATGTTTGGATTTGAGGGATAACACAAAATTAAATTGTCAGCTGGTAGGCCAAAAACAAGATAAGTCTTAATAAAATGTAACTTATCAATTTCATTAATGATGAGTAATTAACATTTCCTAATCTCTTGATGTTTTTGACTAGTATATCTTTGTTGGTTAGGTTCCCAAGTAGTAGCTCAATAGGCTAGTGAAAAATGGATTGAAAAGTCCTGTCAATATTCTTAATTAAACCTACTTACTCCATCCACACTATTAATATGTAGCGAGCAGTTCAGTTATACTAAGGGTTACGTTGATAGAAGCCACTCTTTGTTTTCATGGTTTAAATTTTACCTTCTCTGTGGCATAAAATAGTATGTCCTCTGATGAATCTTTTGAGTTAAGCAACTTTTAAGTGTTTCTTTTAATGGTATAGTATCACAATGATAAAGCAGAAACAGGTTAATAGACCAGACAAGAATAATCCTTCTTGCTGGAGTCTTTATTATCCAGTACAAGTGAACTTCATAGTTTAGAAATGATAAGTATCCTAATCTAAATTGTAAGTCTTTCAAATTTTATCATAAATTGCATCTCAATAAGTATATCATAATAGTTTTTGTATAGTGAAACTGCAGGATCTGAGAAAACTAACTTGCCAACTCGGATTGGCAGAGATAAATAAGATCTATCACCTTGGTGTTGCTAGGAGTGGTTGTACTTGTCAGGATTACGCCAAATTCTCTCATTTCTGAAAATTCCACCCCATCAATTCCCCCGGCATCATCAGAAGGAGTGAGAAATATATCTCAATCTATCAAGGTTGAAGATCAATCTCATCCCAATCAACTGATTGAAGATTCAATCGCCCAGAGATTGGTTTCTCTGATATATTGTGAACTGTTAAAAAGCCTATATGTACTCCCTCCTTTCAAAATAAAAAAAGGTCTAATCATAACCTGTATTTTCATTTAAGTTAATCAATTTTTGAAGAATCTGCTCAGTGTAACTTCTAGAGAAAATCTTTCTATCAGAAGTGTAATTCAAACTTCCCAACTGGTGCTTAATATAGGGGTACTCTGAGTTACACACCAGTGAAAACGTCCTACACTACCATGGATTCTCATTTTTCACATGAAGAAGCTCAAGACCATGAGTAAGGCCATATATTACGATGGGTTTGCTTATCTGAAACCCAAATCTCAAGATTACCTTCTATGTTGGAATTTCATGCCAACTTGGAATTTTATGGTCTTAAACTAAGTTTTACCTCAGATTTTCAACTACCACCTGAAGTTTTACATTATTTTAAATAACTGCTTGAAGGTGCTTTTATTCCTGGAATCCGTGCTACCCAATCTCAATCTAATGCCATACCCTATATTATATGGGAAGTATTGCAATATTCCCAAATGCCAGGAATTGGCCCAAAACAATACTTGCACCAACTCGTTCACCCCATTTTATACCATTTATTTTCCGTAGTTGGAATGCACCATCAAGGGGTGCTCAATTTATGGGAAGGACTTCAATCCTTGAATAATCATGTTTCTGAATTTTTATAAATCTGCCTCTGAATTTAGCCAAGATAATCATGAGGCGATTGTTGTAATTGGACCCTTCTCAACGAAATTCATCAACAGCTTATTCAGCTTGATACTGGGATGTCTAGTTTTGTCAATATACAGTTCACAAGGCGAGTACAGGAGAATCAGCAAGAATGGAGGGAGGGTCTCTACCAACTCTCTGAGCGTAATTAAACAATGGAGGTGGAAGTTATAAATCGCCTAGTTCATTTGGAGCAGTTGTACACAGGAATTCATTCTGGGTTAATGAGGTAGAGAGAAACCAAAAGAGCTATGGGTCCCCCAGGTGTTGAAGGACCTTGTGGACCTCCAGGGAGTGTAGGACCACGTGGACCACCCGGTGCTGATGGGCCAAAGAGACCCCCTGGGAGTGTAGGGCCTTGTGGTCCACCAAACGTTGAGGGACCTTGAGAACCCCTGGGTGGTGATGGGCATTCCGGATCCCTTCAACAAATTGACTCTCTCTTGAGTATGATGGATGGCTTGTGTGAACAATTCTATAAATTGGCCGCAAAATGTAATTTAACCCCTGATGGGGTACCAATTGATCCCCTCTTATCATTTCAGTCTTTATCTGATAGAGTTAATCAATTTGGTAAATGGTCAAAGGACACTGATGTTCTACTCCAGGCTTGTGAATCTAAAGGAGAAATGCTCCAAGCAAAGATTGAGACACTGTAGCTCAAGCATAATTCCCAACAGGAAAAAGATTTTTGAGCTATCCCACCAACTAGATGAGAAAGTGGGGTTTTCTGAGATGAACCTTCACTTTAGTGAAACTCATATGAAACTTCTGGTCCCTGTCTCTCTACTTTTGTCTCACACATCAAACTCCAATTCATATGTTTCCACTTAATCTGAACAACCTAAAGTACATGTTTTGACCTCTAATGCCCCATGAGTTTCAAACTGGTATATAAGAATAAATACTCACCGGGGAAGGCAGCATTATTTCCTTCTTCTATATATGAAAAGCCGCTAATTGAGGCTACAGATCACCAGGAGATGAATTATTTGCCAAATTGCCTTACCCGTTTGGCTCAGGATATCATGGTACCCCACTTGATGACTTGATCTACATGGTCTCAGGTGAAGGAAGCGCTTATCATAGAAATTTTAGAGTGAGCAAACTCTGTACTCTCAAAAAGAGGCTTTTATGGGTATACAGCCCCACCAAAACAAATCTATCAAAGTCTTTGCTTAATGAATCTATTGGGAAGATCAGACTATAGTGGCTTGCAGTCAGTAAAATTTGGACGATGCAATTATGGCAGTTATGTCAGCTTTTTCTTCAAGAACGCAAATAAAAGTTTATTTAAGCAGTGTAAAAAATAATTTTCGATGTATTTTGGACATTAAGGAGGCCTTAATGGAATTGCCTCCTCAAATTTTCCAAAAAACCCCATTTATATGAGTCTACCAGACCTAGTAGCCCCAAAGTCTATGCTATGCCAGAGAATGCTATAGCGATCTAGTGTAACACTCTCATCAATATTTTCATATGCAGGATCTTTGTTTCAAGAAGGAAGCCAATGAGAAGAAGAAAATGATAAGACCAATAAGATTTACACCTCAATAATGAGATGATTGCGCAGCAAGAACATCAGAGCCTGATTGAGTATACTAAAGATGAACATCCTTCTTATTCCTTGCCCTCCTTTTTGGCTTCATCCTCTCAATTCAGTAGCACCATTACCCATATTGACTTCCAAGTGAATCAAATTAATGCCAAGGTTACCATAGATACAGGGTCTCCAGTGAATTTTGTTTCATCAAAATTTCATCAAGCAAATCAAATTTACTCCTGATATTTCTCACTTTGAAGAATATGGCATGGCTGGACCTCAGAGTACTCAGTCAATTGGAGCTTTTTTGTCCCTTCCCCATGAAAATTGGGAAATTAACTTTTACAATCCCTGTCATTGTACTCGATAACCTGAGTTATGACCTACTTTTAGGGACTCAATTTTAAAAAAAAATAGATGAAATTATCTATTAATCTGACTCATCGTTGTCTCTCTTGTGGCATAATGTGCCATTACTTTTATCCAAACATGCTTCCACCTGACGTTGGTTATGTCTGCTAGAGGGAACAAAAAGGTCCTATTCACTTCAATATCACGTTGGATATTCTCATGTAAAATTACCTCCTACATCAGCTGATATTGAAGAGGGAATGCCTATATACTCCCCCAAAAATTAGTTATACCCGCCAAAAACCACAGGTAATTGTTAATACTTCTTTGCATCTTTGATTCTAAAGGACATTTGTTACAAATTCAAGGCATTTTCGACTCATCTGCTAAAGAACTCTATCCTTGTCCTGGATTATTGGATTATGCTTATTCAGGATCATTATCTGTCTTACTGGCAAACCTTACCAATGAGCCATAACTGGTAGATCAAGAGCATCCAATTGCTTATGTCAATTTACTTCCCTTATCTTGGATTTGAAATGTTAAACCCTTTGGAAGTCTATAAGATTTTGGGTTGAAAAGTGATCAGGAATCCTTACTGTGGGTCCTGCTTTTGGGAAACACCACTCTTAGGAACAGGAGAAACAAGTGCTTCAATTTCTAGATGAATATTCTGATATCTTCGCTAAGCATACTTACAATTTTGAGAAGATGAAAGGATTAATGTACTCTGTTGAAACTGGCGATCATATTCCTATTTTTGCAAAGCCTTATCGCAAGTCAAAAGTAGAAGAAGCCCATGTTACTAAAGAGCTGCATCAGTTGTTGGAGGTTGGATTGTTAAAACCATCCAATAGTCATTGGGCATCTCAATTGTTATTAGTTAGGAAGAAAGATGGTTCCCACTGAGTTGTTATGGATTATCGCAGAATGAATGCTATTAATTGACAAGTTTATTATCCCTTACCTCAGATCGGTGATTCCCTAAGGTTGTTGGCTGGATCCACATTTTTTTGGCCATGGACTTAGCCAGTGGTTACAGGAAAATAGAATTAGCGCCAGAAAATCGTGCCAAGTGCGCCCTGATATCAATTGAAGGGTTTTTTGAACCAACTCATATGCCTCAAGGACTAAGCAATGCCCCAGCAATTTTCCAAAGGGCTATGGACAGTATGTTACGAGATCTAAACTTACTTGTGTTCTGGTATATCTTGATTGTATTACCATGTTTTCCAAAACTTTTACTGAGCATTTGAATTATCTAAAAGAAGTTTTCAGACGAATTCAGAGCTCCTCTTTGAAACTCAAACCTTCCAGATGTTCATTTTTTTCAAAATAAAATGGACTTTTTAGGACATCAGGTCTCAGCTAAAGGTATTTGCCCCCTCTTGGACAAGATTCAAGCCATACAATGAATGCCTACTTCAATATCTTTGCGGGATATTCAAGTCTTTCTTGGCATATTTGGATATTATTGGCAATTTATAACCAACTTTGCTGATATGGCTGAACCCTTATTCTACCTATTGCAAAAAGGAGTCCCCTTCAAGTGAGGGATCATCTCAAGAACTGTCATTCAATTCTTTATGTACTGCTTTAACCAAGTTTCCTGTTCTAATTCATACCCAATTTGACAAGCCTTTCTTTTTACATACTGATGCAAGAAATGTCGCTGTTGGGGCTATCTTATCCAAGTGCGATGAAGAGAAGAATGATCATCCCATCGCTTTCTATAGCAAATCTTTTTCAAAGGCTGAACGGAATTACAGTGTCACTGAGCGGGAGTGTTTAGCTGCAAAATTACCAATCAAGCACTTCCGTCCCTTCTTATATGGTAACCATTTCACTGTAAATACCGACCATTCATCCATAAGATGGTTGCAGAACATGAAATCCTGATGGGAGATTCGCCCGTTGGACTTTAAGGTTGCAAAATTACGATTTCTCCATTGTTCATCATTCAGGTACTTAAAATCAAAATGCTGATGGGCTGTCCCAATTGCCTGTTCTGACTTTGGAACTTGATAAGGAAGAACGCTTATACAAACTTAGTGGATGACTTGAATTGTGGGATCAAGAAATTGAAGAGGATCGAGCCTTTCTAAAATCAATTTCCAAAGATACTATGATTTGGGATGGAGCTTTGTATAAGAAAGTCAGATCCAAGTGGTTGCCCTTTCTGCATCCCAACTCTAGATTTCACGCTGTAATGGAAGGTCATGAACAAGTCGGTCATAGTGGCTTAAAGAAAACTCAAGAAAGGTTGAAGACTAGATACTATTGTAACAATATGAATGAGTTCTTCTGAGAAACCCTTGCCTCATGTTTTATTTGTAAACTCCATGGAGCGACTAACCTTACTTTTCAACATCAAGTTTTACCTCCAACTAGCATTTGAGGTAGTTAGCATTGTCATTGAAGGTCCTTTTCCTTTGGGATTGCATGGACATCATTATAACATTATAGCTGTTGACCATTTAACTAAATGGGTTGAGGCTATTTCCATTGCTACCCCTCATCTAAAACTACAGTGCTACTTCTATACCAGAATATTATTTCTCAACATGGATGTCAAAAGGTCCTTATGTCAGATAATGGGACTAACTTCACCTTGCAACTTATACAGGAGTTATCCAAATTATTTAACACTTCCCAGCGATTTGTTGTACCCTATAATACATCTACAAATGGGGCCATTGAACGAGTTAATGGAACCCTCGTCTCAATTCTAAGGAAGATGGCATCCACTGACCCAACTCAGTGGATTTTTTATTAGCCTAGTGCCTTGTTTGCTTATTGGATAAGCTATCATCACATTATCAAAATGTTCCCTTTTAAATGCATATATGGGCGGGATCCTTCAGTCCCTTCTAGTGTTCAGGCAATCCTTGAGGAAAGCTTTCCAGAGAATTCTGATTTGATTATTAGGAATCTGGATGATGAGATTATCTGTCTTCAAGCTCAAGCAATGAAATCAATTGAAACAACCACTCAAAGAGAGACTTAAAGGAGTAATCAACACAAACCTGCCTTACCTGAATACCAGAATGGGGATTATGTTGTGTACTATTCTTTCTTAGCCTGATGGGCGAACTGAAAAGTTAGGAAATAATTGGTCTGGCCCCTATCAAGTTATATTTTGAAAAGGACTAGAGTATTCGATTATTATGTTGATACTGGTATATTGGTAAATCGTATTCATCCTAGGGTAATCCATTCTTGAGTGTATCCAAGGTCAGGGGCTAGATTGATCTCTTTGATTAGTCAGGATGGAAAAACGTTTATGGGTGATTCCATCCAAGATAGCCATGACTAAGACCTTCTGAATCACCAGTTCCACTTTATAAAAGGTTCCTCCAAACTTTGGTGTAATAGATAATTTATCTTTGAGGCAGAACGTTGCTTTGGGCTTTCTTGTGCAGTATTGGGATACTTCTTCTTGATCTCCAGGAGACTGTGAACTCTTGAGATGGGTCAGATCAACAGGGCAAGGTACTGATTATAAAGGCTGGATGTATCAATTATCCTTGAACCTAATAACCTGACTGAGGTAAGTGCCTTTGGGGACCCGGGCGTCATTGATATTTTTAGCATTCAAATGGTCCAGAATGGTAGCTATGCAAATGAACTTTAAATGTACTAATCTGTATCCTAGTGAACCCCTTCAGAGTTATTATAGGGTTCATTCCCAAATCATGCAAGATGAACAATCAGCAATGTTTTGCTTTCAGGTACTTTAATTTAGTCAAGTTTAGAGGTATCTGTATTTAGGTTAACTTATTTTTCCCTGCTCGGTTAGGATATATTTTTTTTCTAAAATATATTCTTGGTATGATTGTTCTATAGTAGTTACACTTGGGATCCTCATTCCTAAGATTCTCTTCCTCTATGACACACTCTAGGTTTCTTAAAGGCCTTTCAGGAGGTTTCTGGTTTGTGTATAACAACTACATTAAGTAGAGCTTTTTTAATGTCAAAAATGGATTTGGAGCTTTATATTACATACGTGAAATGAATGGCTAGGTTTGGGCTACTTAGTAAAATCTGAAATGATATCAGCTACAGCATCGTATGAATTAAGCATTTACTAGGTCATCAGAGTTTGGGCCTCTATATAAAAGCAATCTGTGAATTTGTCAAAGGTTTCATTCTAGCATAGCGCAATTCTCATGAATTCCTATTTCTTTATACTTAGGCTCTGCTTTGACCCAAATTCATTAATGAGGCCTCTTTTACTTCTCTATGGATATGCATGTCGTCCATCTAAGGAACTATAGCCTCTCAAGCCATGGAGTTTAAATAAGATAAAATATGCTTAAACTTTTAATGATCAGTCCCACCTTCCATCGCAGCATCATAGTCGTAAAGGAAAAAAATAAATCCTCCACCAGGTTTAATTTTGACCTTGAACATAGGTTTAAAATTTGTGGCATCCAGTACTGTGACAACATGTACTCTGTGAGCTTCAGATTTGGTATTTTTGTTCTAATGTTTCTCTGTTCAGCTTGCTTCTTGAGTCGATTTTTTTGGTCCTGTAGAGGATTGAGATGTTGCTCTATTTCCTCTAAGGTAATTATTGGCGTAACATCCAGCAGATTGATTCTTATTTTAAGAATGACTTTATCATTCTCCAAGATCTTAATGTGGATGTCCAGCGTGTGAATTTGTTAATGATCAGATGATCAGTTAAGTTTGCAAAGTCTTGTTTTCATCCTCTAGTACTTAAATTCTCTAACTCAAGTCCTCCTTCAAACCTTGAATTACAAGCTCTAAAAAGGCTTTGTGGTCTTATCTTTTCAGCTCTTCTTTAAGAGTGTTCCAGAATTTCATAGCTTCGTTAAGGTGATGGTAGACTTAATTAATGTCTTCATGACTAGGTGATTTGCTTCTCGTGTTACTCTCTAAAATTTTAAGCCGCATTGTAATAGAAAAAGTAGATGCCTTAGTTGTATGGGATTCCAGGTCCTGTATGACATAAGCTAATCAGGAATGATACTTTAAGATACTGCTAAAGTTGGAGAGGTTTGATGGGCCTCAAATCATCAATGCATCATAGGGCTTTCTCTAGATGGGCCTTAAAGAGTGTGATCTCTTTCATTCTCCTGTTAATGGCTAGTATAAGATTGGGCTGTCATTCCGCCATGGTCTTCAATATCTTGTTTTCAGACTCTTTAGTAAAGGCATCAGGTAATCGCTTAGTATTTTATTTGCTCTGAGATGTCCTAATAGATGAGCTTCATAGCTTCCTCCACATACTTGATAACAACAAAATAATATTCACTATTTAATTATGGAGCTTAATGATGTAGGTACAGTATTCCTCAATCAAAAGTCAGATGTCCCCTTTTTTGTGATGCTAAATTATATACCTGTCATAGGCTATATGTAAGTCCTGTAGCTATTAATATGATGGTGGTGTTCCTCGTTATGGACTCCTAGTAAATTCATGATATTATAAAGTGTAGGGTTCATGAAGCGCATGATATAGTGAGATAGATTTGCGCTTGATCCATAACTCTCTGGGAGAACGCTGAATTTTATATTTAGTTTCATGAAGGTCCTGTCCACAACGGATGCCCTTTCACAGCTGGATCTTTCTCCTGAGTTAATGACTCCATATGGTAACACTTAGACTCCTTAGTTAAAGATAAAAGCTAGATGACAAGATTTGGGAATCTCAATATGATTTTTGTATAACTTCTATAAAAATGATAATGGTAGACTTCCTATTTGGTCATCCTCTTCACTGTTCCCATTATATCCAGCAGGTGACGCTATCAATTTTATTATCTTCTATAGTACGCCCATTTAGTTGCATGTATTTTTATGCGTTGGCTGAGCCCCTGTAGTGAGCACAATCTGTTTGCTTCCATTTTAAGCTTAATGGTGCTATGCTCAAGAGGATTAACTTTCAAAATATGAATCCATTTGCTACGCATGCAAGTATATTATTCATTTTAAAGGGCGCCAAGTCACTTTTTAATTCATCTGTTAAAGTATCCATCCTCTGGTTAGCATGGTGAAATGGACTTACTGAAGTCAAGTACCATAGTGATATTTAGAATTAATGACCTAAATTATTTTTAATATAATGGGAAATTTATATATGTCACATTCAACAATATAAACTACAAATAGAATGAGAATTAATAAAAACGATAGAGTAGAAATTTGTAAGGGAGGCTCTTGGTCTGAGGTGCATTCTAATAAATAAAGATTTTGTATCATAGATTTGATAAGGCAATATTATAATTTGAATGTAATAATTCAGATGAGACTTGATATCACTTAAACTAAATGTTGGCAGATTATTAATTCTACCTTTTTAAGGGTTCACCTCTCAATTTACTGCCTTAAGTGCACCTTAAGTCATGGTCTCCAGACCCTCTTATTATTCTTCATTTCACTATAGCATGCTTTCATCTCATGGTATCTTAGTTTTAATTTGGTTTGACAAATTTTCCTAAGGTCAATTTGAGTCATACAAATATACTGAATGGAACCACCCAGATTCCTTTCACCAGATACATGAAATTGATAAGTTAATTGATGCATAAATTAGGTCCAATAGCCAAGTTGGACCACTGAGGTAAGCCGTTAGGGTAGGTAATATCAAACAGCTTTACCTCTGAAGTTTAGGGAAATTTGACATCTAAAAAATGATAGGTAAGCGAGATTGCAAACCCCAGAAGTAACCTTATATTTTATCTAAAAATATAAAAAGGCGAGCGAGATTTTCCTGGCATACTACTGACATTGCAAGCATAACATGAAAAAAGATTGATCAACTAGGGAGGGCTAATTCCCTGAAAGCCCAAGTTTTATTCACGTTACAAAATCTTTTCCCGCCTGACATGTCAGGTAATGAATGAGTCTGCAAGCCCAAAAATATCAGAATTCTGAACTGAGGTTCAGAAAGGCGTGGTCTCAACCATTTAAGGTCGCTCTCTGGGAGCGCCCTCACCAGGGTATACTTAAAGCTCTTTCCAGCCTAAATTATAGCTTGAGTGGCACAAACCTGATGCTGTTCCAACTTCAGCCAGAAATCCTCCAAGGCATTTTGGCCCAGGATTTGTAATCTGATTTTTTATCAAAATTGGATAAATGGGTGAACTATTTCTTCATATCACTCCCCACTAAAGGGAAGTCCTCCAAAAGGATAGCTCCAAAGCAGGAGGCCGCCGCCACAAGGGCTCCTTAGGGAAAGTTACCTTATACCTCAATAAATATATCTTTAATAAATTTTTCTTCAGTTATGGTGAGGGAAACCCAACTTGAACAAGTCAGAACAGGACTGATGGATCAGCCCATCCAATGTGGGGAAGCACATCTGGCACTTGGCTTATTAGTGCTCCCTAAAAGGATTTGCGGTCCAGTGCAGCCATCTAGAAACCTCCATGCAAAGTGGGGTGACTGAAAATGAGGGAACCTGATAGGCTAAGCTCTCATGGTGCCCTCTGATCTATAATGAGGGGAAGTTCTCATCAGAGAAAACGCCCTCCATCACTTTTGTTCCAGGTTTGGCATCAGTAACCAGCTCCTTGAAGTACTTGTAACTCACAACTTGGACCCAAAGTGACAACGAGGCTGGGAGAATGGAGAAAAAATTGGGCGAGGGAAAAGAGAAAGTTTGAAATTATGTAACAGATTGAACCACCAAGTTGCCATTTGATACATGCTGAGATTTGGTGTAGTAAACTGATTCTGAATTAGGTCCAACAGACTAGTTTAACCAAAAAGTAATCTGTTAAAGTTGGATAAGACCAATCGAAGAGATCTCTAGGCTTAGAGAAATTTTAAACGTCCAACAAATAATGACAGGTAAGCGAGGTTACAAACCCCCAAAGTATATATATTTTACTTAGCAAATAAACAGGTGAGTGAGATGATTCCCAGCATTCCACTGGTATTGTAAGTGAAGCAAGAAAAAAGGGAGCAAACAGATAGGGCTAATGCCCCAGAATCACAAGGTTTTGTTCACAAAGAAAACCTTTTCAAGACTGACACTCCAGGTAAGGCATGAGCCTAGAATGCCAAATTGCTCAAAATTCTGAACTGAGGTTTGAAAGGCTTGGGCTCGACCTTTTAAAGTCGCCCTTCATGGGATCCCTAACTAAGCTATATTTTAAGCTCTTTCAAGCCTAAAGTATAGCTCATGAGGAACAACCTAGTGCCAAGCTGACCTCAGCTAGAATTACCCCTAGGCGTTTCACCTTTGGGATTCAGAATCTGGATTTTTAGGTGAAATGAGATGAATGGTTTTAACAATTTTGGTTTACCAACTAGCAATTTTTCCAAAAGATTAAATGAGGAAACTCTTTTTCCACCTTCTCTATATTAGGTGTCAATTCTGCTATGGGAGTTGAATGGTCAATTTACTTTCCATAATGTCTTATATCCAGATATCTGACAGGAACATTCCATATCTTTCTTTAGCTTTGATACCTAAAAAAAGCCAAATTCAGATTTTCTAAAAAAATACAAAACATGTATTCTCAATCAAGCTAAAGCTTACCTATGTCAATGCAATTGACACCTGCTGCCCCAGCCTGGGGTGGTGATGCGCCACTATCTGGAATCTTTTGGCTACCACCAAAGCGCGCCCAGGCTGGCTCTGCTAGCCCTCCCAACGCTACTGGGCATTATGTCCCCCTCGGGACTTGGCCCACCACCTCTTCAATCTCTCAGTTGGTGCTCCCACAGAGCAATTGCATTTCAGCCTCTGGGTTGAATATGGGATCCTTTCTCATATGCAAGCATGGCCATCATTGAGATGGCCACGGCGGTTTTCAAACCTGCCAGCTATATCAACTTCTACCCCTTAAGGGGTACTTAGACCTTGGCTTCAGCTCTGAAGCTGATGCAGTGGCAGCAGCCAAGCTGCAAATTATTATAAATTTTTTTGCCCACTGTTCGCACCCAGCTCCCAGATGAGGCCACTTTGGTGGTCCAGTTCACCAGGCTGCCCTCCTTCCTTTCCCCCGAACGCCTCTGCCAGGAGCTCACAGAGGGTTTGGCCATTTATGGTGCAGACCCCATGTTACAATATGTGGTGTCCCATGGGGCAGATCGTCTGGCAGGCCCTCACACCTTCACAATGATCCCCCAATTTCATTGTGATACCCACTTCACGATTCTCCCCTGCACCGTGATCAGGTCCTCCCCTAATCATTCTTTTTGGGTCCACATCAAAAACGGCCACACCATCTGCCCTTGTCTTTTGAGCTCGATCACTAGGAGCGCAAGTACCCTATGGCTTCTGTTTCCACTGCTTCCACAGCTCCCTCCTCCGGCACCACCCCAGCAGCTGCCTCACCCCAATTTTTTGAATGGGGCGTGATCCTCCCACCCTTAACCTCAGAGAATTCAGATATGGCTTATAAAACCACAGCCAATCAAAATTTTAAAAATTCTAAAAATTCAGCCAATTTATGGCGCCCTGAGCTGATGGCTAAACAGTTTCAGCTGAGCTGCCATGGCTGACAGCTCGCAGAAAATCAGGTGCTGCCAACCTGCCAACTCTGGTGGCTGGGCTGGCACTAGCCAATGTAAACACATTCAAAGAACATAAATGGATTGATGATTCAGATTGGGCTTATTATGTTAAGCATGACTTTGTTTTATAGAAATTCTTCGTCAATCCTCCCAATTTGTGCCCCCACCATTTTCGCCCTAAAATGGTTTTACAGCTTATAAAAATAAAAAGGCAGTTGAAGCCGCTGCTGCTCCTGCCAACACCCTACTACGCCAGCAACTCCATGGGGCGATGGAACCCCTGGTTGAAGGTATTCCTATCCCCAATTTCCCCAATGATTTTGAGGAAGATGCAAAATATGAGATTGAGGAGCTCACTTTTGGTGTGAGCCGCACTTGTATCAATGCAACAAAAACCTCTCTTTTTGACCCCAACTATCCCCATACCCGTCAGTGCATCAAGTCTTTCACTTGTGTGCCGGCTCTCATCACTTTTGCTGAGCATCAACTTGCTCACTATATTGAGGTAATGGATACCGCTTGCCTCATAAATGAAGAAAACACGCAGCTATACCTCCTCATGCCCCATGTCACTTATGCCCCTATCCTATGTTGTCCGTCATGGTCTGCCAGCTAAAGTGGGCGCCAGACAAAAGTTTCCCCAAAGCTTCCTGGCCTTCTGATATGGCTTCCTAGGCTGATAACCTATTAGCTATATTAGGAATTTTTTAAATTTATATTTTTCCCTTTGTTTGGCCCATTTGCAAATAAAGATGCATGGCGGCTCCCCCTTTTGGGTTGTGCACCACTAGTGCTAAAAAAAGACAGGATCATTCCATCATCCAACTTTTCTTTCTCATTGCAAACAATTTTGCAACCTATTCAACTCAAGACTAAATCTAGTTTGATAATCTCATAGAGGGGATTAGTCTGCGCCCATGTCTGGGAGCAGTTGGGCAAGCAAGGCAAGAGGAGCAGGCGGAAGGCCCGCGGCCTCTAACGTTCAAAAACGCCCCGGAGAATCTGGCGGAATAGAAAAAAATCTAAAAAAAACTGGCGGTCACAATTTCCCCAGAGATACTCGTGTGGCAAGCACGATGCAACCAGTACATCAACACGCCACACTCCCAGCCACTTTCATCAGTGGAATTTGGAGTCCGCATGTTTCTGGACATCCAAAAAATGGCCTTATGGGAAAATTTTGTGAAGATGTACACAAAATTTTCCTGACCGCAGTGTACGTTGCACCTCACTCCATGTCATGCAGTTGGCTGAACCTAGGTTTCAAAAGCAAGTAAGCAGCAGACGAGGCTGCAGCAGTGCGCATAGTGGTTGACCTCCCTGAAGGGCGATGGGTCATCGAAACTAAACGCACCAGATGGACAAAATCAAACCAAATTTTCCTCACGTTTGACTTTTTGCCTACTATGGTAAAACGTGACATTTTGGAGCAACACCTGAAAGATGGTCTCGCCATATATGGCGAAATACAATCTTTCGAAATGCAACGTTTCATGCTGATGCCACACCTGTGCACCGGCAAAGCCATCACAGTTTTGACCCCAACTGAGGAGATCACGAAGGACCTAACCCAGATCCCGCACTCCACCTTTATTGACATTGCAGGGCATACCACGCACCCATTCCAGGTAACCGTGGACAGCGCGCCCCCCATTTGCACCCACTGTGATGCGTTCGGCCATAAGGCACATGCATGCCCCATCAATGAGGGCGTCACATTCCAAGAGCACCCCTCGGCGGCCATGACCAGCAGAGAGGCGCACTATGAACCAACCGCAAGCACCAAGGAGGCTTTCCCGTGGGGAGCACAAGGCTGCTACCTATTGGTAAAGCCCATCTCCCCGCAGGAGTGGAAGAAGGCCAAGCAGGCCCATAGGGCCGCGGCCAAGGAAATGTCCAAGGCCAACACCACCATCTTACACTCACAACGCCAGGAGGACATGGAGACCTTTGCAGCGGAAGCAACTTGGTAATCCATCACCCAATCAGATTGGGAGGCCCATGCCAAATGGGCCACTCAATCTGAGGATCCAGTGGGAGATTCAATCTCACCCAATCGCTGCACCCAAGCCCCGGTTGAAACCAACTTGGGACCTATCCCAACTGAAAAAATTTTTTGCCCCACTCGACGGTGCACCGAACTTATCCACACTGCAAAAAATTCGTCTGACGTTGGGAAAAAAAAAGCAAATGCCAAAGCCAACGTGACTCTTTCCACAAAAATTAACAAAAAACCCAATAGCATTGCTGCTAATACCCACACTGCTGTGAAAGCCCGTGGGGACCTGGAAGAGGCTGGTGGGCCTGGGGGCCCATCCCCTCACACCTAAGGTGCGATGGGGGAAACCTTCACTCTAGGGATGCTGAATATCGCCGGACTCAAGACCTCCCCATCCCAGGCTAGGAAACTGAGTTTTTTACAAAACAATTTACCCGTGGATATCCTGGCCATCCAGGAGTCCCACTGTCCATGAGGTTCCGAGGAAGCTTGGAAAACAATGCTCCTACCATCCCTATCTTTTTGGTCAAAGCACTGTGGGGTGCTAATTCGGAAAAACAATTTTTTCAAATTTACATCTTCAGAAACATTCCTAAATGGCCGACTGCTTGTTGTCACCTTCTTATGGGCCGATGTTGTGCACACAATCATCAACATTTACGCCCCAAATGGTACACATGAGTGTCAGGAATTTTTCTCGTCAGTCAAATCCCTTCCGCTACCCCCCAATTCCTTCCTAGTTGATGACATGAACTGTTGGCTAACCTCACCAACGGACCAGTGGCCGCCCTCACCCCACGCCCCACAGGGTCACATAGAACTACGCGTTCTAAAAGCCACCCTTGGGTTAAGGGATGCGCTGCTGCAACATGCCCCACTGCTCGAAAACATGACGCATCCCCATGTCCATAATGGCCAATTAAGGTCCATGACCTACATTGACCTTATTCTAGCACCGGCGAAATTCCAGACCCACATCTCCCACTTCAAAACAACAAAAATGGAATTCTCTGACCATTGACTGGTCTCAATAACATACCACTTACCTGTCACAGTTGCAAAGGCCCCACATTGGTGCAAAATCCGCCCCCCCGAGCTCGCATTGCCAGGATTTTCCATGTGGGTGGAAGAGGCAACTTTGGTGGAATCGTTTGTTGCACCATTTTGCGTGGACCCCATTTCCACATGGGCAACTTTTAAAGAAGACACCATCCGCCACTATCGCCATCTCTCCTCCAGATGCTCACGAGCCACATTGGCAGTTATATTGCGCGCACTGGCAGAATTGGCCCACTTGGAGTCCAACATTCCAGCCACAGGATATAGCCCTGCATGGGGCCAGAAGTGGGCGGAGGCAGCCACCCACCTCAACGCACTCAAAAGACAACACAAACATCGGGTTTGTGTCCAATACAGGGCCATACGCATCACTAAAGGTGACAAGTGCACCGCATACTTCTTCAAAAAAATTTTTGTACCACACCAGAGCGTGGCCTGCACACAGGTGCAAAGATTGGATAATTCCATTGCGGACACACTGGCCGAAGTGGCAATCAAAATGCAAAGATATTACTCCGAGTTATACCGAGCTGAACCAATTCAGCCAGCTGAAATGGTGGAATTTCCTGACCAAGCTCATATCTGCACCATTTTCCGATACCCAGAAATAATGAATTTAATTACTCCAAATGAATTATGGACTACCATTCGCGGTGTGCCAAACCGAAAATGCCCAGGCCCAGATGGCATTCCATATAAGTTCTACAAAAAATATTTTAAATATATATCCCAATTGCTGCTAGCCTCACTCAACCAAAGCCTGTTGGAAATGCACCTCCTACCAGGAGGACATGAGGCCTTTACTGTCACACTCTTCAAGAAAGGGAATAGGCTTGACTTAGCCAACTGGCGCCCCATTTCTCTAACAAACACAGACACCAAAATTTTACCAAAATCATGGCTAACCGTTTAGGGACTGTAGCATCTGCCACCATCTCCCCAGAAAAATTCAGTTTCATCCCCAGAAGGTCAATTTGGGATAACGTGCACTCAGTGGCTAATGTGTGTCAGTCCACAGCCTCTGGGGCACTTGTATTCTTGGACCAACAAAAGGCCTATGATAGAGTAAACTGGGAATACCTTAGGGCCTGCCTCCATCAATTCCGCCTACCCCCCGCTTCATTAATTGGGTGATGCTGCTCACAGAATCTGCAACAATGGCAGTGCGTGACCCAGGCTTCCTAACGGAAGTAGTCCGCCCCCAAAGGGGCTTGTGACAAGGGGACCCCCTCAGCCCACTCTTATACAACTTCAGCCTTGACCCACTACTGCGAAATGTGAATGCCCACCTCACTGGGGTCCATGTGCCAGGCCAAACCCCAGTCAAGATGTTAGCATTTACAGATGATTGCGTAGTGGAGGTGTCTAATAATCAAGATTCACGCGCGCTTGAAGCTCTCATCCAGGATTATTCCCGGGTAAGCAACGCGGCACTGAACGCTTCCAAAACCGAAATCATCCTCCTTGGTCAGTTTCAGAACTGCTGGGCCCCAGCAAGTAGTTCCCAACCCGGCCCATCTGCTCGCCCACATCCACGCCTTACTAACTCAACACACACCGCTCCACTGGTGCTCCCCTTTGTGCCACGTCCTACCATAGGACTGGTACGCCATCTGGGCATGTGGATGGAGGCAGGTGGATACGAGTCAGCAGTAATGGAGTGCTGTATACTGGACAACGTGACGAAGCGAATAGCCTCTCTCAGAGCCCACCCTACTACCCTCACTGTCAGGGTTGTTCTTGCCAACTCTATGCTCCTATCCAAAGTCTGGTTTGAAGCCCACGCCATCCCCTTCTCCCCAAGCTTCTTCAAATCCCTGTATGCTTTGCTGCAAGGATGGCTTTGGTCAGGCCACCCTCCACCAGTACGGCTAGAGGTCATGTTTGGCCCTCATCATCATGGTGGCATGGGCCTACTTGACTTCAAAGCCCATGTCGCCAAGATCCTGGGCACCTGGATTGTGGCCGTCACTGCTCCTACACTCCCATCCCAACACTGGTCCCGCGCAGCCTGCTCCAACTTCTCCCAAGCCTTGGGCCTCAACAATTCATCAAACCCCCACTCCATGATGAAATAACTCGCATCACACACATCGGCCACAGGTCCTCACGGGACTAAAACCCACTACAAACGAATCCTACTCTCCATGCGAAGCGCAGAGTGGAGAATTCATATTAGTGGACATACAACATGAAGAGGCCGCCCCTCTCCTCAGTTCACACAAGAGGTACAGGGGCTACCCATCCATGATGGCGTGATCCCCATTCGACCCCATGTCCTATCCAGGGTGGACTACCTGGACATGATGGACATCTCTTATTCCACTGAGACCCAAAAGACTATCTGGAAATACGCACACCATCCTCTGTTGCAGCCTCAAGTCCGCTCCCATGTGTGGCGCTGCCTGAGGCGGGTGTATCATACGGCTGAGCGCTCTAACGCTTTACACTCATCCTGTGTCATGTGTGGCCAGTATGGAACGCTGTTCCACCGCCTGGAGAAGTGCCCCACCTCTAAAGTGATATGGCGCGAAGTCCAACGTCTGCTAGGCCAGGATCAAACGCATCCCTTCAGTCTGTCAAGAGATATGTTTGCTTCATCAATGGCCTCCCCCTCCCACCCTCCCTCCGTGCTCTGGTGGTTGCAATCGCCATGTGGACTATCCACATGATTGTCTTGGATGCCATCGCTGGCTCCATCCCCACCCTCCCTGAAGCTGTCCACAGATTCTGGTCTCATTTGGTGGACCACTTTCAAGCATGGATGTTTGGATATCTCCCACCGCGTCGCCAACAGCTGGTCTCCTCCTGGTTCCCAGTCTGGTTCATCAAAACAGACCCCTTCCTCCACACGTGCTCAATAGTGGCTATGGCCCCTTCACACGTTTCCTCCCCTCCCCATAAGTGGCGTTCCCGCTGGCAACAAGAGATAGCATCGCTTCTCTGGGGTGCCTCCCCCATGGTACTAAGTTTTGTCTCATCTGAGTCATATTTGGAAGTGTCCGTCCCATGGTCAGCTTTCCCCACAATAAATTAAAATTAAACTTTCCATCATCCATTGGTCTTAAAAGAGTAAACTTTTATCCTACTGCACAGGATAATATGTGCGTTAAACTATTATATATAATAATATAATAATAAAGATGGATAAAGTGATAATTATATGTAGGCAGTTGTTATAACTAAGTTATTCACAACTAATTTTTTTTCTTATTCTCAGGTTTTTTTTCAAATACAGGTACTGGGAACTTCCTAAAAACCACTTGAGGTAATTGGAAACAATACAGACAGGGGAAACTATTAATTCAAAATTTCCTCTAGAGTTAAATTTCTAACAGGAGCTTATCCCTTCCACTCTTGATACAAGAGATCTTGAGAGCAAATATAAACAATGGAAAATATCCTTCTAAATCCAATCATAATAGCATGATACAAAAATGTATAAGAGTCTAAAAATTTATTAAGCTCAAAAATTTTGTTTTATAAATGATTTAAGGTAATTATATGTTAAAACTGGCGCCTAATTATTGTGGTGGTGCCCCAATAGGAACAACATACGTTACCAGTGAATCAACCCTTTAAAGCTGATTAAACAATAAATAATTCATCCAATTAGTTGGAATCTGCAGTCAACTCGGTTATGACCGCCCCTTGATTGTTTCTAATGATCGTGTCACAACTCCTTTATTGAACTTCAGTGGATTACCTAAAGTAAATCCAGCAACTTTCCTATGTAATAAGACCTTATACACATTATTAGCAGACTGAATTGCTTTTAGGCTAAAATCCAAGTTTTTTCTAAAAAAGCGTTGTTAGCGCTTCTGTAAATGCTTTATAAGCAATTATTCAGTGATACAAACCCCAAATAATCCATACAATAGTATTTATAAATATATAACTTTCTTCATATAAAAATCTGCTGATTGAATGACTGATGTACTGAATGACTAACTGACTGACTGACATCTGAAACCTTTGAGTCTGATAGGCTATCTAAATTAGGCAAGGGTGAGTCATGGAGAATATATTGAAGAATTCACCAAATCTCTATTTAACAGAGGTAAGCCGACCAGGGGATGGACATTACTGAACTAAAGCTAAAAATCTTAATAGAAAAACGATTTAAACAAAACGCCCAAAATGGAAGGAATGATTGAATCATACCTAACAAAATATCCAACCAGGTGGGCAGCGAATACTGCTATCCCTCCATGGTGGATGGGGAGGGGGGACCAAGGGGCTCGTCTTCAGCCACATCCATCTCATTCCAGAGTATGGTGCGTGTTAAGGCAGATAGTAAGGGTGTGGGGGCATTTGTGGCATGAGGTTCAATATCCTTGATGACTGGAACTTCTGAATAGTTGCAGCCATAATCATGCTAACGATGTATTTGGCCAAAACATCTTCAGCTTTGAGGCGTGCATCTGGGAATTTAAAAAAAGTGGCAATGTTGGTTCAGGTTATTTTTGCTTTCAGATTCTGTGCTACTGTTACCACGTTCTGGATGGCTTCAGTGACGTTTTTGTGTAACGTTTTCATGTTGATCTTATTTTGTGCAGTAAGATTTTTGGGGATGGCAGGAGGTGGAATTCCTCCTGCAAGCGCAGCCACTGATTTAGTGGCAGATTTGCTGAGCGGACAGCAATCTGGTGTGGCGGCTGCTTCTACTACAAGCTGGTGGTTGCTTTAGAATAGTTTGGCGTAAGGTTGTGGGACATATTTCCAAGGCGGGAATTATGCATCCCATTCTGCGTTACAGAGCTGCTCAACTTGCAGCAATGTTTCTTCAACAACGTTACAAGATTTGTCAATTTCATCCAATAATTCCCATAAATTTTGGTTGAATTGGATTGGGGAATCAGCGTACAGTTGAGGTTTGTTCGATTTGGATGCATGTGATCAAACTGGGATCCAATCAAATGTTTGATCGGATGGATTATTTATGGCATTGGGGAAATGTGGATACTGATTGGTGGCTGCAGGTGCAGCTGCAGCATCAGGCATTGGAGGAGGGGAAGGTAGGATCATACCTTAAGTTGGAGTTGGTGTGGGATGGGCGGCGGATTGGTGGGTGTCAGGCAAACTTTTGGCATTGGTGGAAGTTTCTGAGTATGGGCATTTGTGTTTCAAGTGGTCTAACTCAAAACAGGATGGACAAATTGTCCGTCCACCCTCAACGCGGGCCCATAATGGATGGTCGGGGGCATATGGGATGGTGGCATGAGGGGGAATTGCCAAAGAAAGTTTTTGTAAATTCAGGGCTGATTGTGGAATATGCCCGAGGACCAGCGAGGCATGTGGCCCCATTTGGGACCACAAATTGTAAGTTGGGGCTGGTGCCGTAGGCTGCCAAACCTTCCGTCAGCTCATGGTGGAGCACTTCAGGGGGAGGTGGGTGGGTAAACCAGCGAACTGGACCACCAAGGTGGTGTTCATTTGGAGCCAGGTCCGAGTTGTTAAGAGAGGGGAATATTATTGAATATTAGTGGCACAGTTGATGCAGTGGTGCATCAGCTTCACAGGGGAAGCCAAGATCAAAGTACCCCTTATAGGGGCAGAAATCTATAAATCCAGAGTGGGTCATCACCACCTATGCCATTTTGATAATGGCTTAATTATCATAGGGGAAAAATTTCCATATTTGACACTAAGGCCAAAACGCATGTTGCTCCAGGGGAGCACCAGGGGGCAGTGGGGCACCCCTTGGGTTCTTTTGAGATGGGCACTGAGATCCTTGGGAGGAATGAATCATCCCAAGGGTTTGGAATGACTGGGCGAGCCAGTCCAAGTGCGTTTTCCTGTCAGATGGAAAATGGAGGGGGAGTTTCGCCGCTGCCCCACGCTGAGACATTGGCGGGGGATCCAATGACATCAGAGCAAGACTTTGGTGTGCAGTTAAGTGTTTGCCTTTAATTAACCAAATAAATTGCTCAGAAAGTTACGCCGAGCAGAGAGAGTATAATTCACCAAACTGTTTTCCCAGAATTAATTTAATTGTTTATGAAAAGTTAAAACTGCTTGGATGAGTGTGTGAGAATTGGTGAATAAATCAAATCAATTCACCAAATTGCTCATCCAAAAAATATAAGTATTATATATAAAACTTACCCATAAATTTTACCCATTAGTAGGCTATATAAAACTTAGCCATAAATTTTACCCAAACAAATCATCTTCACAATTCAAGCTAACTGATGAACTTGCCATAAGCTTTTGTTGTAGTTTGTTATAAAAGCTTTCTGTTAAAATTTAGTTATATAAAAAATAGCCACAAATTTTACTTAATCAAATCATCTTCACAATCTAAGCTACACTGATGAGCTTGCCATTGTCAGGGAACTATGGGATTCTGATGTATTCCCAGATGGGTGGCAGGTGGCGGAGCATAACTCTCAGGGCTTTCAGAATCATATATTTTGGTCTTTGTCATCAGTCATCCTGTTTATGACTTAAAACGCCCAGGGAAGGATATTTTTTTAAACCTGGAAGATAAGAAACACAACTGAAAATTAAGCTTTTAAATCTGATAATTTTTTTATAAGAATTACAGTTATTTATACCTGTTTTTGGGATATTTTAGTGCCTAGAATGCTCTAGGGGAATTGCCTGAAATCAGATAAAAATGGTTATTCCTTGAACGTGTAATTGATATTCAAATGGATTAGAACAGAAGTATTAATCCTTTTGAAACTCAACCTATTCATTTTTATACTGGTAAAGTTCAAGACGGTTGCCATTGATGGTTGACTGATATGGCAATTCATTAAGGGTTTCTAGGTTGTAGTTTTCTTTGGAGAGTACTTTGTTAATTCTAAACGGCTTTTTGAAATGTGGGTGAGTTTTTGGAGTGGATGTTTATAAGTTTATTTTTGATAAAGGAGGACTAAGTCTCCTACTGTAAAAACCTGGAGGGTTTTGAGGTGGTTGTCATAATTGGTCTTCATTCAATGGGCATGATCTTGTACCAGTTTCTCCATGTCAGATCTTTTTAAGTGGCGGGTTGATGGAATGGTTGCTGAGTTGCTGGCCAATGGTTTAGGCTTATATTTATTCCAAACAGTAGTTTATATGGCGTACGCTTGGTAGTACTATGGGTTTTTGGTTTGGTATTCCCAAAGGATGGCGGGTAAGCGTTCAGGCCATTTATCAGGGTTGTCTGGGATGCTCCATTCCAGGGCATGCATCAGTGTTTGATTCATCCATTCTGTTAGTCCTTTACACTGAGGTTTGTATGCTGTTATCATGGAGTAACGAGTGCATACCTGGGCCAAAATTTCCTCGATTAATTTATTATTGAAATGTGATCCTCGGTCAGTCAGGATAAGCCAAGTTGGTCCATAGATAATAATATCTCTTCATATAGGAACTGAGCTGTGGTAGTTACATCAGCTCAGGTAACCGCTTTAGCAACAGGCTAACAGCTGAAGTATTTAGTGGCTACTAGAATATACTTTGATCCATCTGTGGCAACCCTTAAAGGTCCCATAAAGTCGAGGCCACACATCTCAATTAGTCTAGTGTTGCTATAGGGTTCAGGGGTTTCTGGGCACCTGGTGACTTAGCAAAGACTTGGCAAGCATGGACTGTGGATACATAGTTGTTAACTTCAGTGTAGGCGTTTGGCCACCAGTATACAGCGAAGAGTCCCAACCAGGTGACTTGTACTCCCAAGTGTCTGGCGTCATCATGAGCCTCCTTCATCCACTGCACACATTGGCTTCTCAGAACCACCTGGGCCACTGATCCCTTGGTATGTACATAAAGGTGCCCTTCAATTGTTAGAATTTTGAACAACGTTCTTTAAATGATGGTATATCCTGGATATCTCTTGGTACTAAAAAATCTTCCAGGAACTTCCATATATGCAGGAGCTCATTCTCAAAATCAATCTCCCCCATATGGAAGAATGCTGGTCCTGCTGGGTTATTGTAGATATGTGATAGCCCATCTGCTACTGCGTTAAGCCATCCAGGAAGGTGCACGAATTTTAAATCAAACTTATTAGCTCATATCTCTAATTTACCCGGCGCCCATTTGGAATGGGATTATTTAGTAGAAAACTTACTACTGAGTCATCAATGAATACTAGACCCGCCGGTCCAACAGATAATATCGGAATTTATGAAGAGCAAACACCACAGCCAGAACCTCTTTCTCATATGTTGAGTAGTTGTATTCCTCTGAGGCAAATTTCTTAAAGATGAAATTGACAGGTAAGTACTTGTTTCCTCAAAGCTGTGTAAGTACAGCTACAATGGCTGAATCACTGGCATCTGTGAATACCTGAAATTCTTCATCAAATTTGGGGAAGATCAAAATGAGAGCTTGAACTTTGGCATTTCTCAGGCCGAAAAAACTATGGTGGGCAGCATCACTGAAGTCCCAAGGGGTTCCCTTCTTATGGAGTTGGAACAATGGAGTGCCTAGCTTGCTGAAGTTTGTAATAAATGACCAATAGTAGTTGACAGTTCCCAGAAAGCTAAGGAGTTCAGCTGCATTGTTAGGGATGGGCCATGTAGTTTTGGCTTCTACCTTATAGGAGTTAGTGCGTTGTCCTTCTGGCGAGAAAATGTGCCCTAGCAGCTTCAGCTCTCTAGTGCAGAGTATCAGCTCTGACTCATTGATGCCAAGGTTTGCTTCCTTAATCCGATGAAGTAATGCTCCTAGGTCCTGTAGGTGTTGATTGAAATCAGTGGAATAGATGGTGATATCATCAAGGTAAACAGTGACACAATAATTTTGTTAGTCCTCGGAATAATTCGTCCATAACCTTTTGTAAGGTTTTAGGAAATCCAGTAAGACCAAAAGACAATATAGTATATTTGAACTGTTTAAATTTGATGACAAACGCCGTTTTTGGAATAGACTCTTCCTTCATTGCCAGTTGATAGTATACAGAAAACAAATACGATGTTATAGAAGTACTGTGCGCCTCCCATGGTATTAAAGATGTCTGTAATCAGTTGCATTAAATATGAAATTTTTTGTTACTCGGTTTAGAGGGATGTAGTCAACGCACAAGTGAAGTTTTCCATTTCTTTTAGGGACAACTACGATAGGGAACTCCCATGGTGATTGAGAGGGACGAATGAGGCCACTGGCTAGATTTTTCTTGGTTTCTGCTTCAACAATTTTTTCTCGTGATTGTGGCAGGTGGTAGGGTCGTCTGGCAATTGGTTTAGCATCACCAACATCAATATGGTGTGAACCCATGGTTGAGAGTGGAATGTCATCGCCATCGTGGCAGAAAAGTGTCTCAAATTGTCTGAATAGTTGTAATAGATCTTCCTTTTGCTGTCCTCCAAGTGGGTTAGGGCATTACTTTTTTCTGTTAACTCATCACACCAGTAGGTAAACAGTTGCGCTGGGGTGTCTGATGGCCTTTCTGGGTTGGAATATGTAACAGTCAGGGGCTTCATTCCTTTTTCTGTCTGCATAAACCAATGGTCCGATTCAAAGTTAGCATATATTCTAAACTCCTTTAGGGCCTGCTGGGAAAGCAACAACTGGAAGTGGTTGTGATCAAATACTACTGCATCAATATAACGGATTTTACCAGCTATTTCCACAGGAAGGTCAAATACATGACACAACAAGATTGTTGAGTTCCACCATCCATCAGAAAGACTATGTCGCTCTAAAGGAAGTTCTCATATCCAATTCTAAAAGAACTTCTTTGTTACAATTTTCACTGAAGAACCTGTATCAATGAGGATGGGCACTGAGTATCCAAAGAGGGACCCCATGTTGCGGGGTGCTACTGTATTGGTGAGTAGGGAACCCTGTTTTAGGCCTCCATTTAGAAGCAAGGTTCGACCTATGGCTTGATGAAGGTCTTGCCATAGTGCTGGGCTGGACTTGCACAGGTCCCGAGGGGTACTGGGATAATTGTCTCTTATAAAATATTGGTAGACTAGATCCCTTTAGGTTGGTATGACGCTGTGTTAGGAACAAGTACCATAGGTTGTTGTAGTACTTAAAGTTTTGTGATAGTTGTTTTCTTCACTACTTGATGGGTTTCTGTAAGGACAAATGCTGTATTACTTGGGTAGTGTTGGGGCTGCAGGTTTATCATAGCTTGCTTGGCAAATTCAGGTAATTGGAGATAGATATCATCTTGTTTTCTTCTGGGTTCATCATATTCTTCCATAGGTACTCCATGTGGTTAATTGGGTTCTTTCTGCTCTGAATTCAAAATGTCCTAATTCTTATTCTTTTAGTTGAGTCATATATATTGTATCTGGCTTATTCTTTTGTTTCCATTTTCCAACAGCATATTACTGCCAGGAGGAGTTGTAAGGCTTGTTCTGTTTCAGGCTTTGCTGATGAGTAAACAATATGTCAGAGGGGGGCTGAGGCTGTCCTGGTGGTGGCCCACCTTGGGGTGCTGGTAAGGCATTGTCCCCATCCCATAGTATTCATTTGATGGTGAAGTTGTATAAGGATAGGGATACGGCGGATTTGTTCCCACTGGCGCTTCCCATAAGGCATTGGTAGCAGATTAGGGTACTGATGGATTACAGACTGAGCGAATTTTGCCTGCCTAGGAGCTAGAGGTGCATCATAATTTCTTTGACTAGCTCTGGCAGGGCACCTTCTATCTGAATGAACCACTTTGCACCACCAGCAGAGGTTTCAGCACTGTCCGAAATGATGCCCAGGCTCATTAGGGTTGTGGCAGCAAAGGTTGTTTCAAGGTGGTCGTCCTTAAACTAACATAGTGAGCTGTTGTACTTGCTATGAAAGGGCGTTCATCTGTGTGGTATACTCAGAGGGTGGGTTGATATGTTGGAACTTTGTGGTAGCCTCACCCTCCGGTTCTTTTTCCTCTAGCTCCAGCCTTCTGTTGTTTGTTTTGTAGGTAGACGCCTGGCTAGGTGAGCATATTGGCGGCAGACTTCAATGGCATGGTCAGCACATGAAGGTTGGGAAACCAGGACAGCATTTGATATGGTTCTTCTAAAGCATCTATAAACCATTTCAGTAACTGTTGAACCATATCATCACTGCGTTAGTTTCTAGACTGGTGCCATTGTCCTAGTTCGTCTTGAAATTTATCCAGGAAATGGTCAAGGTTATCATAATCCTTCAGGCGCATGCTCCAGAACTTCTCTCATAGCTGTGTAGTGGACACCCAAAACTTGGCATGGGCACGCTCCTGCCATTCACACCAGGTGTTGAATGGGAGATTGGCACTATGCCACTTCCTTGCCACACCTGTTAGAAGTCTGAGCACCTCACAGAGTCGTTAGCAGTCACTCAAGTCATAGTCATTGCCCTAGGAGTTCTAGGCTTCCAACCTTTCATCTATTGTACCATTTTTAAACTTCTCCTGGGTTTGCTTTGTGTAGAGTTTTATTAACGTCAAGGTAGCAGCCTGGCTCTGGAAGGCATTTTCAGGTTCCCTGATAAGATTACCTTTTTTAGAGAACTAGGGGATTCTAATGTATTCCAAAACATGTGGCAGGTGGTGGAGCGTTTCTCTCAGGGTTTTCAGGATCATCCATTTGGTGGTCGTCATCAGTCATCCTGGGTGTTTATGACTTAAAACGCCCAGGGAAGGATATTTCTTAAAACTGACAAAAATGAAACACGACTTTAAATTAAGCTTTAGAATCTGATTTATTGTGATAAGAATTACAGTTATTTATACCTGTTTCTAGGGATATTTTCTTCCTAGAATCTTCTAGGGGAATTTAACAGAAATTAGGATAAAAAATGAATATTCCTTGAGCAAGATATTACTATCCAAGTAAATTATTACAGAATTATAAATTCGTTTGACACCATAAGTTATTTTTGTAGTTTATTTTATTAAGTCTTTTTTAAAAAAAGTAGTTATATAAACCTTACCCACGAATTTTACTTAATCAGATCTTCTCTAAAATTCAATCTCCACAGATGAGCTTTCCATAATGTAGTAAGTAGTTTGATTTATTAAAACTATTCATCTCAATTAGTTATATAAAAATTAACTACAAAACTTACCCAATCTAATCATCTCCAAAATTAAAGCTCCACTGACGAGCTTGCCATAAGGTATTGTTGTAGTTTGATTTATTAACGTTTTTGTAATTAGTTATATATAACTTAACCACAAATTTTACCCAATCAAATAATCTCCAAAATTTATGCTTTAATGATGAGCATGCAATAAATATTGTTTTAGTTTGATTTTTAAAGCTTTTATACTAAAATTAGGGATAAATATTTAACACATTTTAGTTATACTTTACTCAACTTTGATAGTTACTTAAGTATCATATATCTACTTAATAAAACGCATTCTCTGACTGACTAACTAACTGTTATCTGAAAACTTTGGTTCTGTTAGGTTCAATTTATATGGGTGAGTGAGTGATAATTGGCAAATACTATTAAGCTTGAAACTATCAAGTCTGATAGTTATAATTTATTTGGCTAAGTGGGTGAAAATTGGCAAATATCATCTCATAATTCACCAAATTTCTCAACAGAACCTAATCAAATTTGCTATGTTCAATCAAATAAGGGGGAAAGTGAGAATTGGCATATATTATTGGATAATTCTCCAAATTGCTCAATGAAACTGAACAAGAATCAATATTAAAATTTTAAGTAGATTAAGTAAAGTTAGGATAATCAGCTCACCAGTCATGAGGGCAACAGCATAGCTGTTAGTCCAAGTGGCTTGAGAGTAGTACTGGCACAGCCTATAGCCTATGTCAGTGTGAGCTTATTATCATATAAACTTCAAAAACCATAGCAAAGCACAGTGTCTGAATGTTAAGTATATAATTTTAAACAACCTGTTTAATTTGAAACCCCTAATAAATAAATACTTTTGGCAAGTTAAGTAGAAGTTAATTTAGTAGTTCAAAGAATGTCACTACAAAGTGATTTTAGATATAGAGATATTTTGGGTAGCAGTTAGTGTTCTTTAGTTGATTCAATATGCTTTTTTATTTAGCTGAGTGGTTGATGGCTTTTGGCAAAATCAATAGGATACAGTTTAATTTTGAGGGGTGATTACTTATTGGTTGAATTGATAAGTTCAGTTAGGTATAGCTGAGTGGTTGGTGGTTTTTGTTTGATTCAATTTAGCAATTAGATTTGTCTTAGTGGTTATCGTTTATCTATAATATAAAATCTAAATTAATTAATCAGAATATATCTAATTCTATAAACACCATAGTGAAGCACAGGTAATAAATGCTTTTTATTTAATCAAGGCAAGCCAACCTGGTGACAGATAATACTGAGCTCTGAGGAGCAAAACTTATACTAATCTAGAATTTAATGAACAGAAAGAGATGAGCTTATCACCCAAACTGATTCAAAAAAATGAAAAAACCTAAATGAACCAACCTGGTCAGATGCAGTAGACTGCTATGCGTCCATGGTGGGGGTGAGTTGGGATTGGGAGGCTCATCTTCCTCCTCTGTGTCAGACAGTGTACAGCAGAGCACTGAGAGCATGGGCATGGATGCATCATTGAAGAGGGGGTCAAGGTAGCAAAGTGGCTTGGGAAGCTCAAATTTAGCTATGAGGAGGGTCATGATATAAATAAATAGGGCTTTTTCAGCCTTGAGGCAACCTTTGGGTAGCATGGTAATGGTGGCAATGTTTTTATTTAACCGAGGTAAGATGACCAGGGGACAGAAATTACCAAATATATGTGAAACTAAGAGAATAACTAAGAAATATAAAAATTGGGCACCCCAGGGTACTCAGGTAGCCCTGTTGCCAGCGGGACTGCCAGGTATGGGGGGTTGGTGCACTACTCCTAGGGGGTTTCCCCTGCTATGGAGCAGGTGTGAAGGAAAGGGTCCATGTGGAGGAACCAGAGTGGGAACCATGATTCTATGAGCGCTTTTTGTCTTGGTCTCATATATCCATAGAGCCAGGCTTGGAAGTGATCTAGTAAGTGGACATGGAATCTGTTAATAATCCCATGAATGGTTGGGACTGTGCCCTTGAACGCATCTAATGCAAATTGTGTGTATTGTCCACATTACAATGGGTATTATTAGGGAGCGGAGGGTAGATGGGATTGGTGACTCAATCTGGAGCGCGAAGATACTCCTTTGATATCGAGAATTCTTGTTCGTTTTGAATCTTGAGCAGGCGCGCGACTTCCTGCCATATAGCTTTGGTTGGGGGGCATGTTTCTAGGCGGTGATGTAGGGATTCCTCCCCTCCACATACTGCACACGTTTTGTGGAGGGAGTTGGAGCGGTCCGCCATCCTATAGGTCCTTCTCAAACAGCGCCAGGCGTTTGCTCTTATCCTTGGTTGTAGGAGTGGGTGGTGTGTCATTTTCCACATTGCTTTCTGTGTGGTTAAATCATAGGGAATGTCCAGCATAAATAGGTATTCTATCCTAGCTATGCTTGTGGGTTGTTGCGAGCATATCCCTCTGGGGGTGGTTTTCTGGGTTTCTTAATTTGAATTGGGGGCTGGGTCGTCCCCTTCCCTGTATAGTACCCATGTTCTCTATGGTCCATCCCATACGGCAGATAGTTTGGAGGATGTGTTTAAAATGAGGGGAGGTTCCATGAGGACCCGTTGCAGTAGGGTGCTTGGCAAGGTATGAAAGTAGTCTGGGTGGACTATGTGGGTTGGTTAATTTGAGCGCCTGTGCAAAGTTAGTCCTTGCTGCTCTGGACCAATGTTGTTGCGGGAGGTCTGGAGCAAGGATTTCCTTTATCCAGGTACCTAGGATGTTATTGACATGGCTCTCAAAATCTATTAGTCCCATGCCTCCGCTTGAGCGTGGGCCAAATAGTGTTTCCATCCGTATAGGAGGGTGAGAGCCAGGCCACAGCCAGCCCTGGATAAGCGCGCGAATTGAGGTTATAAAGGTAGGTGAGAAGGCTATCGCATGGGCCTGGTACCACAGTATCGGGAGGATGAGCGAGTTAGCAACTGTAACTCGTCCTGTTAGTCCTGGGGTTCTTCCCTTGAGGGAGGCGACGCGTTTGGATACCCGTTGTAACAGGTTACTTTCCATTGTCTCATTAACATATCCCCCTGATTCTAGCCAGATTCCAAGGTGTTGGACAGGAGTGGTGGTGGGAGGTGTTTCAAAGGGTAATATAATTGGGTTTTTTCTTCGAGTGTTGGTGTGAGGTTCTGATGTTGTGGCCCAATTGTTTGTGTATTTGCTTTGAGGATGATTTCTGTCTTCCTTTTGTTGAGCGATGAATTGCTCACCTTGGAGTATTCCTCTAGAGTGTGTTCCAGCTGTCGGGCATCTTCATTGTTTGCTATACCTGCTATGCAGTCATCTGCAAAGGCCAGTATCTTGACTGTTGGTTGTCCTTGTGCGGATATCCCCATGAGACGTGAGTCAGTTACTCGGAGGAGCGGGGCAAAGCTGAAATTGTATAGCAGTGGGATGAGGGGATCCCCTTGTTTGAGCCCTCTGTGTGGTTTAATCTTATTTGTTAGGAATCTAGGGCCGCATACAGCCATGGTTGCAGATTCTGTTAGGAGCATCGCCCATTTTATGAATCATGGTGGGAGTTTGAAGGCATGTAGACATTCTTTTAGGCATGGCCAGCTAACACGGTCATACGCCTTTTCCTGATCCAAGAAGACCAGGGCACCAGTTGCTTTGGATTGGCAAATGTTTGCAACAGGGTGAATGTTGTTCCATATTGAACGCCCTGGTATAAACCCAAACTGGTTGGGTGATAGGACGTCAGATGCAATTGCGCCTAATCTAGCTGCTAGAAATTTTGTTAGAATTTTTTGTCAGTGTTGGAGAGTGCAATTGGGCGCCAGTTAGCCAGGTCCAACTTGTCACCCTTTTTATACAAGGGTATAACGTAGGATTCATGGCCTCCTGGTAATAGGCGTGTTTCCAACAAACTCTGGTTCATTGACACCAATAGGAGGAGGGCAATTTGTTGAAAATATTTTTTGTAGAATTTGTAGGGTATCCCATTAGGCCCTGGGCATTTCCTACATGGTGCACCGCGAATTGTTTCCCAAAGCTCCTCCCGTGTGATAAGGGATAGTATATTGTAATTTGGTGGTGTAGTTTGTATCTTGGCAGATTGTATAAATTCTTTAATTTTTTGTGGATCTGTTGGCATATCGCGATATAATTCGGTGTAATAGTGGTGTACTTCCGCCTTGACCTCCTCAGGGTCAGTTGCCATGGTGCCATTGGTCTTGCAGACCTGTGTGCATGTGGGCTGGTTTCCGCGGTAGTGGAGTTGGTGGAAAAAGTATGTTAAACAGGTTTCGCCTTCCTTTATGAACTTACCTTTGTTCAATACTTTGATTCTGTGTTGGTGTTTAAAGATGAGATTGTTAAGTCAGGCTGAAATTTCTGCCCATTTGCATCCCCAATTAGGGCTATAGCCAGATCTCGGAGTATTTATTTCCAGGTGGTCTAGTTATGCCAAGGTACGCTTGATTGTGGCTGTGTCCGCGGTGTACTTGCGTGATGCAATATGTCAGGTTTTGTTGATTAAATCTTTTTTGAATTTTCCCATGTTCCGATGGGATCCGAATTGAATGGGGCTGTGAATTCTGGGTTTGTAGCCTTGTTTTCAACCCAGTCAGATATCTCAGGCAATCTTATATTTTCTGGGTGAAGCTTTATCCAAGGCGACACCTGTGTGTGGGATTGAGTTGGCGCTAACTGCACCGTAACTATTCAGTGATCAGAAAAATTGATCTTTTTTGTTGTAAATTTGGAGATTCTTGAGTGGCGGGATTGTGGATGAGGATGTGGTCAATACGACTCATTGATATGAGCAGTCCCTCACATATGTTGGGTCTTGTCATATGGGGAAGGATTGGTGAATTGGGAGGAAGAGCATCCTGTAAGCCAAGAGATGCCTTCATTGTGCGATATTCAATGTGTCCAGGTGGGTATACCCTGGGATTAGGCCATCGATCTATATTGGGGTTATCTCAGCAGTTGAAATCGCCTAACATGATGATATCTGGTGGGAGGGTGAGGGTAGAAATTTTTTTTTCAAATTTTTTTTCTTAGTTCTAGTGCATGGTGCGTAGATACATGCTAACGAAATTATTTCATCTTGGCATGTGATTGTTGCTACCAGGACTTGACCGTGCAAGTGTGATGATGAAATTGTAATTTTAAATTTTTTGTTGTTTTGGACTATCACCCCACAGTGAGACGTCCATACTGATTGTGATGGTGCAACCCTGGTTGACCAGGATTCTTCTTCCCTTTGTAGGCAGTGGGTTTCTTGGATGGCCAAAATGTCTACAAGAGGTTTTCTCATGAATGCCAGCTTTTTGGCTTGGGACGTATGAGCCCTGGCTCCTGCAATATTTAACGTCCCTATTGACACTGAGGTGCCCATGGCGCCTCAGGAGCGGTTGGGAGGACCCTCTGTCCTATCCCACCGCGGCTCATTTTGGCCATACTCCACATCTGTACTCCAACTCTTTCACTGCCATTGTTGGTTCCCTTGATCTGACCCAATGAGTCAAGGGATTTTGCGGTTTTTTCATTTGCATCAACTTTTCCTGCACAGGTCTCATGTTGATTTGATGCGGGTTGTTAATTGGATTTTATATTTTTGAGGTTCAACTTTGTTGCATTGTGCACCGCATTTTCACACATATTGCGGTTGCATTGTTCCTCAGTATGTGCATGACTGATGACGGTTTGTGGCTCAGTCTGGTTACTGTGAAAATTTTCAACCTGGGCATATTGTTCTGATTGGTTGGTTCGGTGAGTATCTAAAATATCCTCCTGAATTTGTCCGTGGTTAATGGCGGATTCTGCGTGTGCCACCTCTTCAGCCGCTGCTCTCTTGCAGGCTTTTTGTGCTGCTTTACGCTGTTTACTTGTAACTGGGTCCACGATGGAGTATAGTCCATCTTCACCCCAGCGGAATAGGTAGTGGCCATCAGTCATTTTGGCGAAGTTTCAATTATCTTCGTCCATAGCTTCTTCACAAAAATCATTTTCCATTAAGCCCTCTTTTACAGGGCATGCATGTTCCTTGTGGCCCAGTGAGCCACAGTGGTTGCAAATAGGTGGTGCGCGTTCCAGTGTAACTCAGAATGCAGCTGACTGGCCCCCATCTGCAAAGTGAAATTCTGCTGCACGGGGAATTCTGGATAAATACTCTTCTACTTCTAGGAAGGGTTGATTACAGCGATAGCTTTGCCCATGCACAGGTTGGGCATTAAGAAAAATCGCTGAAATTCGAGTTGTTGGATTTCTCCATAGACCACAAGACCTTTGCGGAGCTCCTCCTCGATTACCTTATGAGGAAGGTTGGTGGGGAGCGAGTCAAAGGAGATGAACAAAGTTTTCACTTTGTTCCATCTGGTGCACGCGGTGCGCACAATTTTTTTGCCCTCAGGGAGGGCAATTTCCACGAAGATTTTTGCTGCAGCATTGGCTTTATCAGCTGTTTGAAACCAATATTGATCCAGCCGTGGCCCATGTTGTTAGTGGCTACTTACACCGCGTGAGGGAAAAGTTAGGGCTGTGCCTCACATGTTTTCTCCCACAGGGTCGGTGACTCATCCCCAAGGAAGAGTCTGATCCCATGTTCCACCTTTGACAAAGGTTGGTTGAATTGAATGTTCATGTATTGCGCATGCTTTACAGTAAATACCATAAACCCAGATGGTGTCTGAGTTTGCTATTTCTTTGCAGATTGGGTTCCTGGTCCCCCTCCAAGGCGTTTCTTGCCCTTAGTTGCACCGTTAAGCGCCCCACTTGCCATGACGCTCGCCCTTGTTGTATTATTTTTGTTATTAAAGTCGCCCATCTTTCTTGTGTGTGATTATCCAAATTTGCTGTTCAAATCAAATCATAGTAACTAAAGTGATTGTTACAAGAAAGAAAAGCGTGGTAATGGTGGCAATGTTGCTGCTGGTTATGTGGGTATTGGGGCCAAATTTTGTGACCATCACAACTTTTTGTACAGCCTTGTGGGCAACTTGGTGAAACAGGGGAATTTTTTTTATAATTTTGTTGCATGGGGGGAAGGACAAGGGTGGGTACCCCCTTGGCAAAGACTGCAACTGATTTTCTATGGCCTTTTGGCGGGGGTGACAATCAGTAGAGGCAACATCATCTTTGGTGAGTTGGTGGTCACTTTGGAATTCATTGGCATCAGAGCCTATAGCATAGTGGCGAGTTGGGAATTGAGCTGCATAATCTTTTTGGGTACATTTTGAGGCCTGGGGCCTAGACTGAGTCAGGGATAGGATTTCCCAAATCATCAACTTCCTCCAAATAATCCCAGGGATTTTGGTTGAAGACAATAGGTTGATTGGCATATGGGTGAGCTGGGTTGGGTGGCTGGGTGGGTTTTTTTTGATTTTTCTGGGGTCCATGCTGGCTCCTGATTAGTTGAAGTAGAGTGTTGGTTTGTCATGTTGGTTCCTTATTGGTTGAATCCATGGAAGTTGCATCTACCATTTTGGGTGGAGGGGGAGGGAGGATTGTGCCCCATTTTTAAAAAAGTTTTTATGTCAGCTATGGGAGCATCATGGGGGAGTTGAGCATATGGGCTCTAGCTCAGGCTATGGTGGGGCAGCGCAGATTTGAGTGGTCCAGGTTGAAACAAATGGTGCAGATTGTGCGCAACTTATCTACTCTGGCCCAGAAAAGGTGGTTGGGGCAGAGGGGACAACGGAGCAATGGGGAAGAAAAATGGCAATTTAATTTGATATTGGACATATGGTTGCAAAGGCCAAGGGCCCACAAGTCAGTTGGCTCCATGGGGAACATAAATTGTTAAATGGGATCAGCGCCATATACTGAAAACCCAGCTATTATTTCATTATATAAAGTTTCAGGGGGGTGGGGGCCTGCAAATTGAACCAAAAGAGTGTTGTCATCAGTCAAATGGGTGTGAGTGGTTGTGATAGGGGTTTCCTGGAACACCAGGGGAATGTTGGCTGCAATTGCAGCATCAGCTTCGCAAGTGAAGCTGAGGTTGAAGTACCCCTTGTATGGGTGGAAGTTGATAAAGCCTGCAGGCTGCATAAGCGGCTAGGCTAATTCTATTATTTGTTTGTCATTGTAGGGGAACAAGTTGACATATTTGACCTGAAGGCCAAATTGCATCTTGCTTCAGGGGAGCACAATGGGGTTACAAGGCACCATTTGAGAACGTGCAATGTGGAGGGCGAGATACTTGGAGGGAATGTATCATCCTGAGGAATTGGGGTGCTGGTCAATCTGGTTCAAAAGCGTTTCCCGCTGGGTGGAAGATGCTAGAGGGGTTCCACCGCTTCCCCATTTTGGAGCAGCAGGTAGAAGGGGCAAGGACATTGGTGATTTGCTGTGTGTCAGCTGGAAGTGTTGTTTAGTCCTTCTGTAATTTTAAAGTTGCTCAAATGGTTATTGAGTGGAATAAAAACACAGGTAATGAATGTTAGCAATTATAAATTCAATTATTAATGTGAACTTTTTAGTGATCATCCCTAGTGGAATTATAATATTCTAATAGAATTGAATCTGGTAAATTGTTAAATTTTATTGAGAATTGAAGCAAATAATAGTTACCAAATTAATGATAACTCTCACATTCATCATAGGTTATATAATTAATTGACTAGTGGATTAGATCAGATAAGTATTTTAAAATCTATTAAGCTGGATGATGTGGGAACCCCAAAATTTCACCATATCCCCCCGCTTGATCAGAGTATCCAACAAAAATGGAAATTTAGAGGTGGATGCACTTTGTTCTGTGGCATGGGTCAGCCAACATGGTCAATGTTTTCAATGGCTCTAAATCTTCTTCTCCTTGCTCAATGCATCTTCTCATGCCCATTCTCAACAACGTGAAACCTCTTCTACTTCTCATACTTACTGCCACCTCACTTAAGCAAGTTTCATCAGTGTCACTCAGTCAATCTCCCAATGATGTAAACCTTAATACCTGATTTCCCCAGGTCTGGGTTTTGCATGGATGTAATTCATGGCTATCCGCCACACCAGAATTACATAATTAATCTTGCCAATAAATTCTCAACGTCTGTTTCCCCTTGGTTGAGGCTCTCATGGAACATGTTGTAAAAAGATCTTTTAGTCAATTTCGCTGATAAATTCTGTAATGCCTGTATTCCCCCAGGTCAGGCTTCTCTTATTTTGATAAGTGTGAAACTTTAAGTTTTTTTTCTTATGACTCTCCACAGCAGACCTAGTTTCAACATGAGTTGGTCCTAGCAACCAATCAATGTCTTTTTGTCTTCTTATTACCATCATAAATCATCCCCCTTCTAACTGCAAAACAATGGAATGTGGGAACATTGCCAGATACAATTGATTGAAGCAAAAAACTAAACAAAAATTATTTTCTAATAATTATTTTTTTCTATTTTCCTATTTTTTGGTTTTTTCTTTATATTTAGATATACTATATATATGTTTTATTTTTTATTATTATTCTCTATATTTTTTATCTCTATAAATAATTATTTTCTCTTTGATCCAATACTTTAAGTATTTGCTATGGGCCTGATTCACTATATGGCCATCAGTGATATTTCTCAGTGTTCAGGCATTTGTCACTGAATTGTTATTAAAATTTAAACTGTCTTAACTATTAGGTATTTAGTCCGTTTTTTTCCTTATTTTTTGGCCCTAATCTTAATGCATCTGTCAGAAGCTGGCACTTGAGCTATCTAGTATCATAATAAGTGACTTTATCACCAATTTTCAGTTTCTTTTGAACATATTACCCAAATTCTTTGTTATTTGAGCATTGCATAATTTAAAATGCCTAACGTTAAGATAAATACTGCTGACAGATCTTAAAGTGATCACTTAATTCTGTGGATTGGTATAGAAACACTAACATTATTCAACTTCAACTTGAGCAGATCATTTTCATCCTTAGCTTTGTGCATCTTTCATTAACTAGCGAATGTAAGATCAAGTGAGTTCTTTTACAATTTTTAAAGCAATTATCTTTGGTTTTAATTTTTTGCAACATCAATAACATTCAACGTTAAAACTTAATACAGTAGTTACCCGCTGTGTTTTTCCACAAGCAAGTCTGCTTTTATAGAATAAAATCAAGGGGCTTGTATAGAAATTTAGCTCCCACTATTCTGTTGGCAAACCTTTGAGAAAAACATCCGTCGCCAATAAATTGACCTTTTAGAGCTGTCAAAATCAATAAATAATTCATTTGCTTTATTTCTTCCATAATTGACTATGTCACAACCTCACCTGGGCTAGATTTTTAAAGAACGTGTCCTAAAACCTTTATCCAACCCCAGAATAATAACCAAATTAAGCTATTAACCTGCTTAGGTACTGGGACCTTTTACCTAATAGTAGCAGGACACATTGCTTTTAGGTTAACCCACGAATTGCTGTCAATAAAAGCTTTGTCAACGCTTCAGCAACTTCAAATAAAACCTATTGACTGGTGCCAACATTTGATCAATCTGTTCAGTAATTTTTTACTATTAAAAATTAACTAATATTTAAAACACTTGCATCCATTATTGGGGATTTTCCCTGATGGAAAATATATAATCCAGAGGAATCAAATCTGGAAAATTAGTTAAACCCCTATTGAGATTTAAGCAAAGTAAATTTTATCTAATTATTGATAACTCCACATCTGCTGAAAGTTTTCTTATACTATATTGAGCCCTAACAGATAAAATGGATATTTATTTATAATATGTTAATCTACCTGTACTGGGTAGAAAAATTCTTGATGCGGTATATTCTTTCCAAGGTTGACCCACCTCAAATATTTTTTATATAATCTGTTAATCTACCACTGACTACCTGAATTTGATTATGGTAGATGAACTTTGAGTAGGGGATGATTATGACTGTGTTGCCGTTGCGCACCATGCCCTAAATAGAGATAGCAAATAATGCCAGTCCACGGAGTTCTTGGCCTATCATATTCTGCACATTGAGGTTTTCCTGATTTTATCCTCCTTTCCCATTAATTCAAATCCATTTCATCTTTCATTGATGTAGTATCATTCCCAGGTCGGCCCACTAAAAATAAACATAAAATATAATCTGTTAATCTGGATGATGTGGGATTCCAAATTTTTAACAGGATGATATGATATAATGAGAACTCTGAGGATTTACATTAGCTCATTTAGCTTAAGAATGATTCAAGTGGTGAAATTGGTGGCCTTTACTGTGAAAATAACTTGTGGACAACCAGCAATTGTATTACCTGTTCCATTATGAACCTTATAGTCAGTAATGCTTCAATATATCTTATGTCTTGAGCTTTTAACTTATTTATTGAATTTGAATAATTTCAACTATAATTTATCTAGATCTAAAAAGGCTGGCAGCTAAGGGCCCTAGACATCTAAAGACGCTGTGTACCAGGATAAATAAGGTTTAACAAACATGTAAATAGATATAGACTTATAGGGCTAATAGGCTTGACACTTGTGGCATTTCAATAACATAACTTGTATATCAAATCTTAAGTATCCCCAATGATACCCCTGTTAAACTAATTTTAAGTTCTTCATTAAGCCCACATGTCCAACAGCGCAACGATCTTGTATGATTCTTTCCAGATAAGCAAAAGGTGGGGTATAAAAATTGGATATTCCCATATTTTGTACAATCATCTATCCCTGATTTCAGTGTCCTTTGTGAGCTGATCTAAGGTGCATCAAATAGAAGACTTTTAGTCAGCGTAATTCTTTACTTTTATCTTTTCAAGTAGTTGATCCGCAAAGGGGGATAGTGCTGTTACAACTAGAAGCCATAAGATTCCATCAGCACTCTAATGAGTCTGTCCTGAGCAACGTACTATTTTTTAGTGGTAGTTTATAACTTTAGCTCATTATGGTAAATGACCCTCAGGTTCCTTAAGATTATACAATCAATACAAAAAGCATGGTTGGTGACAATTTATAATTTGCCCATGCATGTAAGCTCAAATTTGTTTACAAGCGTATATGGCAGATAGGCATTCTTACTCAGTACTGTGTAATTGCACTAGTCTAATCCAAGACTCAACTTCAGAAGGCTACTATATGTTCCTGTCTACCATCCATTATACGATAAAGTATATGCCCTTTAGCTGTAAGAGATGTGATGGATTTTGCTTTGAAAGGCTGGTTGAAGCTGGGATATCTCAGAATAGGGCTACAGTCAAAAATTTCCAGAGCCTAGTCATAAATTGCTTCCTTTTTTTTAAACCAATGGAAAGTGATTTTTACTTTAAATAGATTTAAAGAATTATCAAGTTGCGCAAATTCAGGTTTAAATTGGCGGTAATACCTGACCATTATGAGAAACACTTAGATATATCACTTACTTTTAGGTTCTTGTATGAAATTGATGGCCTTATGTTTATGAGGCTGTGAAATTATTCCTTGGGTGACACAATGTGACAAAAGTATTCCGTCTGGGATTTGAAAAACTAACACTTATATGGCTTGTTTCTAGCTGAGCTCAGGCCAACCTCCAAAAGACTACTTCCAAGTGCACTTATGTTAGTTAACCATTTTTAAGAACAATTTTATATAAGCAAGGTAGACTAAAAAGCAATTTTTTTTAAATCTTCATGATATTTTACATCTCCTGTTAAAAGGTGGCTTGCGCATTTCACAGTCTTTGGGGCGTTTAATTTGGTTGGATAATCTTTGAGGTGTAATAATTGCACAATTTTATTAATCTCTTTCTGCTAAGCATCACTTTTTGAAAATCAATTCAGCCTGAAATTTAGCTCCACTAAGAGATTTACGAAAAATATTAGCAAATATGGCGGGAAACCCCGCAAAAGAACCCGCAGGCTCTGCCAAACGAGCCAGCACCACCCCCAAACAAAGCAACCCTCGGTTACCCACCTCAGGGTCAACCAGAATCACCCGCTCTCATGCAGCGGCCATGAAAGCAGGCACTACCCCTCAACCTGGAGCTACTTCAACTAGCGCCAGTTCACCTGATCGCACTTCTGCAACCTGCACACCTAACAGCTCTGTGTGCACTGCCTCCCACCAACCCGCGGGGCCCCCTCCAACCAAGGAGGCCATCACCCACGCTGTTTTAATGGCATCTGCTCAGTTGAATGCAACTCAGCCCATCCAGGCATTCACCTCCCCCATTGTGTCAGCTAATTCAGCCCCATCTATTATTACTGACGCCGTGTTTCTGGCTCCCTCCATGAGGGGAGATACCCAGCTACCTGGCCCCCAAACCCTCAGGTGTAAGGTTGGATTAGCCGCACATTCTGGTTCCTAAGCACCAAATTGGGACAATCTACTCTTCCCAATGAGGATTCAAATGGTTCGGATTTTGGAACTTCACACCAGTTCCAATCTCACCCGTCCCGTTTAAACCCCATAATTGGCACTTCTCAAGTCGGCACTTTATCTTCATATGCTGAAAATGACAAATTCACCAATCAGCCAGTGAGTTTTGCCCACGAAATCACAGAAAATACTTGGGCTGAATTTACCCAAATAGATTGGGATGGTGATGAAACATCGCCCTCCTCCCAATTGGCTGGAGTTAATTCCAATCTGGATGGGCCTCCCAATTTAGCGAGGCCCAACAATCCGCCCCTCAATTTAATATGATGCCAGCAACTGCTGTAATATTCCAGCAACAAGGGAACTCCACAAACTTTTCCAGACCACCAGCTCACACTCAACCCACGATTGCAGCCCAAAGCAAACACAAACGTAACAAAGGAGCCACTGGGGAGTGGCAAAAACCTCTGGCACCAACGCTACCCAAAGCTGATCCCCGTGAAGTGGCGTTTATTGCTGATGTTAAGAAGAAATGGGCCGAAACTAGAGCGCAAAAAGCTCTACCTCGCTCAACCCTCTCCCACGCAATTAGCCTTTATTATGGGAATAACCCTGTTGAATTCTATACGGAGGATTACTTCTCATAATTTGCAGCGATTGCGGAAACATTCCCAATTAACACCACCATCCATGAATTAGTGGAGGGCCACTACAACGATGTGGGCTTCACTGAAGCTGCCCTTACTGACCATGCTGCCACCCTTCAGGTCATTATTCCGCGTGGATCTCTTCGCATCTCCACACACGCTCTCACCTGGAGAAAATTTCATGGGTTAATTTTTCCAACCTACCAACGACTGTTGATCCTGAGTCTCTTTTACTGGCGCTCCATCGTGGCTTAATGGAGTTTGGGTCTGTTCTTTCAGTGGGCTTTAGCGTCCCCTCTTACTATGCTCCCACTCAAAGAGCTCGCACTGCTAGGGCGTCGTTCATCCCCTCCCCCACTGTATCCCGCAACATTGAGGTTATTCCTCATGTGGCGATAGTTGGGGCATGCCCTGAGATTTTTTTTGTCGACCCTGATCAGGCGCGCCCCCGGTGTTCATGGTGTAACGCCCTTGGACACTTGTATAGTGGCTGCACAGTTCGAAAACAAGCCCTCTTAGCCACCACCCAGGATCCTAAACCAGTTCCAAAAACGATCCCACGTGGCCACAGCAGCAATTCCACAACCCACACAATGGGTTCCCGTTCAAGACCTGTCCCCTGAGGCCTTACACCTAGCAGTTGAAACAGCTAGCCCCACTATTGGTATGGGATACCTTCGCGCTCATGCCCCCCTTCCAGTGGGCACCCCCTCCAATCTCCCAGAGTCAACTCCCTCTTTCACAAGCGCAAGGCATCTCCCACAGGGTGCCCCTCGTCAGCCACCCCCACTCAGGGCTCCGCGGCACCCCCACCAACCTCCACCAGCGATTTATCGCATCAACCCTCAGCTACCAATGGAGCTATGCCCACCAGCATGGACTGGCAACCCGCGGCCTGCGGTAGAAGTGCCACCTCAAAGAGTCCTACCCCAACCCCACAGTTTATTTCACGCGGATCCTTTGCAGTGTTGGAGGAAGTGAATATGGACTCATACTCATCAAATGGGGACACCGCGGAGGTCACCATTGAGCACCCTCAGGTCCTTCCCCTGCAACGGAGCGGGGGCATTATCCTAGGCTGGCTTACAGGGTCCTCCGCCCCCCACCCTCTCCTTCCACTCAGAACCCTCGACGCTCCTCACGGATTGCAGCTAATTTTCAAGCTAAAAGTCTCAAAACTAGCCGCCTCACAGCAGCAGGTTTAAGCGCTGGCAACCCCCAGGACATGGAGGGGAACAGCTATGAGTCCCCATGGCAGCACCCTGGCCCTGCAATCCATCAACGCAAATGGGTTGCAGGACTTTAAGCGGAGAGCCCGCCTCCTCCGAAACTTCAGGTCATCACAAATTGACATCGCTGCTGTCCAGGAGCCCCATATCCTCCCCCACGAACAATATGCATGGAATGAAAAGTTTGGAGGAAACTCCATCTGGACAAACCATGCTTCCCTTATTGTTTTAAATCCCCGGGTTAAAACCCATTCTTTTTCACAATATCTAGGTGGCCGCCTCATACTGGCCAAACTCACCACTCCTGACTTCTCCTTCTTCGCTGCAAGCATCTACCTGCCTAATGCAAGTCAGGAGCAAAATCGGCTCTTGGAAGAGCTCGTCCAACTCAATCTCCCACGGAATACAGTCCTCTTAGGAAATTTCAACACAACCATAAGTCGCGTCCGTGACTCTTACCCCCTGCAGCAAAGGAACGCCCTGGATCAAGTCGCCTCCAGGATTTCCTTCGCCTGAGTGGCTTTATAGATGCGCTTCCACCCTCCGCGTCTGGCCTAGGTTGCATGACTATGATCCAGTATGATGGAGGAGCTTTCCAGTCAGCGTCACGCATAGACATGGCACTGATTGGCCCCCTGCTAATTGGCCGCGTCTCCTCTCCCATCTCTCATGACAACCATCTGAGTGATCACAGGTCACTCACCGTTCTCCTCACCACCACACTTAGACCGTCGCGTAGGGCTGGGCTAGGGTTGCCCCAGCTCTTCTCAACAAACCCTTCACTAAGGAGAAGCTGTCTATGACCATCCTGGAGACTCTCACCTCCCCCCACCCCACCTGCTTGACCACAAGGCTAGATGGGCGGTGACCAAGGAGGGTATCACCCGCGTTGCTTACAACTGTGCCAAAGCCCAGATGACTGCAGCTCGCGCCAGAGTCAAAAGGGCGGAAGCCAGAATCAGACATCTAGAGCGAAACTGTCAGCCCTTCGCCCTCTCCCAGATGTTTGGAAGACTGGGAAGCGGCGCAGGAAGCACTCCGCTTGGAGCTCACACTGCAGGAAGAACGGGCAGCAAACTTTACAACATCTCGTTACTATGCTCAATGGGAACGCCCCACCCGCTTCTTCTTTCAGAAACAGAAAGCCCGGTCAACAGCACAGGATATTACTGCACTGAAGATTGGCACTACAACCACTTCGGATAAGGAGGAAATCACGCAGGAACTACACCGCTTCTACTCCAGCCTCTTCCATGCCACCCAGGTGGACCCATCGGACATCCAAGACTTCCTGTGGCGGGCTCCAGAGCCGCCCATTGACCCACGGGCTGATGAGGCTCTACTGGCGCCTATTTTCATCCAGGAGGTGATGGAAACCCTTCTGAAATCCTCACGGCTTAAAGCCCCAGGCCCAGACGGAATACCCTTCGAGGTGTACCTTCTGGAACCTGCAGTGATAGCCAGAACCCTCCGCGACCTCTTCGCTGCACTCTTGGTGAATAGCGAGGTCCTCCCCGACTCCAGAAGCTCAATCGCGACCCTCATTCACAAGAAGTCAGACCGTGAGAACCTGGCGAACTGACGCCCCATAGCGTTGATCAACACAGACCACAAGCTCTTCACGAAGCTTCTGGCCAACCGCATCACCAAATGGGTGTCACCTCGCCTCTCCCCATCCCAGCACGGTTTATTCCGGGGAGGTCGTTATGGGACAACTATAATGACCTTCACGTGACTTTGACTGCTAACTCTCGTAAGGTGAATGGCTTTGTGGCTCTCCTGGATATGAAGAAATCATATGATCGGGTAGCCTGGAAGTATATTGATGCTTCCCTGGCCCGCTTCCATCTCCCACCCGCAGCTAGGCGCTGGATATCAGCGCTCTATGACCAGCTCCACACCAGAGTCCTGGCGCCAATGGGTTTTACAGTGGCAGTACCAGTTGGACAAGGTCTCCGGCAAGGGGACCCCCTGAGCCCTATCCTTTTTAACATCACCCTTGACCCCCTCTTGGCCTCCTTACAGGACAAGCTAATTGGGATTCTGGTCCCAGGTAAAGCCCCCACACGCACCATGGCATTTGCAGATGAAACTGCCATTGCATTTGGCTGCCCTGGGGATGTTGCCCTCGCTGATGTGACCATTGAGAGGTACACCAAGGCGTCCAACGCCATGGTCAACACCTCCAAGACAACAGTTGTACAGGTCGGCTCCCCCACCTTCCCCCCACCATTTGGTATTGAACCTGAGCGCGGTACCTTCCGTCACCTGGGCGTTCTCACCAACCAACAAGGAGTTGAGCTAAAAGACAATGAGGACTTGCTCCTCGCAGCAGTTAACTCCAGGATTGCCAGCTGGGACCGGCGGCACATCACCCCCAGGGTCAAGCTCTGATGGCCAATGTGTTCCTCCTCTCCAAAGTCTGGTTCCTAGCGCACGTCTGCCCATTCACAGATGCCTTTTATACGCGGCTCAATTTACTCCTCCGCTGTTGGATCTAGGGCTCAAACCATCCACCAATGGCCCTCTCAACCATTGCCCAACCCTGCAATGAATGGGGCCTAGGGCTTCTGGACACGCGATCCCACGCCACCACAATCTTCCTGAAGTTCCTATGGCCGATTGTCTGCTGGGACGCGACCCCCATGCCCCAATGGGCGCCCGCCCTCCGCCAGTCATTGTCAGCAGCTCTGGGTCTTCCTAGAGCATCTCTGACCTCATTAGGGAGTGGCTCACAAACCACCCAGGCCTTCGCCTAAAACCATCCTCATCCCCCTACTGGAACCAGGCTCTCCTTGCCCTGAAACGAGTAGGCGCGCGGATCCACCATGCCTTCCCATACAGAAAGGAAGGCCCTGGCCTCAGCCCCTGTCGCCATGCAATTGTGCACAATGGACAAGTTGTCACAACTCGCCTCAACCCCCAAGATCGCCCTCCCATCCGCCCAAGACTCCTTGAGCTCCTCCCTCCCTCCGTGAGATTTGACCTTAAGGAATTGTGGAAGGACGTCTATCACCCCATCCTGTCAGCAAAGGTGTCCAACACCTTATGGAGGGTGCTCCACTGTTCATACAGGAATGGGGACCGGACTGGCCCTACCTTCCAGCACCGAAGCTGCCCCCACTGTGTGGAGCCTATTGACTCCCACCTCCATCGTTTTCACCTGTCCAGGTGTCGCCGCATTTTGGCCAAAGGCCCGCGCGCTCCTCCATGCTCAGCCCTGGTTTGGACATCCTGTGCAAGACCTCATGTTCGAGCAGACATTGCCTGGTTACCACCAACCCTTCCGTGTCCTCGCCTATGCCACAGCCATCTGGACCATCCATAACTCCTTCCTTCGTGCTGCCTTTGACCAGCAGGTGTGGACCCTTCCACACATGATCACCCACTTTCAGGTACACTTTGAGATGGCCCTGAAGGTCTGCACTATGTCACCAACCCTCCCCCGCTTAGTTGTCACTGCAGCATGGCTCTGGCGCACAAACCCCCCTCCCTTTCTCGATGCCTCCTCCCTCCCCTTCCCTCGCCTCAGGCTCTTAGGAGCCCAGGCGTAATTCAATAAACATCGATGAATCCCCCCTTAGGTTGGGACCATCTAGTACTAAAAAAATAATTGCACAATTTTTCTGTTTTTAAGGAGATAGGTCGATCTGCCAGTATCTGCTGATAAGATCTAAGGCAGTAAATTATTTGTATCCTAATTTTTCCATAGCGTCATCTATTTGAGGTAAAGGATATAAATCCTTTTTATTAATACTAATTAAACGTTGGTAATCAATAACAGTTATATTAGATTCTTCAAGGGTAGGATACCCCAGAGGTAGAATATGGACCCTCAACCACTGCCTCCCCGAGTTTGATCCCAGTAGATGAACTTTGGGTAGGGGATGATTATGAATGTGTTGACATTGCGCATTTAGGCCCCAAACTGAGATAGCAAATAGCAAGGCGATCCATGGAGTTTCTGGCCTATCATACGCCGCGCATAGAGATTTTCCAGGTTTTATCCTTCTTTTCCATTAATTTGAATCTCTTCATCAGTGCGGTATCATCCTCAGGTCATCCCACCTCAAATAAAATATATTAAATTTTTAATATGAGCATGTATTGGCCCATGAATTACACGAAGGGGCTATCCCTTGATGTATATAAGCTTCTCCAATTCTATTTGCACCTCCTTGTTGATGGCTTTGCTTCCTCATATAAGCTGCAATTAAATGGGTCCATCATCTCCAATATTAACGTTATGCTTGATCATCATGGCACATCCAAAGTCATAATCATATGTTACAGATACTTAAGAATACTTTTGTATGAGGTCCAATAATTGATCCTTATGAATCTCAGTTAGACCATTGAGTTGCTCTTGAGAAACAAACTATGCAATTTAGTATGCGGTTTAGGTTATCAAACTCTTTCAGAATAAACCCATTTACTTATGAACTCTTCCAATGGATTTTTATTTTACTGAGGCAAGCTGACCAGGGGATGGACATTACTGAAACAGAAACTTCAAAACTAAGCCAACCAAAAACATGAACTGACCGCCCTAAATGAGCAGCGGGAAACATGAAAAACGAGAAACAACCTACCATGTGGCACAGCAGCGAGCTTCTTATCCCACCATGGAGGAGGGGGAGTGGGGATCAGGAGGATCATTAATCAAGTTCAGCATTGAAGAGGCAGAATAATGCTGATAGCAAGGGGGTTGGGGCATCCATGGGATGAGGGTTGAGGTGAATCGGATAGTTGTTGAGATTGAAAATTTGGGCCTGGAGCATAGTCTCTATGAGTTCAGCAAAATTGTATTCAGCTTGGATGCATGCGTTAGGAAGCTAGGCTAATTTCTCAATTTTGGCTCTGGTGACATGTGTGGATGGGGAAAAATCTTCCAGTTCAGCGACATGTTTGACAGAGGTGGTGGCAGTTTCATAGAGGCGTTTGATTTCCTCTTTTGCAATAGCATGGAAATCAGGGGGAATTGGGGGATATGCAGCCCTTCCTTAAATTTAGTGACAAAATATGTCACAGCTTCATGAAGATTGCAATTTTGAGTGAGGCCACCAATGCCTCAGCAATTTGGTGGTTATTTTGAAAAGGGGTAGCATTTGGTTTGGGACATATTGGTTGGGTGGGGCTGTGGTATCAAAGTCTGAATTCAGATAAGGTTCTTAATCCATTAAAAAACCAATGGTAGGACAATTTTTCCAAATTTAATCACTTCATTCAGTAAGTCCCAGGTAATTTATAATAGACTTGGATTGATTCAGTGATAGGTGGCTGTGGTTGGGTAAGTTTTGGGGCGGGAAAAATTTTGGATCGATTTGGGTCCAAACCTGCTCCTGATTAGTTGTCATGGGTGTAAATTGGCCGGCTTGGATTTGAAGTTGCTAGACTTTGCTGCTGAGCATCAATTGCACAACATGGGGTGGAGGCAGCCAAAATCCCTACTCAAATGCTGCTGGTGTGGCCTCATGGGTGGGGTTGTTGGTTTTCATAGTGTTTGACTTATATCAACATGTCTTTTTGGTACTTTCCAATTCATGGCAGAGGGGGCAGACTGTTCAGAATTTGTCAATGCGAGCCCAAAAAATGATTGGGTGTGGATGGGATATAGGCATGCAGTGGGATTTTCTGGGCCATGTTCAGCTGATGAGGGGTAATGGTGGCCATTTCCCAAGGTGCCATGAGGTTCTCAGTACCACTTGGGAAATGAATTGGAGGATGAGGTCTTTGCCATAAGTAGACAGCTCTGACATCAACTCTTTATAAAGTGTTTGAGGGGGAAGGTGTGAAGGGAGGTTCACAGAGGTCGCCACAAGTGTGGTATCATCTGGGAGACGTGTTCAGGTGGTGCTAATGGGGGTGTTTTTGTATATTAAGGGCGTAGCTGTTGCTGCGGCTGTGTCCTCTTCAATGGGGAAGCCTACATCTAATTAGCCATTGTAAGGGCGAAAATCCATAAATCCTGCCAGTGTGAAAGTGGCAGTTGCTACCTCAATAACTGCTTTATCAGCATATGTAAAGAGACGTCCGTGCTCAACATGGAGGCAAAAGCAGATAGTGGATCAAGGTAGGGCTAAGGGATGGGGGCAGTTGGGTGGACTTGTGCGAGGTAGAGTTCTAAGTCCCTTGGAGGGACATAGTGGCCAGATGTATTTGGCTAAAAAGATGCTCCAGTCCACATTCATTTGCCTGATGGGTGGTAAACGCTAGTGGGTGGAGCATCGCTGCCCCAAACTGGGGCAGCAGGTGGTGGATATAAGGTTTTAGATTGGAACTTTGATGTGGTGAGGTGGCAGTGGAAAAACCTCTTATGGTGGATCTTGGTGAATGAACATAAACATTTGCCCTAAATTGATAGTTATATTGAAGTAAGTTAAGTTACAAACAATACATAGATCTCCTGATGACAAAGGGTTATCTAAGGAGCAGCGCAAAGTTCAGCCCATTGACCATTACTAAGGGGAGTAAAATTTACCAACAATCCTTTGTGAAGTTCTAGTTCATTCTCTTTGACACTACACACAGTTCTTCTGGGATTAAAAGCATTACTTATAGGCCATAAAAGGGATGCCGTTGCTCCTAAGAATGGTTTAAGCTAGAGATAAGCTTTCAGTCCAGTTTGTTTTTAATGGACAAGGACTAAATCTTCATTGTAAACCACATCAATGGACCTACTTCTATGAGTTAAAGAATTCTGATTATCCTACGTGTAATATAGGGGTAATGTTTGACCTAGAATAGTAAAAGTTTTCTCCTCATAATTTATAACAGTACCATATTTTTAGGAAAGCTGATACCAATAGAAAATTGTTTAATTTTTATTGGGGTGCACTATGACGGATGCACCTGCCTGCAAGGAGCAAAACCTCATCCGTCAAGCACTTTATGCGCCTTAACTTGTGGTAATCATAAGCCCTGAAATCCATATTGCTGATGGTGGGCACATTGGGAGCCTTTATCACTTGCTTTTTTAACTGTTTAGAAATTAAGTTCACAGGGGCGCCGCTGTCAACAATGGCTCAGACTCAAAATTTGTTTATGTGATTGTCAATATAAGTACAATCATAAAATTAGTTTAAGTCCCCATTTATTGAGAGATATAAGAAGTATTGAATTGATAATCATAGTCTTGATCTGTTCTTCTATGTTGAGGAAATGGGTGTTCAGGGTCCCAAATTGGTAGCGCGACTTTATCACCTTGAAGAGGAGGTGATATTTTTTTTAAAGTTGCTGAATAGATTTGTTTAATTAATTTTATCATAAATAGGTTAGACTAATAGTTGTATTAGGATATCTATCCAATTAGGGGTTCTTCATAACCAATGGTATTATCATCGCTTAACAATATCCTATAGGAAGCTACTAACAACCTTTCTTCTGGTAACTTAGAAACAATCTGGACAAGGGAAACTATTCCTTTACTCTTACGCAAGAGTAATTGGGAACTAATTGGACCAGGGAAACCATACTTAAACTCTTACAAAAAAATTTGGAGCACATAACAAAATAGATAAGAGAAACTATATCTCTAACATTTATTAGAAAATAAAAATAAAATCGTATTACTATCTAAATATCTTTCTTTACAATTATGTCTATCTTTATTTATATAGTAAGCGATCTATTTAAAGTAGTTTGGCGCTCAACTCTTCAAAATTCATCTCAATGGGAACCGCCTTCATTTCTGAAACATAACCCCAAAGAGTCATATTATAAAATGAACACTTCATCCACCTAGTCAGAGTTCATCGCTTACTAAATTATGACCCACCATAAGTTAGATTCTGAAATAGCATGTCTCATCACTTTTCTCCAGCCCCAGCAGATTGACCTTTACTAGCATAAAGCCTGCTTAGGTATAGGACCATTTATACATTTACAACAGACTACTTTTTAAGGCTAACCTTTTAATGCCATATAAAGCGTTGTCAACGCTTCAGTGAATCCAAAGCACCCTTCTTGATCAGTGGCAAATTTAATTTGAACCACATTGTGAGATTTTGAGGATTAGCTTGCTTTTAAATATAATCATTTCCTTGATAGTTGGGAAGAGTTTCAGCTATTATATCCTCAATTATGCTATGTGCCTTATGGCATTTTCTAACCGTTTGGAAGCTCACAAAGCTAAACAATAACAATTGACTCTTTGGTCTCTTCTGGGTATATTTTTCCTCTCTAATCAGGAACTCTCCAGACTCAGGTTTTAATGACAATTTCTCCTGAATGCTTGTCTACTCTTCTTTATATGAAGTTTAAATTAATATAAGACAATATAAGATGAAAATATGATTAAATGGTAAGATGATGTTTTTAGGGTCATTTGCCGATATTTTATACCTCTAGGGCATCTCCTGGCATACTCATATATTAGATAAGTTAAATAAAGCCATGCCAGTCTGCTATGGATTATGGCATTGGATATTAAAAATCCCTAAGTTAATTCAGCCCTTGAATTAACTTAATACAATTGTTTCAGCTCGATTGGAGGCATTACTACCTTTGTAAATGGGAAGATTATTGGGCTTAATATTAGCAGCTCATCATTTTATAATTGCCTTTCAACCAGCCCAATTATGTTTCATCATACAGCTGACAAAATACAATAAATGGGGAGAAAAAAAATATGGAATTTAAATAATGACGCACCCCTAATCAGGACGTCAGTAGGCCTCTCAATAGTACTAGTTACTCCCTATTTGTGCCATCCATGTGCAAGTAATATTGTGCTGATTACAAGGATTGACATACATAAAAGATAAAATTCCTTATTCATAAATGCGTTAGATTTGAAAATGCAATTAGGTTTGTGCCATAAATTCACTTGGTAAACCTAAGTTGATCCCATAATTGGCCATAATGTAATTATATCATAGCTATTATTAGCTACAATAATCAGGTCATTTAGATGCAATCAAGGCTGTTTTGAGGTGAATCTTTATTACAATATTATGCAGATAAATTGGGAAGTATCAAAGGATCCATCAATGGGAGTAATCTATTAACATCGATGGTTTTCTCAAAGGGTTTATTTTCAAGTCAACCATCAAAATCTAACATTTCCCCCCAAATGACTGGAATATAAACCCTTGAGTTTTCCCAAATTAATCTGCAATGTCTGAAAACTGCTCTTCCTTACCCAACCGCAATTTAGTCACTTCTCTCAATCACAAACAATGGCATCAGTTTAATCAGTTGGATAAAATTATGCTGATGCATATGTTCATTTGCTCCCTCCAAGAGTCTCAGTTGGGACAACTTGTTCCTGCTCCAACGTTAATGACGTCTACTCAGCCTGAGACTATTGTTGAGTAGGAGACTAACCCTGCAGTTGAGCATAAATAAGGATTGGTGGGATACAAACTTTAGTTCCATTCCTTGACAATCATTTCAGTGGACATTTTTGGCTGCATTTTGACCCTAGAGGGCAAAAGTTTCACTGCATTTGTTATATTGGGATGGTGATCTTCTGGCAGAGTTTATCTTTAACCTCAGTCATTTCCCAATGGCTCAAGCATATATTGCAATACTGGGCTCATCTATCTCTTCACATCAGGGTCAACTTCTTGATGAAATGAGGACCAAGTATGAGCGGCTTTTTAACCCCATTCATGTTTTTCTTGCCAAGGATACAACTGTATGACCTCAGGATTTTGTCCAGGTCAATGGCTTTGTGGAGAAGGTCCTCAGTTCCTGGTCCGCACCGCTTGAAAATAGGCCCAATTTTGCATCATCCTTGGGTCTAAATACCCACAATGTTCAAGATGTTTGTTTCTGCTCAGCTGTTCAGCCAGCTTTTGAGGCTCTACATCAATATAGCGTGGATGAATTCCTTCCAAATTTGGCCTTACTCAGCCATCTTATAAGCATTATTCCAAATTGGATGCCTTCAGGCTGGCTATTGCACGTTCCCCTTATTGAGTGATGGAAAACCAAAGTTTATTGTGTTTGACAGGTGACCTCAGAAATGTATCAGTACTTAACTGATATTTTAGTTGACTGTATTCTTATGGGCATTTAAATCCCTCCCAATTGTATGCTTTATTGGATCACAGTCAATGGTTTTATGTCTCCCCTCCTGATCATTAGCTGGAAATCAGCTACAACTAGCATGCGGCACATCTGTTTTTATGCTGTTATGGCCCTTTTCCTTATCACCCAGCAACTAGATGAGGCTGAATTGGCGCATAAAGATGGGGAATCAGGTCCTGAGTCACCTCCCCCTTTGAAGCAAAGGAATAAAGACCTCACTAATTAATTATTTTTTACCAATAAATTCGATATTATATATATTGTTGCTTTGTTACTATTTTTTATTTAAATGAGGCAAGCTAACCAGGGTATGTACATTATTGATCTCCGAGGAGCAAAATCTATGCTAAAATTTAAACAAACAGAAAGAAATTAATGGACTCTAGATCAGTGTATCCCCCTTTAGGTTGGGACCACCTAGTGCTAAAAAAGAAAGAAACGAATGGATCACTCAAACTGAATAAAAAACAAAATATAAATAAAAACTAAAATTAACCAAGCAGGTCAGATGTGGTAAACTACTATTCATCCATGGTGGGGGTGAGTCAGGATTGGGAGGCTCATCTTCCTCCTCTGTGTTGGAAAGTGTACGGCAGAGCACTGAGAGCATGGGCGTGGGTGCATCATTGAAGCGGGGGTCAAGGTAGCAAAGTGGCTTGGGAAGCTCAGATTTTGATATGAGAAGGGTTGTGATATATTTGGAAAAAGCTTTTTCAGCCTCAAGACGAACTTTGGGTAGAGTGGTAATGGTGGCAATGTTGCTGCTGGTTATGTGGGTATTGGGGTCAAATTTTGTGACCATCACAACTTTTTGTACAGCCTTGTGGGCAACTTGGTGGAACAGGGGAATTTTTTTTGATTTTTGTTGCATGGGGGGAAGGACAAGGGTGGGTACCCCCTTGGCCAAGACTTCAACTGTTTTTGTTATGGCCTTTTGGGGGGTGACAATCAGGGGAGCAACAGCCTCTTTGGTGAGTTGGTGGTCACTTCAGAATTCATCCACATCTGAGTGATAGAGCATAGTGGCGAGTTAGGAATTGAGCCACATATTCTGCGTTTAGGTACATTTCGAGGCCTGATACCTTGACTGAGTGGGGGATGGAATTTTCCAAATCATCAACTTCCTCCAAATAATCCCAGGTATTTTGGTTGAAGACAATAGGTTGATTAGCATATTGGTGGGCTGGATTGGGTAGCTGGGTGGGTTTTTTTGGATTTCTGGGCTCAATGCTGGCTCCTGATTAGTTGGAGTAGGAGTGGTTTGGCATTCTGGTTCCTTATTGATTAAATCTTTGGCAGTTTCATCTACCATTTTGGGTTAGAGGGGGTGGCCCATTTGGAAAAGGATTTGATGTTGGCCATGGAAACATTGTGGGGGGAGTCAAGCGTGTTGGCTCCATTTTGGGCTATGGTGGGATAGTGCCCCTTTAGTGGTCCAGGTCAAAGCAAATGGGCAGATTGTGCGCCCCTTATCTACTCTGGCCCAGAAGGGGTGGTTGGGGGAGCTGAGGGGACAACGGTGCAAGGGGGAATCAAAAGGTTTAATATTTGATATTTGGCATATGGTTGAGAAGGCGTGAGCGCCCACTAGTTGGTTGGCTCCGTGGGAACCAAAATTGTAAAATGGGGTCAGCGCCATATACTGACAACCAGCTATTATTTTTTTATATATTGTTTCTGGTTGGAGGTGGGCGTGGAGGCCTGAAATTGAGCCACAAGAGTGGTGTCATCAGAAAACTGAGTGTAAGTGGTTGGAATGGAGGTTTCCTGGAAACCAGGGGAATGTTGGCCGCGATTGCAGCATTGGCCTCACAAGTGAAGCCAAGGTCAAAGTACCCCTTGTAGGGTCAGAAGTTGATAAAGCCTGAAGGCTGCATTAGCACCTAGGCTAATTTGATTATTTGTTTATCGTTGTAAGGGAACAAGTTACCATATTTGACCTGGAGGCTGAATTGTAACTTTCTTTGGGGGAGCACAATGGGGTTACAAGGCACTATTTTGAGAATGTGCGAGGTGGAGGGCGAGATCCTTGGGGGGAATGTATTGACCTGAGGAATTGGGGGCTGGTTGATCTGGTTTAAAAGCGTCTACCACAGGGCTGTAGTGCTAGAGGAAGGTTTGCCGCTGCCCTTTTTGGAGCAGTGGCCGGTCAGGCTGAGGACATTAGTGAATTGTTGTTTGTCTGTTTTCTGGAGTTATTTTTTCTTTAGTTCTATATTTGCTCAAATGTATTAATAAGCGGAAAGAAAGGTTTATTTGTTAATATTATATATTATATATTATTATTTTGTAAAATTATACTCTTGTTAAAATATATACATTCTTATCTTTATTATTTTTTTCATTTTTTTCCTATATTTTTCATTTTTATTTTTTCCTTCTAATTAACTCTTTATAAATCTTCTTAGGAATTTTGCATGGACTCAATTATTAATATTGCTTGTCATAACCTCTTTGAAGGTGTAAACAAACCTTGAAATTTTCTCAATAATTACGAATGGGACAACCTATATGTTATTTAACTTCTGTAATCGGCCTAATGCATATGTATTGCAAAATAGTACTCATCTCTAACTTTGAATTTGGTCGAATTGTATCATTCTTTAGAGTCCTTTCAATGTCAGGCCTTTTTAACATCAAAACTGTCATCAAAGGATTAATCTTGCAGTTTAATTAGGGTTTCTGCAAGCCTCTCGGCATATTGAGGATAACTGCTCTCACCATGATCTTCTTAGACTTAATATAGCAGCGATGGTAGGGCCAATGTCTTCCTTATAAAACTTGGAAAGGCGACATCTTGGTGGCAGAGTGATAAGATATGTTGTAAGCAAACATGGATGAGCTTAGAAACATGCTCCATTCAGATGTTTTGCCTGAGGTTAACTTTCAGACAATGTTCACAAGAGTCCTATTTATGCACATTCATTCCATTTGTCTCTGGATGGTAAAGAGAAGATACCACACCTCTCACTCCTATCAGCTGGTTAATGTCAGGCAAACAGCAAGTTATTTTTAGACTGTCCTTTCAGTTAAAGTGCAAAAGCACCCGAACGGCAAACCCAAATGCCGGTGGCACTGATGCTGGTATGACGGTTATAATACGAGAATGATATTTCGCCATTGAGCGCCATGAGCCTTAATCATGTATAAGTACCTAGCAACGTACCAGGTAAACATGGCCATGAGCCCATGGGTTGGTGAAATACAGGGAAAAAAGGGAGTTTAGTTTTTAGCATAAAACTGGAGCTGGGTATAGGATTTTATTGGTAAGATAATAGAAGAAAAATAGTTAACAATTTTCTCAGTGTGAAGCAACTAATAAGTAGTCTTTGATTTGGTAGTAGGTCAAAGCAGGGATTGGGCCCCTCAAAGTTGACCTAACCCGGCGAATTTTTGGGGGAAGGGGAAATGATTCCAATTTGAACTGACATTGAAGGATTTGGCAGCAGGCCAAGAAGCTGTTGGTTCATCCATGAACGCCTGGACTGAAGCTCTACTGCATTTATGTCAGTTAGTGTGATGGCATCTGGCACAACAGCCAATAGGAATCCCCAGGGCCACCCCACATAGTGGCGGTCCCAATGGGCCAGAAAAGGGTTTGGGATGACCAACCCGCCCATGCCCAGTCACTGGGGCATTCATTTGGCCAAATGAGTTTTGTTGGCCACCAAACCCGATTCTTGAAATTGGGGTTTTGAATTAATAGCAACTGTCCCTGATGGTGATATCTGTTTATCAAGGATTGTCCCCAATGATTTTGAGGGGAGTTTAGTGTCAGCGATCATACTTTGAAATGACTTGATGACATTGGTGATTCTGGCCAAGAACACAATACTTGTACCTTTTTGACTATTAGTTTTTCGCCTGTTGGACTTTATTACCATTGATTTTGGACATTTTGGCTTCGATTCTGAGGATTTAGCACCGTTGGTTTTATCGAGTCCCTTCCACTAGTGGGGAAGACAGTTACTGATGATTTTGTTTCAGATTTCCTCAATTTGACAAACTGGTTTGGCAGAGGCAAGCGTGTGATCTGTGGGAGGAATCTTCAGAGGGAGCGCTGTTACTCAGCACTCGTCTACCATGTGGGCGAGGTTGCCTTAGGTGACAAGGGGTACAGCTGCCCTCTTTGGACCCTTCTTATTTAGAAATGGGAAAATCGCCTGATCCACGCAAAGGGGGCGCTCCCCTGGACTTACAGTTAAGCTTTGTAATAACGTTGGCCATACAATTGCATCCATTATTGGTCAAAATAACCTGTGGGAAACCATGTTTGTAGATTACATGCTCAAGGATAGACTTGGCCATTGTCACTGCACTTACTTCCCAAATAGCCTTGGCTTCAACCCACTTAGTCAGTGGTCAATAGCATAATGATGTACTTGGCCTTGGAATTGCTAGTGGGAAGTGGTCTGACAACATCTATGGATATGGTATGCTAGGCAAACTTGGGCCAAATGAGCTGGTAAGAGGTTTTTTTGGAACGGTTTTTCGCCTTGGTATTCGGTGCAACACTCCAGTGTCTCTTGGCTATTGAAGTGCATCAACTCCCAGTAGTAGTATATCTTAATATGATCCTTCATTTTCTTAAATCCACATTGGCCTATGGCCTTATGCGCCGCCATTATTAGGTCTGTCTAGGCTGAGGGTCTTAGGAAAATAACCTTTTTTCCTTTGATCATTTTGTATATTATTCCATTTTTGATTAAAGTGTTTTTTCTTAAATCCGTGAGCAATTTTTGAACAGATTTGGGCCTATCCTGGAATTCTCCACTGACCATCTTTGGGAACAGCCCATCTGCAGCCAAACTGACTGTGGCAATCGTAGTTAAAATGGGAAAAGCAGTCAACATTGTGGTGCTTCACTCCTGCACAATGTTTAATCTGTAATTATAAAATTATGCTTTAGTGCCCACCGTTCTAATTGACCCTCTGGTTCCTTCAAGTTGTTTAGACATCTTAGGGACAAATTATTTGTTAGAACTGTAAAGTGAGTGCCATGCAGATAAACCCAAAACTTCTTATAAGCATATATGACTGCTAAGCATTCCCGTTCTGTCACCATATAGTTCCACTCATGGACATTTAAAATCTGACTAGAAAAGGCAATTAGTCATATTCCTCACCATCTTCTATTATCTGAGAAAACGTGGCTCCAACTGCCGTAAGAGATGCATCAGTTTGGACAATAAACTCACGTTCATAGTCTGGATATCGCAGGACTGGGGCCATTGTTTGGGCCAATCAGAGCTGATTGAATGCTTCTTGACAGGCCCTATTCCAGTCAAATATGATCTTGTCCTTAAGTAGATGAAACAACGGCTCTCCAATTTGTGCAAAATTGGCAACAAATTGGCGATAATAACCAATCATGCCTAGGTTCCTTTATATTGCACTTGGATTTGGGCCGTTTAATCTTTGGTATTTCATCCAGTTATTGGCTGAAGTTGATTCCTTCTTTATTAACAACAAAACTAAGATATTCCAATTGGTCTTTGATAAATTGGCACCTCCTGAGATTTATATTCAAATTAGCGTCTGCTAAACTCATAAAATCTGCATCTAAATGTTCCAGGTGATTGGTGAAGGTATGGATGAAGACATTTATTTAATCCAAATAAACTAACACACAAGACAATTTTAAATTCCCTAGGATTGTGTCCATCGCTCTTTAAGACGTAGCTGGGCATTACAAAGTCATAGTGGCATTCTTGTCATCTGGAATAGGCCCTCTTGAGTTATGATAGCACATTTTTCGCGCTCCCCTATGGGCATATTGATCTGTCAATATCCACTTATTAGGTCTATAGCGGAGAAAAACTTTGTACCTCCAAGTCGATCTAAGGCGTTATCAATATGTGGAAGGGTATAAGAATCCTTCTGTGATATTATTTAATTTTTGAAATTAAAAAAACCTGATTAGTCACATCCTTAATTTTTACTATTAAAATTGAGGCGTCCCAAGGGCTCTTTGATGGGACCAGTATTCCACAATCTAGGAAACTTTTTATCTCTTTAGAAACAACTTATTCTGCTGCTTTTAAATGTCTAATTGGGCATAGCTGGATGGGGTCATGGTCACAAGTATTAATAGTGTGTATCACATCTCTAGCACAACCTAAGTCAAAATCATCTTTTGCAAATATTTCTTGGTGTTTCAGAAATAAATCCTGGACATGAGCCTTTACTGGGTCAGTCAAGTTCCCTAATTCAACCATAGGAGTAATGTTATTGATACTTATGGTTTCCTCATTGGTAAGTCCTATCTTGTCTAGGGTCCCAAATTCATGAAATGTCTGAATTTCAGTTATCAGAAAAAGATGAAAATAGGCAATAACTTGATGCCTCCATATCTTGATGGGCTAATCTGTAGGTTTTCACATAGGATTCGAATCTCTTTGTGCCTCAGAATGACTATCCCCAGTGCAATAATTGGCTCTAATTGGAATCTACACCATGGAGGTTTAAATATCCATAAAGTCCTTCTGGATTTTAATAGTAATCCTGGTAGGAAGAATACTTGAGTTCCAGGTAAGATGGTAATTTGCTGATTTGATCATAATTGATTCCCTTTGATTCGTTAATCTTCATTAGAAGAGCCTTTAATTTTTGAGCGGGATTTTATGTACTCAATTGGGACTATCCCATCATTGGAGGCCAGATTTAAAATATAATTAGGCTTTTTCTTTTTGAGCTTTCCATTTTTGTTATAAGATAATGAGATGCTTTGCCCCAAAATAGTCAGCGTATCTTCCTTGTGATTCATGACAACACCAAATCTTCTCAGGAAATAGGTCCCAATAAGGATATCATAGCTTGTATTTGGCAATACTATGGACAGTGTCATTACTATAATGGATCCAAAATGTAGTGGTAACATGTTATATGACTGAGCGACTTAGTGGTGTGGGCTCCTGCTGCGCCATATTCTTGACAATGTGCAACATCAGGAGCAATCTTCAGCTTCTTTATTGATTGGGTGCTGGCAATTTAGATAGGTGCCACAATATCAACAATGGCCCAAACCTAAACCTTATCTACTGCAATATCCGCATATTTACATCCAGAGTAGGTATCAGAATTGTTTATTAAGTAAAATATGTGAGTATGTTCAGTTCCAAGTGGGACTTCAGACTTGAGATGATTACAGGAATTTTCTCTGCTAAAGCCTTCATGGGTATGGCCACTTGTACGTCATGTAGTGTGGGAAGATCAGATGAACATTTAGGATGGTTACTTAGCCTTAATTGTTGACTAGTTAGGCGTAGGGCTTTGCTACTTCGGCCAAAACTTCTTTTGTGACCTATGGTTGCTTTAATTCTTTCATTTTAGCTTAATTAGAAACCATATAGACATCGTCAGCCATGATGTTGCAGGCTATCTTTGGCCACTTTGTCGGCTAAGGAAAGCTTGCCAGGGTCAGGTGGAATGTGTGTTATGTCATTAGTGGAGGTAGAGCATTCCGCCTCTAACCACCAGCTCTTTTCTCACCTTTTCTTTGTTGTTAAACTTTAAGGCCACATTGACCCCAAAATTTTCTATCTGCTCGTCTGAAGCATTAGCAATCAAAATTTCCCTTTTGTCCACAATTATGACAGGTAATCGGCCCTGATTTTTGATTGTTTTTATGATTTATGGCTAGTTGTTTTTTTCCTGTTCATTGATATATGTATCTTTTGGTCCTGAAAATTGAAATTTTGTTTGCTCTATAGGCTGATTAGGGGCGTCAAAGCTACCCACACACTGTCTCAAATAATCTGTTAGTTCTAATGCTCCCATGGGCCAATTAAAGGCTGGGATCAGACATGCTGCAAGTCATGGTAAGGTTTGACAGCATGCATGGCAATCTTTGCATTGAATTTTTTTATAGCATTAGAACCGAGTAAGACCTGAGCCTCATGGTAAAATCTATCTGCCACGTCTAGGATGGACTCATTCCTTTTGATTAATCTTAAGAAAGTCTGTTTTTGGGTGGATAGTTTACCAGGACCTCCAATTGTCTTATGATGGTGTTTTTTCCATCAAATTAGGACCAATCATCATCCAGATAGGTTATAATAAGATTGACACTATGGAAGTCTAGACAATCAATGAGAGCTGTAGACTTTGCATGGTCAGATCCTCCTCGCATAGCTTTTTCAAACAACTTTATTAACTAATGTACATTTCCTTCTTTGTCAAATCTTGGCAAATTCAAGGGCTTAAAGTAATCAAGCCAGAATCAGCCATAGGGATTACGCTTTGTCTAGAGTTTTAAACGTCTTAGGAAATCTTCTGTCAGAATTGGTCCACATTTGAAATAAGTGTCATTTGGAGTTTGGATGGAAGCAAAAATTTTGGGCATCAAACAGGCATCTAAAGTATTCAGTTCAGCCACCGTCTTGACTTTTGAAGATTCTGCTTAGTAGTATTGTTCCTAACTGCTCGTTTCAGACTCCTGAATTCAGGCCTTATATAATTTAAACAGTTGTTTTCTGCCTAAATGCTTAGAGGTTTTACTGCTCTCCCCCTCGAGGACTGGTCAAACTGTTTCAACTTTTCTCCTTTAAAGCATCGACTTCCTTTTTAAGATCCTCATGCTCTTTTCTAAAGGTGATTTTAGAAGCCAGTATATGCTTCAAATCTTTGGTCAGATTAATAATTCAGTCATTTGTTGCCAATATCCAGTTTTAAGGCCTTGTTTTTCCTTAGCAAGTTCAACATTTTTTGCTTGCACTGATGAAATTGTTGACTGGAGTTTCATAAATTCTTCATGAAATTGTGTAAAATCTACCTCATTAATCGGCCCTACTTGCATGGCAGCAGATCTTTAACGCTTTTTTGTAATATGTCTAACTCAGTTTAGACATATTCATTAAGCTGAACATACATGGTTTTCAATTCCAGGTGATTTATTCGAGCAGAAGTGGCATCTTTTGTCAAATGTTCAGTCCAAGATGACAGAAATTCAGAGTAATTTTCCAATTTCTGGCAGAATTTACTAATATTAAGGACCCATTCACTGGTCAATTTATGTAAAGAGAGGACCTCAGCTGCAATTTTCGGATTTTATTGTTAAGTTGTTCTTCCAAAGTCTTTACTCTTCTGTGGTCATCATTGACCTGTTCCATATTATTGATGATTGGCTTTCTAACTTCGTTGAAGCTGTAACTCAGCTTATCCAGTATGTTTGATTAGTAAGATCGCTCCTCCATTTTTATTCTGTAAATCTCCATAAGCTCTAGATTATGCCAAGCCTGAATCCTTTGGGTGTGCTTGATTGAGGGCTGTACAAAGCCAACCATGAACTCATTGGTTGCTTGTGTACAGTTAAAACTTCTGGCCAGAGTTGCCATGGTCGCCTCTTGGTAACTAATATACATCTCCATCTTGAAGGCCTTGAATCTTCAAGTAGTAAAACAGCCCAAAAGATGAGTCCACCTGCGATGTACTGATCCTATACCAATGAAATATGTTCTCCATCATCTCCTTCACACTATCAGAGGTAAATTTGATAGGCCCTGTTGTGTCCACATGCCCTCATCCCGCCGTGATTAGAACTAAGGAGTATGATTTACTCTCCTCAATATTCTGGCGAGCAGCGTTGAAGTACTCAGTGATTCCTTGGTCACTGGTTTCCATATCATTTTTGTTATATCTTCTGGCAGCTTCTTCCTGGTATTCAATAAATTAATCATATTAAAAGTGTAACATGGATTAAAGTAAACACCACTTGTGAGATTTTAAGGATTTTCTCGCTTATAAATGTATCCTGTTTTAATTTTTAGGAAGAGTTTCAGCCAATATAGCCTCAATTATGCTATGTGTCTTATGGTATTTCTTAACCGTTTAAAAGCTCACAAAGCTAAACAATTATATTTGACTCTTTTGGTTTCTTCTGGGTATACTTTCCCTCTATAATCAGGAAATCTCCAGACTCAGGTAATAATGATAAATTCCCTTGAATGCTTGTCTACACTTCTTAATATGAAGATTGAATTAATTTAAGACAGTATAAAAAGAAAAAAGATTATAAAACGGAAGGATGATGTTTATAGGGCCAGGTGCCTATATTTTATAAAACTAGTGCATCTCCTAGCCATAGTCATCTATTAGATGAGTTCATTAAAACATGGAAATCTGCTTTAGATTAAGGCAGTGTAATTATAAATCCCCAAGTTAATTCGCCATTAAATTACTTTATTACAATCATTTATGCTTGATTGGAGGCTTTACTACTCTCATAATTGGGAAGTTTATTAGGCTTAATATTAGCAGCTCAGCGGTTTATACTTGCCTTTCAACCTTCTCAATTACGTTTCATCATACAGCTGACAAATTACAATAAAATGGGAATAAAAAACATATGGAATATAAATATTGACGCACCCCTAATTAGGACGTTGGCAGGCCTCTCAATAGTACTAAGTACTCCCTATTTGGGCCATCCATGTGCAATTACTATCATGCCAATTACAATGATTGACATACATAAGAGATAAAATTACTTAATCATACATGCGGTAGATTTGAAAATGCAATTAGGTTTGTGCCATAAATTCACTTGGTTCACCCAAGTGGATCCCATAAGTGACCATAGTGTGAAATTTATTATAGCTATTATTAGTTAAAATAATTGGGTTGTTTAGATGCAATTAAGGCAGTTTTGAGGTGATTCTGATAAAACTGATTATGTAGATAAATTGGGAAGGATCAAAGGATCCATCAATGGGAGTAATCTTTTAGCATTGATAGTTTTCTTGAAGGGTTCATTTTTGAGGCAACAATTAAAATCTAATACACACAAAAAAGGTTCAATTGTAGATGATAAAAATGGCTCCCTAAGATCTTTTTTGGAATGATAACTAAAAATATATATTTTTTAAGGTTGTGATAAATACTCAAAACAGTTAAATTAATGTCACATATGAGATCATTATAACAATAAGTATTAACCATCAGTAGACCGATATACCCAAAGGTTGTATATATAAAATAACCAAAATGAGATAATACAGATAGTTTATCATAATCTATTACAGCTAACCAATGTGAACATTTCAAAATTTAACAGAACTAAGGATTGAGACTCTAAAGTATCTTAGAATTAAATTGTGCAAAGCAAATTAAGCAGCCTAAGGAGTAAAGATGAATTCTTATCCTTCTTAATCCATGGCTACTCGTTGACTTCTGGTGATGGCAGAACTTTAGGGATAATGTAACAAACTCTTGAGTATGAAAATTATTCAAAATTTGCTCCTGACTTAGGGACAAACCTAAATGATAACTGGTAGTAGAGCGTCCCCATCCTACTGCTAAGACTCTTTCCCCTGGCTTTCATCAACTTGAAAGGGCAAATGGTTCACCCCATGGTGTCATTTAGGTAGGAAGCCACGTAAAGTCCCTTTTTTCACAGATTCACTTTTTATATCAACTAGTTTTTAACCAATGCCTAAACATTCTTTGACACTGAGGGAAGGTCAATATGGTCTCTCTGTTGTATTCTTTAACTCATAGGGATTGATAATTCGTGAATCTACATTGTGCAGTCCACCACAAATTTGCACCTCTATTTATATAACCATGTAGGGTGTATAGAAATCAATCACAGGCATTGGAAGCAAAAATGGTTCAGCTATAGGTAATTCTTGGTGCCATTTTGAAGCGCTTTTTGATACTACAGTCCACCATGGCTCTAGCACCCATATTACTTGAACCTCATGTTAAAATTGGTCAGAAAACTTGATAAAGGTATTGTTCTTCTTAAACTAAATGAGCATGAATTCAGCCCTCCATGTAGCCATGCATTTTGACCTAAACTCTTCCAAAGCCGCGTTTGCCACATCAGCAAAAGTCTAATGTTCCTAGGTGTTTAGATTCTGTCATAGATGGACAATTAATACAAATGGCTGTGCAGATTGAGTAATATTTGATGGAACTGAGTATTATAATAATATTGTTGAGATTGACTCGAAATAAGGTCATAGGGCAATACTAAGCTTTAGGTAAATAAAATTGGATCGCATAAAAATAAGGTGATAAAGTGTTGTCACATACAATGAATATTTAGTAGATCGCCTTGAAGTAAGGCGATAGTGATTTTTAGAATAGTAGACTCTGCTGGAGCCAATGAGAATACGGTGAGCCAAATAGTCTAAGAAAAAAGTTTAGTATTGACTGAAGTCACTGATATATTTGAGATGAGAAGATTGATATGAGATGATTCTTAATTGGTAGGAAGTAGTGAGCGGAGCAGATAAAATCTGCTATTTATCTATGAAAATAAAAGAATCACTGAAGCAAGTGCTTCATAATTTTTATTACCAATTGTTTTGAGAACTGGGGATCTTTAAATCATCCATCTGTTGCTCAGTGGGATGAACCCTGCGCAAATATTCTGGCATATCTCAACAATATCACTGAAATTATAACAGCTGTGCTCACTACAGAGGGCCCATTGATCATCAACCAAAATAAAACTAAAACTCTTCAAACACCGGCCATGATGCATCAGGCCTGCATTGATGGGTAATCCTCACAGCACACTGCGCCAGCTGAGTATGCAGAACTTAAACTTAGTTTAGACGCGGTGCTTAAGAAGCAAAATAAGCTCTTTCAGAAATGTAATGACAAAAAGAATCACCTCAATGACACGTTCAGCCAAATGTGGGTACTTGGACAACAAAAAAGGCAACTAGATAGTCACCTGGATGACACTACTGAACAACTACATTGTGCAGAAATGGAAGTTGAACAACACCTCCCACAGCGCCATCAGTGGGAAGTGGACGAACTGAAAGGGACCTCTCAGAGGAATAGTATTACAATAGTTATGAGGCTGGGTACCAAGTTGAGGAGCATTTCACCAAAACTATAGGCAGCCCTGGATATGATTATGTATTGGTGAACTAATTCCACTAATTGATGGCAGTATTGCCCACCAAAGGGGCCCACATCAAACTCGCATCAGCAGAAAAGAATGCCTCCGCTGGCCCTACTAAACCAGCTTCTTGGCGAGATACTGCCTATGGAACTCGCCCACCCCTCAGTATGCTTTACAGGCTCTCAGTTATAAGTGTGAGGAGGAGGTTTGCTTTATTAAGCTGCCCCATTTTACCATGATGGGAAGATACATGGGTTCTTTAAACAATTCGAGTTTGTGGTGGAAGGAGCCTCAGATTGGCATAAAGACAAATTGATGATAACCGCCTTTGATGTTGGAAGCGCCGACCAAGTCACTTGATATCTTCCTAGTAACTCCTTTACATATCAAGGATTTAAGGACACTATGCTGCGGCTGTTTGGAGGTATTGCTAAGACGTTGCATTTTAAGGCGGAGTTCTTGACCATTGGGTTCCAGAATAATGAGACTCTTTCTGCGTTTGCTGAATGATTTATGGTGGAAGCCCACGTGTTAATTATGTGGGGAATCTATCCAAATCTGATGTGTGCATTGCCATGACCTCCGCGGTGAAGCCATACTGTGAGATTAACAACCTCATGACTCTGATTTCGAAGGACAACGTACCCTGCTCAAAAATGTTCATTTTTTGTGCCATCTATCGCCTACCTTTCCTCCACTTAATACAGACCAGAAGAATACTGCAGCTGTTGCCAGTCCTTCTTATTTGGGGGAATTCTTCTGTTCTGTTCAGATCTCCGCCACGTAACCCCAGAATTATTATAATTATGCACCTCGCCCTCAGCTGTTACCCCCAGCTATTTGACTTCCAATTTGGACCTGCTTATGATATTCGCTAACATCCTAATTTATGCCCTAGGCCTAATTTAGCCGACCGTCAGCATTCAAACTATTGGACTGGGATATTCATGCCAATTGCCAACATTCAAACTATTGGCCTGGCTCATCTTATGGTAACCAAGGACGTGGGACCTACAGGGTAAATTGTTTTAAATGCGTTCACTCTGGGTACCTTGCCTGGGGTTTCCCCAACTGTTAGTTAATTACGTACAGCAGGATCAATACTGCCAGGGGAAAAAATGGGGCGTAGTAGAGACAGGACTCTCTACCTCTGCTATCCTAAGCCCTAACGTCCCACACAAACCTATAAAAGTATATTAAATAAAAATCCTTCAGTACAATGACAAGTCTCTATATTAGCAGCTGGTTGGATGGGTAATGTATTGACACGAGTGCAAGCCATAGCCCTGGATGAAAAAGGACCTCAGGAGCAGCCAAAGCCTTACGCCTATCAAATGTTTGAACAAATTTTTCCAGACAAGCTGGAACCGTCCGCAGATGCGCCCTCCTTAAAATGAGTAAACGTTGCCCTCCCAGTGGACGCTATTGTTAAAGAATACCTGAAAGTCAGTAAGGGAATTATGAGCTTCCTTAGGAAAAGAGTTCCTTTAAATGGCCACATATTAAACAGTTAAAAATCTTCTTATTTTAAAAGTACATACTGTGACATTGTTGTAGTCAAAACCAAAGTCCAAGCTATAATAGATACAGGCGCCCTGGTCAACATAACTACACTAAGTTGGTGGTAAAGTTGACATTGAAACATTATGTAGATCATCAAATGGTATATGGGACCGCTGGAGCCAAAAGCTTGGTCTCAGAGAGAGAGTATAGTGCTTTGCCTTTGAGGTCTGGGTCAATTGTTGCAGTAGCTCCAGTGATAGTGCTAATGACAGTAAATAAAACCTGCTAATTAGAACTGCATTTATGTGACACTTTGGTGCTTTCATCAATATGATGGGGGAGACCTTTGAATTTTGGGGCAGTGGATCCCAATTTTTTCACCTCCAGCAGAGTACCAAAGGATCTGGTGCATATAGGACATGTCAATCACCTATAGTGATGATGTAATTCAGGTGAACTACCATTAACTGAAGAGGAAAATCTGGGCCCTCCCCTAGCAGATATATAAGTAACAAGGGTTGCCTCTCAGAGCTGCTGGGTCTATATCCATCCCCTCTGGCCACCAAGTAATTGTAAACACCGAGTTAGAGGTGGAAAAACCAATCAGACTCTATGAGGATATTTTTGCCCTTATCAGCAAGCACAGCTTGAGCCCCATGTGGCACCAGGAATTATTCTGCCAGGACACCAAGAGATCCAGGTTTTACTATCATATCTACAAAAAGAACCACTGCAGATCCGCTGACATCAAATAGTGGCGTTTTTACACTTGATACCTGTGGAGGTGGTTGTTCAGGTTAAAAGTTTGGGTCATTTGATAAACTTGGTCTACCCATCAAACTGCAGACCAATATAATGGTGGTGATACAGCACAATGATTCAATGGGGTTATTGGAAGATCATAAGGATTGAGCGATAGCATTATTTCAAAAATACAAGGAGATTTTTGCTGTTAAAACCACTATTTAGGGTGCAGTTGGGGGGTGGTCCATTGATTGGACTCTGTAGATCACTCCCCCATCAGGTCTTGGCCGATCCGCCAATCTAGGGCAGCTGATGAAGTAGTAAGTGAGAAATTTTAAAAGTTGCTCGAGCAAGGGATGCCCAAACTATCAAGAAGTCCATTGGCTTGCCCGTTCTAATTGTCAAAAAGAAGGATGGTATATCTAGTTAGTGATAGACTACCAGAAGCTCAACAGTATCAACAAGAAGGACTCATACCCCTTGTTACAGATTGATGATGCTCTCGATTGGTTTGAGGATCATGATTCTCCTCAGAAATGGATTTAATATTGGGCTACCGCAAATTGAGTTGCCCACGGCGGAACAGGAGAAATGTGCCATTATCACATCCAAGGGGCTTTTACAACTGACCCATATGCCTCAAGTGATGTATAACGCTTTGGCTACGTTCCAATGGGCGATGGACACCATCCTTAGTGAACTGAAGCTGTCATGCGTTCTTGTGTACCTTAATGATATGTTTGTCTTCTTCAGACGTTTTCTGAGCACCTTACCCATCTGGGGGAGGTATTCCGCCGGCTTGCCACGGCCAACATTAAGATTAAGACCCATAAATGCCACTTCTTCAAGGACCAACTGGAGTACCTTGGGTTTGTATTAGACGCAAATGGGCTAAAACCTCAATTGGCCAAGGTAAAGACTTTACAAAAAATGACTCAGCTGAACTTTAAGTGCAACATACATGTTTTTTAGGGATGTTGGATTACTACTGGCGCTTCTTCCCTAACTTCAGCTGTATTAGAGAACGCCATTTGATTTGTAAAAAAGGATCCAGGTTTGAATTAAATGAACGCAGTCAATACTCCTTTGATACACTTTGGAAAGCATTAATCAATTCACCGGTGCACGCTACCAAAATTTTGATAAGGAATTTATCATATAGATGGATCATCCCTTTCCGCCATTGGGGCAGTTCTATCCCAACAAGATGATAAAGGGGAGGAGCACCCAGTTGCATACTGCAGTTGTAGTTTGAACTGTCATGAATGTAATTACACTGTGACTGAGTGGGAGTGCTTAGCGGTGACCTACACATATAGGCAATTCAGGGTTTATTTGCATATGGTAAAGTTTAAAGTCATAATGTATTATGCGTCATTACAAAGGTTGCAGAATCTCAGGGAGCCTAATTGGCGTCTAGCCTGAAGGGCTCTTAAGCTGCAGGCTTACAACTTTGAAATTCCCCACTGACCCTAAGCAAAACACCAAAATGAAAATTGCTTATTGAGATTACCAACCATTGCTGTTACGGCAGATTTTAGTGAAGTAATGTATGACAAAAAGCTTAGAGAAGATATGACAATGAACCGCAAAAAGTTATAAAGGCGTTTAATGAGATGCTAGCCAATAACTTCTAGCAGAACGGTGAGTTGTAAAAATGGGTTGGAGATTATACAGTGAACTTTTTGCAACCCTCACCACGGCCAAGCATTATTATGAGCGCCCATAATGCAGTCAGACATGGTGTATTGCACATGACACTGGAATTGTTGCGCATTTGGTATTATTGGGAGAGCATGAACTTTGACCTGCTTAAACAATTTTCTGCTTCCACCAGTACCAAGTGGAGAAGCCATTCCGCCAGAAGAACTCATACCAGCTAGTGAAACCATATTTTGTCTGCCATACAGCTTCCATTGATGTCGTGGCCCCCTGCCAACAGGAGCTAGCTGGTACAAATCCATTCTGATTGCAATTTCACCACTTGAACAGGTATTTACCAGGTGTGTAGAAGCATGGGCCATCAATGATTTGGGGGCGGTCACAGTGGCCAAATTCATGATGGAATGTATTATCCAGCAACATGGCTGCCCTCAGTTCATACTTACCAATGTCAGAAATAACTTCACCTCCCACATCCTTCCAAAACTGAATGAGCTTATGGCCATTACAAAGTTTTGATGACCCCATATCATCCCAAGTCCACCGTATGGTTGAGAGAGTTAATGGAACCTTGGTGAACTTATATCAGAAATTTGTAATGGACCGACCTTCAATTTGGAGTTTCCTCATCTCTACCGCCGTCTTTGCATACAATATTAGCTATCATTTGGAAATAAGGAATTGTCCTTTTCAGTTACTATATTGATGGCAACCAGCTCTTCCTTCTCTGCTCTATGCCTGCATAGAGGTAACCGGTGGAATAAATCCATAACGTTACTTGGTTAACAAGGTGAACACTTTAATCAAGCATCAAACTGAATCGTGCTACTTTTTTTGAAAAAGAAGATTAAGACCCAGGCCACTAATCAGGTACAGAGTAGTGGTCTAGCTCAGTTCAAAGAAGGAGAGATGGTTCTTTTCCATGACTAGCATGGGTTCAGTCAGAAGCATAAGTTGGCCAACATCTTTATTGGTCCATTTAAAATAATTTAGAAAATGGATATTGATGCCTACATTATCTAGGACCCCACGTGCGGTCAGATCATTAAATGAGTTTACACAAAGTTTCTTTGGACGTATAAACAATAGAATTTACTGTCCAGTCAAGGGGGGTAATGTTGAGATACTTATATGACTGAACAATAAGCTTCAAATAGCTGCGCGGATTGGGTGAGATTGGTTGGAACTGAGTATTATAAAAATATTGCTGATTTTGCTTTAAATTAAGCGATAGGTCAAACCAAGCTTTGGAAGAATATTTATTGGATCGCCTCCAAGTAAGGCGATAAGGCGATGATGATGGGCAAAAAAATTTTAGTAGATCGCCTAGAACTAAGATGATAGTGAATTTAAGAATTGTAGACTCTTCCAGGGCCAATGAGCATATGATGGAACAGGTAGTCTAAGCAAAAGGGTCAGTATTAACCAAAGTTGTTGATATTTAAGTGAGATGAGAAGATTGAAATGAGAGTTTGTTAATTGGTAGATATAGCGACAACGCAGAAAGAATCTGCTATTTATAATATTAAAATAAAGGGTGTCGCTGATGCAAATGCTTCATATTTTATCATATTACCATTTATTTTAAGGACTGGTAAACTCCAAATTGTCCGTCTGTTGCTCAGTGGTATAAACAATTAATAAATCTTCTGGCTTATCTCAACAATATCGCTAAAATATAACACTTGGGTAAGTGGGCATGATCAGATCTCAACAATGGTAAAATAAACAGTTAACTATCGTGTGACTTTAAAAAAAGTCATTAACTCTGTGCATAGTCATATTATCATTTTACTAAACAATTATAAATTTCTGTGTTTGGCAAATTAAGAAAGATTAACCAGATGTGATAGTTAAAATCTTGGATAGAAATTTACTAATTACAGATATATTGGTGCAGCATTAAAATGAGGTCCTGGGTTGCCAGCTCATGGTGGACTCAGTTTTAGGGATGTGGTCTCCACAGAAGAAGGCAAGGAAAATAATGAGGTAGGCATGGTATGAGTATTTTGGTGCATTGTCTCTTGAGAAGCCTCATCTACCAAGAGTTCTTCTTCAAATAGCTTTAGTTGCGCTAAGGCATGGGTTGATAAGTGCATAATACCTACCATATGAAATTTGCCTTCAATTCTTCATTCTAAGTTTTTTGATTCTCTTAATCCCTAAGGCACTATCGCTTAAGTTCTCTTAGTTCCATAAGGTCTCCTCATACTTCATGCATGCTGGTGTGCATTTCATCAAATTCCATTCTTTTGGGTCACATCCAAAGTACATAGTTTTCAGACTTGGTGATATAGCTCATTGGTTAAATGGAGGAGATCACTACTACCTAGTTGAAGTTCCTGAACTAGCCCTGTAAATCCTTTGTTATCCCGCTGCATGGCTTGTTGTTAATCTTTGATCTGTTGGAGCTTTAAAAAAGGTGGGTAGTGGTCTTGATGTTACTCCCCAGGCGCTTTGCTGCCACAACCATTTGGTGTTAGATGTATCAATTGAATTTCTCAACTGCCTCAGCCTGTAAAGTAATGTAACCTGGGGTGACACAAGTACGTTCAACTTCCTCTTCAAGCTTAAGTATTCGAGGTGGGTTGCCCTTAAAACAAATATACCACACCATGAATTTTTCTAGCCAGTAGAAAATTCAAACTTGTATTAAACAAAACCTTCACTATGGTGTAAGCAGGAATTACCCTTCCAGGCTAACCACCCTTCCCTTCAAGATTAATTATGCCTTAAATTTATTTAAAGTGAATCCAAGGTTATATATGAAACACAATATATAGATTCAACAAGTTCTAGTTATTTAAGAATAAAGTTTATCCAGTTCTTGTGATATCTGAACATTAAGGTTATAATTATCATTAACTGCCATAAGAACACCCTGACAACTAGCTTCAAGCTCCCTATTAAGTTATTGCAACGCTTCCACGTTTTGATGGTTCATACTAAAAACCTTCATAATTGGGGTGTGGTGGCAAAAAATTGGCCAATTGGTAATACGCATTGTGAGTTGAAATTATTTAAAGTGATATTTCTCCATCTGGTTAAATAACTATCTTGCTGTAGTATTTGATTATAATTATAGACAAAAGCTTTATTAATGTTTAATCAATTGTTCATGATTATGTTAAAATAAAAATAAGGCGCATATAGGTCAAATTGTTTGTGTCCAAAGTGCAGAAAGATATGAATTAATTTTGTTTAATTTTGTATCAAATGCATCCAGTTAATGTATAGAACTCAAAATGTTCAAACTGAGGGGAAAACTGGACTCTAACTTTCTGTCAGGGAAACGGCAGATTAAGTTTATACTGGCCTGCAAGACAGGATTTAAAACACCCAAAGGTTGAGCCAGAATGCTAGGACATTGTAACTCCAATGATGTTAAAGTGCATGGAATAAGTAGCAAAGTATGCTGATAGGAAGCAAATATAAAAAGCAATTCGGCAAGAAACCAGGTTGTTGTAGCCTCAGGGCAGATGGACATGGGCTTAAGGAGTTGCAGGACCAAGGAAAATTCTATAAAGTTCTTTATACGGAAGGCCCAATTGACAAATGGTGAGGAACAAAGTTAATAACATTACTGGGACAACCCAGTTGATATGAGGCCCAAGGGGCCACATTGCAGATATTGTGGGAGTTTAGCAATAAAATAGAACTAAATTAAATAAAATTGAGCTCAGGTAGATTTTTAATGAAAAAATTTAAAAGAATTGACATCAATTTTCTCAGTTTGTTATTACTGCTTAATTAGACAAGTGATCAGGGAATAGCTTAGGAAAGCACATGATGAGGGCTCTCATATTTGACCTAAACCAGCGAACTTTATTTGAGGGTAAAAATGATCTTATTTGGAACCAACTTCAAAGATATTGGTGGTGGACCAAGTCATTGTCAGTTCTTCCACCGATGCCCAGATTGTGGATTTATCATGGTTCTAACAATTAGCATGATGACGTCTTACCCAATAGGCTTTGAAACCTCCCAAGTTCACCACATATAGGGGTGTTTCCAAGAGGTCAGAAATGGGCTTGGGGTGGGACCATATAGTACTAAAAAAAAAGAAATGGGCTTGGGGAGCCCAACCCACCCACATCTTTTATTTAGTATCTATTTGACCAAGCGAGATTCATTGGACAAATGTTTCATTTTTTGAAGAGGGTTCTGAACTGGAAGCAACTTTTCCCTATGGCCCAATGCCAGCAGCGAGTTTTTCCAGAAATTCAACACTAGACGCTTTATTTTCCAAAAGTACACGCTTTTCAGACTTTGTTGCCGATAGTTTGGAGCTTTCAGGCCTTGATCTCAAAGGCCTATTGCCATCAGAAATTTGACCCTTTCACCCCATGTGATTTCTGATTCTTCAAAGTTATGACACAAATCCCCTTGATCCTCAGTGCCAATTCATCAAGAGATAATGCTGGAATAGGTGGTGGGGTCCTCAAAGGGTAAGCTGTTACCCACCACTTGTCCACCACATGGGCGAGGTTTCCCTGGGAGACAAGAGGGGCAGCTGGCCTTCTCAGATCCTTTTTAGATGGGAAAGCAACGCCACTTGGTCCAAGATGAGGGGGCGCTCTCCCAGACTTACATTATCCTTCCCTTTTCCCAAAGGGTGAGCGTCACCACTGGGAAATTGTGTGAGGGCCACATTCTTATGGGCCTTGGGAAACTTGATTTCCATTAGCGTAGCAATTATGGGGGAGGGCGTAGAGCATCTGTGTGGGTAGAGTGGAAAGCCTTGACGAGCTCTGAGCAGTTGTATCAGTCCCAAGCGTCAGTCAAGCTACTTTTGTGGGCCAGATAACCTCTCCATGCGACTAAACACTAGACTGAATGGTATGATTGTTAGAAGCTGTAACGCACTGGATCCTTCCAATGAGCCACGAATGAGTTGGGCAACAGGATCCATGTTAAAGACCATAGGGCTGACAGGACTCCTGATACTACTCTCCTGGTGCGCGCGCTACAAGAATGGACAAGCACCACCTGGAAGACAGTTGCAAGTATACTTAACCCCAACAACATGCCTTGACTCCAAGACAAGGTATAGAGGGAGGCAATAGCCTTCCCAAGCTCACTCTCAAAGTCCAATTCTTGTTGATTTAAGCCAGACATGGCTGCAGTTAGGCAATACCTTTAAAATATACCCAAATTATAAATATATAAGCTTTAGGTTCTTTTATTTAATATTTATCCAAGTTGATAAAATACAGAACTGAGGAGCCTCCAGCTCCCAGTTCCTTCCCTATATACACATGTTAAAAGCTAAAATAAAATATAATATAAGCTTATGGTGCCATCTTGAATGATGTTTGGTGTAAATTTTACAGCAGGATCGCGGAATATTTACTCAATGGTTTTGTGCCAGTTCAAATCCTCAACGGTTCCGCGCCAGTTCCATTTTGAATCCCAATTGAACCACAAAACTCCCAAGCACCCGTTTTGTTCCATTCTCAATTCGAATCCAAATCAAATCATGAAACTACCCATTTTACTCGTTTTCCTTTTTGTCCCGACTTGGACGCCCATCTTGCTCCTTGGCCTACTCCAAGCTCCGGCCCCTTAGGCGTCCTTGCCAGAACCAACGCCCCCTCCTCCTCCATACATACAGACACAGCCTGCCCTGTCTTACCAAAGATCAGGGCAATGTGATGCTGAGGATAGACCTCAACTGTCACATCACCCCCCCCTAGACAGGAAGAACTCTTGGATTTTCTCAGGACATCGGGCACAATCCCTAGCTGACTGCCATGTGGACTCCTAAATAGGGTGACCCACCCAACAAACCAAGAATGAATGACGACCTCGCACCACTTTGGTGTCAAGAATCTCCTCAACTTCATACTCTTTTGCTCCTCCTCCAGCTGGAAATAAAGGAGAAACCCTTTCAGGTGGCTGGCCAAAGAATGGCTTGAGCTGCGATACATGCAACGCCGGATGGGCTCTTGACCCTTCTGGGAGCTTCAGCTCAAATGCCACCTCGTTCACCGCCCTCACTACCTGATATGGGCCCAACGCCACCGGCCCCAATTTCTGGCTCTTTACAGGCAAGGCATAGTTCTGAGCATTCCAATGACCCAATCACCTCTCTTGAAAGCTCTACCTTCAGATATATGCCGGTCCGCCTTCCTCTTCTGAGCTGCGACTGCCACCACCAAATTCTTCTTCAGGAGCTCCAGGGTGTCCCGGGTATCTTGCAACAGCTCATCTGCCACTGGATTCTGACCTTGCTCCCTGGGCCCCATACCCTCTGGGTGTTGGCCATGATTTGCGAAAAATGGGGTCATACCCGTGGAGGAATGCTTATGATTGTTATAAGCAAATTGAGCCAGCTTCACCCAATATACCCAGTCATCCTGCCGCCCTGAGACATAGCACCTCAAATATTGCTCCAATATCTGATTTACTCTCTCAGTTTGGCTGTCTGACTGAGGATGGTATGCTGACGAATGGCAAGCCTTGATCTTTAGATTCCCCAACATGTGGAGCCAAAATTTAGATGTAAATTGTGGACCATGATCCGACACAATCTCTTCAGGCACCCCATGTCTGGAGAAAACCTCATTCACAAAAATCTGTCCTGCCACCTTTGCAGAAATGGTTGACCGACAAGGGAAAAACTCTGCATATTTAGTCAGGCGATCCACCACCACCATCAAGGCATCCATCCCCTGTGACTTGGGCAGTCCTGTGATGAAGTCCACACTCACTGAGGACCATGGCCTAGAAGGAATTTTAAGCAGCTTCAATTCCCCCCCGGTGCCACCCATTGGGCCTTTGCCCTGGCACAAACCACACAACGCAAAACATACTTCCGCACCACCGCACCCACACCTCTCCACGAATAGTGACGGCGAACAAGATCTAACGTCTTCTCTTGACCGGGATGACCTGCCAGAGGATGGTCGTGATTAGCTGTCATTACCTCTTGTTGCAGACTCTTCACAGGGACCCAAGTCCTTCCCTCATGGCGTATGATACCACCCCAAACTGAGAATCCCACATGCCCCATGCTTGCCTCACCTTCTCCTGTCTCTTCTCTTATCCGTTGGCCCAGCTCACATCTTTGCTGTGCAGTCCGGATTCTTCCTGCCATTCCTTCTCTCCAGCCCTGTATTGTTGCAAACAGGTTCTGTGGCAACATCATGGCTTTATTGAACTTCCTCAACTCCTCATCAGAAAACACCAGTCCAGAATCACGGCTCAATAAATTTGGCAAGATTTTTGTTTTCCCGGCTTGTATTCAATCCGCAGGTCATATTGAACCAACTCTAAGTGCCACCGGGCCTGCCTCTGGTTCATCAGGCATGGGGACTTATAGTATTCTAAGGCTCGATGGTCCATTTGGATGACAAATCGGGTGCCTGGCATACAATGGTGGTGTTGCCACTCCCCTAAAGCTGCAACTATTGCCAAAAGTTCCTTATCGTAAACTGGATAGTTGGTTTCAGCTGGTGCCATCTTCTGACTGAAGTAACAGACAGGATGTTCAACCCCATCCTTACCCTCCTGCAACAACACGGCTCCAAGTGCAAAATTTGACGCGTCAGTCTCTACCACGAATGGTTTGTTTGGGTCAGGGTGTGCCAGAACTGGGGCTGTCAGAAGACTTGTCTTCACTTGCTGAAATGCCCTCTCCTCAGCCTCCCCCAAACGAACAGCACGTTTCCCGTCAGTCTTGTCAACGGCACAGCCCATTGGGCCAGATCCTTAGAAAACCTCTGCACGAAATTCACCACCCCAAAAAAGCTTCGCACTTCAGTCCTATTCCCAGGAGCCTTCCATTCCCGCACCACCCGCAACTTATCAGGACAGATCGCTATCCCTTCTTAAGGGTCACGTTCCCTAGGAAGGGCACCGATTCCTTATTAAACTCGCACTTGGATGGCTTCAACTTCAAGCCCGCGTTCCTAACCACCTCCAACACACTTCTCACATCCCTCACATGGTCCTGTGCCGATCTGGAAAACATCAGGATGTCATCCATATAAGCAACACAACACCTACCCACTAAGTCCCCCAATACATGATCAATCATGCGCTGGAAAACTGCAGGGGCATTGCATAGCCCAAATGGCATAACCCTTTACTCGAAGTTTCCCAGATGACATTTGAATGCTGTATACCGCTGGTGCTCAGGGCGAACAGGAATTTGATTGAAAGCGTCCACCAAATCCAATTTGGTGAACACCCCACCCGTAGATCATGGGCAGAATGTTCTCCATGAGTGGCATTGGATAGGGGTCAGGTTCCGTCACCTCATTAAGGTGTCGGAAATCAACACAAGGACGTAACTCCCCCTGACTTGGGAACCAACAGGACTGGCGAAACCACCGGCGACTTGGAAGGCACAATCAAACCCATATTCAGCATCTTATGGACATAATTCTCCAATGCCTCTCAGGCCCGTGGATTCAACGGATAGACTGGACAGCCCTTAGGTAACTTAGAGCCTTCCTTGAACCAGAATCCAAATGCAAAAACCCCTGTAGGCGAAAAAGGCGCATCACCTTTAGGCTCAAACACCTCCGCAAAATCCTGATACTCCCTCGGCAATCCTTCCACTGGCACACTTGAGGTGATTCCACCCATGTGCTTCACCAACGAACCTTGGGACTGAAACGTCCATGCTCACGTCCCCTGACCTCTAGGCGACAACAGAACTCTCTCTCTCTTCATATCAAACTGTGGGCAGAAATGGTGCCACCATCTCATCCCCAGCACCACCAAATGTGACAGGTGAGCTACAGCGTGAAAATCCTCCCTGAATACCTCCGGGCCTTGCCTCAATAGGACCTTGGCCTGCACTCGCCATACCGCCGTTTTTTTGGAGGCGTCTGCCAACGTCACCCATCCATCCTTCTGTAATGACAATCCATGTCTTCTTGCCCACTTCTCCTCAACATAATTTTCCCCAGCTCCGGTGTCAATAAAAGCTAGAACTTCACCGCAATCCCTTCCTTCATCCCCCACAAGCACATTGACGGGCAAAATTAGGTAAGGATAAGATGAAGTAAGCGGTTTATTTTGAGGCACCGGATTCACTGGCTTCTTGCGAAAATTATAAGGAGCCTTCTTCTTCTGAGCCTCAGGATCCTGAGCGGTAATCTCGATGGGAATCCCTGTCTCCCGCACCTCAACCATACCCTCAGGATTTCCTTGACTCTTCTTTCCTTCTTCCACATAGCTAAACCCCTTAGAACCATGTATGGGCTCTGAACCTACCCTTCTTCCACCACTCTGTCCTCGGAATCCCCCTGGGGGTCGCACAAATTCCTGATGGGCCCATAACAAACTCAACTGTCGCTCTACCTGCAAAGCTAAACCCAACTCTTCCTCCAACGTCGCTGCAGGTTTCACCGCCGCCATTGCCAATAATAAATCAGCTTGCAAGTTTTGGCGAAACATGCGCGGAAGCTGATACTCAGGCGCCTTTGCTGCTCTTGCCAATGCGGGGAACATCTGGCCATACTCCTCCACTGACTTCTTCCCTTGACCACACTGCAGTAACGCCGCCCAGGCCGAATCCTGCGCCTCATCTGGACATGCTGCACGGTCAATCCAATCCAGACATTCCTCTACCGATATGGGTAACCGACTGCTCTTCTAAAAGTTCTCGCACCCATTTTGACTGCTTTACTGGAAGTGCCAACAGAACCTGACTTAACTGTAAGGCAAACGAATCCTCTCCACCCGCTGCCTTTGTCAAACGTCCCTGAAACTGAACCTGGCTAAACGTCTGGTGGATCAGTTCCAAGTCTTTCGATTCTAAAACCGTGGGAACTCTTCCTTTGTCCTTCCCAGGCCCTACCACTTTCCCACCATCCCGGGACACACACTCTAAAACCCGGTATAATTCATGAAGCAAAAAGGCGGTGGAGAAAATCACAATAAGAGTGTTGCAGTATGGTTATACCACTTTGGAAACACAACTTCTTCTGGCACCTCTTTTGCTTGCCACCACAACGACAGGAAAGTAAATGAGTTCTGTTTAATGTAACGCACTGGCTCCTTCCAATGAGCCACGAATGAGTTGGGCAACAGGATCCATGTTAAAGACCATAGGGCTGACAGGACTCCTGATACTACTCTCCTGGTGCGCGCGCTACAAGATCGGACAAGCACCCCCTGGAAGACAGTTGCAAGTATACTTAACCCCAACAACATGCCTTGACTCCAAGACAAGGTATAGAGGGAGGCAATAGCCTTCCCAAGCTCACTCTCAAAGTCCAATTCTTGTTGATTTAAGCCAGACATGGCTGCAATTAGGCAATATCTTTAAAATATACCCAAATTATAAATATATAAATTTTAGGTTCTTTTATTTAATATTTAGCCAAGTTGATAAAATACAGAACTGAGGAGCCTCCAGCTCCCAGTTCCTTCCCTATATACACATGTTAAAAGCTAAAATAAATATAATATAAGCTTATGGTGCCAGCTTGAATGATGTTTGGTGTAAACTTTACAGCAGGATCGCGAAATCTTTACTCAATGATTTTGTGCCAGTTCCGATCCTCAACGGTTCCGCGCCAGTTCCATTTTGAATCCCAATTGAACCAAAAAACTCCCAAGCACCCGTTTTGTTCCATTCTCAAATCGAATCCAAATCAAATCTTAAAACTACCCATTTTACTCGTTTTCCGTTTTGTCCCAACCTGGACGCCCATCTTGCTCCTTGGCCTACTCCAAGCTCCGGCCCCTTAGGCGTCCTTGCCAGAACCAACGCCCCCTCCTCCTCCATACATACAGACACAGCCTGCCCTGTCTTACCAAAGATCAGGGCAATGTGATGCTGAGGATAGTCCTCAACTGTCACAGAAGCCAGGATGACCTCAACTTCAGCTTCCTCCGCACCTTGATCACAATGTGCTCTTGGGTCCTAATGGGATCACCATCTTTAACGGTGAAAGTTAAGATATTTGGGAGACCAGATGTTGCTTCCAGTGGGGTGGCACTTTCAAATGTAAGGCGCCATCTCCCAAGTCTTCTTCCACCAAATGGGAACGTTAGCGTTTACTTGCAAACTTGTATTAGGGCACCTGCATGCATAAGTGGCATGTGTTAAGTATGATGTGTGAACCTACCTTTTATTTCATGCGCCAGGAGCTGCTTCCAATCCACAAATTGTTTATAATCACTTATAGCCTTGGTCAAGTGCTCCTGAACCAAATACTGTATGGCATGAATGTGCTGAGTATGATCAGCTGTAGTTGGTACCTTCAGACAAAGGCATGGTACAACTGAAAATGGTGGATTATATCCTAAGGTCGCTCCATATGTGGAGAATCCTGTGGAAGCATGTGTTCCATTATTATATGAAAACTGGGTGAGAAGAAGGTCATCCGCCCAGGTATCCTGAGCGGCTGCAGCGTAGCACCACATGTACTGCTCCAAGATCTAATTGACTTGTTAAGTTTGACCATCCAACTATGGATGGTATGCAATATAATTGGGCGTGATCTTCAAGATCGCCAAGAACCTGTTCTAAAACTGCGCCATAAAATGGGTCCCACAGTCTCTGACAATTTCCTGTAAGAGTCTGTACATCAAAAACACATGGCACACGATAGGTGGACATTGTCTTTGTAAGTAATGGTAGAGGAGAAATGGATAAACTTAGAGAATTTAGTGAAGTGGTCTATGACCACCAAGACCGCTGTGAACCTAGAGCTGAAGATCAACAATAAATTCCAAGGACATCAATGTCCTTGGCCCCTCTGCCTGCTATAAGGGATGCAGGAGACCATTCCTACCAGACCAGTTCAATTTGGCATGCGCGTAACTCACACAGTCTGTGGTCCATGCTGGAAAATCCTTTTACAAGCCCAACTAGATAAAGGTACGCTTTCTAAGCAATGCACTTCTTATTCCCTGGATGACTGACTGCATGGGGATTGTGATGAGCTTAAATGAGTTCAGCTCGAAGGAGGAAAATGACTTACACCTGCGCCCTAAACTGGATGAGGCCCTCATCTAGAGAACAGAGGGAATGTTTGGAGGAAGTGAGGGACAAGCGCTCTAAGAGTTCCACCCCTTCCGCACATGCTGTCTGTGCTGCTAAGACCCTAAGATCAGAGGTTCATCTGGATCAAAATCTGCTGCCAAAACTATTGGAGGTACAATGTTCAAGATTTGAGTGTGGGGAATGACTGTGACAAGATCTGCCTCATCTGAATCAGCTGCACAAAGTGCTGGATTGCAAATTAGAAAATTGGAAATGACATTCTTTGCACCCTTCACAAGATCATTTTTATAGTTAAAGCCGCGAAAATTATAGGTTTTGGTCCTGTCGTTGTGCCAACTTCTTGCTTGCAGAATAGAGGAGATTTTGATGGTCCATATGCACAATCAACTTATGCTGAGAGCACTGCAAGAAAACCAGCAGTGAGTCAAAGGTCAAGCCACAACTTTGAACTCCTTGTCATGGCCCAGAATTGCTCTATGAAAGATAACTTGCGGGAATTATAAGCAACTGGGTGTTCCAACACATTGTGCTCATGGAGAAAGACAGCCACTAATGTGTCAGAAGACACATCGCATGCTAAAATATAGGGATTGGCGGGATCTGCATGCTTTTGGTTGGGAGGCGGCAAGAACGCCTCCTTAATTGAATAAAATGCCTGCTGGCACTTGGGCGTCCAGCGAAAAGGAAAGTTTTTGCCTGTGAGCATATGGAGAGGGGTGGCTAGCTGTGTGAGCGTGGGAGAAATTTTTTTTCAGAAATATGTTAGTACCCAAGAAGCTTTCAAATGCTTCTGAGTCATTAGAGTTGGCCACTCGTGGATGGCATCCAGTTTTCTGGGCGGAATGGTTTACCCATCTTTCAAGATGAGATTACCCAAAAAAGTGGCTTCTTTCCAATAAATTCGCATTTTGAAGGCTTGACAAACGAACCAGCCTTATGCAGGACAGCCACTACCACCTCCGTGTTCTTTGCATGCTGTTTGGGGGATGAATAATGTACCAGGATTTCATCAATATATGCAACTGTGCAGTTGAACCAGAGATCACTAGCACACTATCAATGATCCTTTGGACTGTTGCAGGCGCACTCTTCATCCTGAAAGCTTAGCTAAAAATTAGAATATGCTTCATCTAGTCCAGACAGAAGTAAGCTATTCCTGACCTTCTGCCACCTAAATTTTGATTAAAGGCGTTAACTAGATCAAGTATTTGAAAACACCTGCGACTTTACAATGTTTGGCTGATTGTCTGTTCCAATGGCATTGGGTAAGAATCATGAATTGTGATATTGCTAAGGTGCCTGTAATCTAAGTAAATATGAAGGGAACCCTCGGTATTCTTCACAAAGACAATGGAAGAGGCAACTGAGGATGTCTCCTTGATCAACCAACCCTTCTTTAGAGTGTCATATAACCATGCATCAAGGGAAGTCTCCTCCTCCATCATATGCAGGTACAGTGGGCAGTTTATGTTCACCACTCCAAGTTGTCTGGAATTTAAATTAATTTTGTATGTGGAGGAATGCGGTTAGCCTTTTCAGAGTTAAAAATGCTTTGGTAGCTCATCAACACATTGGGAAAATCTGGCGAAGGACCTACGGGAAAAACAAGGGTTGTAACAGATCCCTGGCTTCGAGCTTTATTGAGGGTGTCCAGCAATGGGAACTTGCCCTCCACCTGACCATTGGAAGGTGACAGCATGTTAAATTCCAGGTGGATACTCACATGCTGCTGACGGCACCAATCCACACCCAAAATTACCAGGAACACTAGGTTAAGCATTGCCAAAAAGCAATTGCAAAAAATGAACATGTGAACCAAGAAAGTTACTGGACGCAATATTTTGTAAGGTGGCTGGGCAGCTAATAAGGTGACCAACACCACTGGCTCCAGGTCCAGGTCTAGATCAAGCAGTTGGGCCAACTCCATACTCATAAAGTTACCCACTGCTACAATATCACCAAGGCCTCAAAGGAACCTGGTGTGCCCTGATGCTTATTTTCATTAGTAATAAAAAATTAGGCGTAAATCTGTTTATTGGAAGATGCGGTCAGTTCTTCTGGCAAAAAAGGGATTACAACTAAATTAGGGTGAAGTGCAAGTTTTTAGCGGAGAAAAAGTGGCGTAAACAAGAGGTTGGATCACTTCCTATCCGTGCTGGTCTTCCATTAATTTAATTGCAGGTGAGATGGAGCAAACTGACTCAGGAGAAAAGCGGTGTCAGGTCATGGAATCAATTTTGATACTGATTTGATATTGGGATCATATAAAGGCCAAGTCAGAAAATCAAAAATATGAAATTCCCTTTTTAAGGTAAGGACCAGGGGGAAAGTAGTGAATAATGGGACAATATGACCATGAAGGAATTTCTCCAAAGCCATCCAGGTTCTGTATATAAAATCGATAATTGACCAGACAAACAATAATAGACAAGCTAATGACTGCATATTCATATGGAAGATGGTGCCCACTGCTTTTCCTGTCTTGACAAAGATAGTGGAAATGGCTGGAAACAATGGACTGTCAATTAGTCAGGGGAGTGGCAGATAAAGTTTAGACTGGACTGGCAGACAATTACAAGTCTGTTTATATAATAAAGAGTCATTTGGTTCGAAATAAGGAGGAGAATGAGAAAGAATTGGCCAAAAGACCCTGTTCAATTCTCAGAGGAACCCTTTTAATCAGGGTAATATATCTGTAATATTACTCGGCCAAATACCACGAGTTTGGGCATTCAGATTGCCCCATATCATCAGCCAAATCTGGGGAGCCCATTGGAGGCTCCTCCCCAGGCCACTTCTAATTTTAAAAAAATCTTTGAGGTGGGTCAACCTTGGGTCAAATATACCACACCAAGAACTTTTATAGACAGTACAGGTTTCAAATTCGAAACTTGCACTAGGGTGGAAGCAGTTTTACCTGCCAGGATAACCATCCTTGTCACTTTAATTTAATACAACTTACACCTCAAATACCAGACCCTCTTATAGGGTCATAAGGGTTCTAGTGAGGTGAAATTCTTTTGTGCCCAATGATTGGGTAAATTTATTTTGTTGTTGTCGCATAGACATATCCTAACTAGAATTAACATTCCATCAGCTGTTTCATTCTGAGAGGCTAGTCTTCCAATATAAGATAGGTCAAATCCCAATATTTCCTAATTTGGACCTTACTAAACAATCCAAACTTTGAGCCTCAACATCTTAAATACTAAGTATTGACTTATTAAGAGGGTTCGTTTCTTACCCCCTGCAGTAACTAATAAAACTCATATTAAAAACCATTACATTTAATTAATTTATTTTTCATATTTTACTATATCTGGTCAATTAACTCCATAATAAAACTTTATCCCTGCAGTAGAGAATTGTCTTCTCCTGCAAATAGTTTGTTGGAAGTTAGGTGGAAAAAAGCACCAGCAAGCAACCCCAAATATCCTAAAATCCAATATGGCCTGCCAGGTGGGATGCAAAAGCACCAAAAAGATTAGCCAGAAAGCTAGGGTCATTGCTGCTCAAACAACGTTTAATTGTGCTGGGAGATAAGTAACAATGGAGCGTTGATGGGCTTCAAATGTAAAAAACAACCTGGCGAGAAACCAAGCTGTTGCAGCCCCAGGGCCAATGGGCCTTGGCGTAGGGAGTTGTGAGATTGGGGAAAATTACATAAAGTCTTAGAAATGATAGGCCCAATTGACTATAGTTGGGACCTAAATTAATAACATGACTGGGACAACCCGTTCAATATGAGGCCCGCAGAGCCAAATTGCATGTCACAGGGGTTCAGCAAAGAAAATTCGAACTTATTTAAATAAATTTGATCACGGGAAGATTTTTAATTACTTAAAAAATAAGAGAATTGACAATTAACTTTACCAGTGTGTTATGAATGCTTAAATAGATGATTGATTGGGGAAATATATTATTAAATCGTGTATTGGGGCCCTCAAGATTCAAACTAACCCAGAGAATTTTGAGTGAAGGGAAAACGGACATATCTGCAGATGGCTACAAAGTATTAATCGTGGGCCAAGTTATTGTCATTTTGTCCATGGACGCCCAATTTGTGGATTTACTGCAGTTCTGATAATTGACATAATGGAGTCTCACCTGACGTGCAATGGGAACCTCCCAAGGCCATCCCACATAGGGGCGGTCTCAAGAGGTCAGGAACAGTTTTGAGGCGCCCAACCCGCCCGCACCTAGTCACTTTGGCATCTGTTTGACCAAGAGAACCTCAACAGATGAAGAAAAATTATGGGGAGGATTCCAAATTGCGACAACTTTTCTCAAAGACACAATGCCATCAATGGGTTTCACAAAAAATTTGATGTTAGACAATTTCTCTATTGAAGGTAAGTGGCTGTCAGTCCTTGTTTGATATGTTTTGGTGCCCTCAAGCCTTGATGCCTTAGGCTCATTGCCTTGACCTTATTCAAACCTTAAACCTCATGAGGTTGCTGACTCTTCAATAGCTTGAAACAAATTCCCTTAATTTTCAGTACCAATTTGACTGAAGTAGTCCTGGGATAGGAGGCGGGGCCCTCAAAGGGTATGATGTTACCCGCCGCTCATTCACCACATGGGCGAGGTCAACCTGAGAGATAAGAGTGGCAGCTGGCCTACTCAGACCCTTTTATGATGGATATGAAAACGCCACCTAGTCTAAGCAGATGAGGTGCTTCCCAGACTTACACTTCCTCTAGTGGCATTCAATTAGGTGTAGGAGGATTAACATAGAAAATAATGGGTTGGTAGTTCTTACCGTCTACTCCATCCTGAGTCAGGTCCATTGTGAGTTTTTTTAGTCTTTTGCTACCAAAGCCCACAATAGTGAGCACTTCTTATGTAGTGCTAATACTTTATTAATGGTACGTACACAGGTTGTATTTGGCTGATCCAACTCTTAGCTTTTTAATTAATGTTTTAGATTTTAAATTTTAAATTTATTGTGGGGAAGGCCGACCATGGGACGGACACTTCCGAATATGACTCAGATGAGACAAAACTTAGTACCAGGGGAGGCACCCCAGAGAAGCGATGCTATCTCTTGTTGCCAGCGGGAACGCCACTTATGGGAAGGGGGAGGGAACGTGTGTAGGGGACGTAGCCACTATTGAGCACGTGTGGAGGAAGGGGTCTGATTTGATGAACCAGACTGGGAACCAGGAGGAGACCAGCTGTCAGCGACGCGGTGGGAGATATCCAAACATCCACGCTTGAAAGTGATCCACCAAATGAGACCAGAATCTGTGGACAGCTTCAGGGAGGGTGGGGATAGATCCAGCGATGGCATCCAAGACAATCGTGTGGATAGTCCACATGGCGATTGCAACCACCAGAGCACGGAGGGAGGGTGGGAGGGGAGGCCATTGATGAAGCAAACATATCTCTTGACAGACTGAAGGGATGTGTTTGATCCTGGCCTAGCAGACGTTGGACTTCGCGCCATATTACTTTAGAGGTGGGGCACTTCTCCAGGCGGTGAAACAGCGTTCCATACTGGCCACACACGACACAGGATGAGTGTAAAGCATTAGAGCGCTCAGCTGTATGATACACCCGCCTCAGGCAGCGCCACACATGGGAGCGGACTTGAGGCTGCAACAGAGGATGGTGTGCGTATTTCCAGATAGTATTTTGGGTCTCAGTGGAATAAGGGATGTCCATCATGTCCAGGTAGTCCACCCTGGATAGGACTTGGGGTCGAATGCAGATCACGCCATCATGGATGGGTAGCCCCTGTACCTCTTGTGTGAACTGAGGAGAGGGGCGGCCTCTTCAGGTTGTATGTCCACTAATACAAATTCTCCACTCTGCGCTTCGCATGGAGAGTAGAAATCGTTTGTAGTGGGTTTCAGTCCCGTGAGGACCTGTGGCCGATGTGTGTGATGCGAGGTATTTCTTCATGGAGTGGGGTTTGATGGATTGTTGAGGCCCAAGGCTCGGGAGAAGTTGGAGCAGGCTGCGCGGGACCAGTGTTGGGATGGGAGTGTAGGAGCAGTGACGGCCACAATCCAGGTGCCCAGGATCTTGGCGGCATGGGCTTTGAAGTCAAGTAGGCCCATGCCACCATGATGATGAGGGCCAAACATGACCTCTAGCCGTACTGGTGGAGGGCGGCCTGACCAAAGCCAACCTTGTAGCAAAGCATACAGGGATTTGAAGAAGCTTGGGGAGAAGGGGATGGCATGGGCTCCGAACCAGACTTTGGATAGGAGCATAGAGTTGGTAAGAACAACCCTGCCAGTGAGGGTAGTAGGGTGGGCTCTGAGAGAGGCGATTCGCTTCGTCACGTTGTCCAGTATATGGCACTCCATTACTGCTGACGCATATCCACCTGCCTCCATCCACACGCCCAGATGGCGTACCGGTCCTATGGTAGGTCGTGGCACAAAGGGGAGCACCAGTGGAGCGGTGTGTTTTGAGTTTTTAAGGCGTGGACGTGGGCGAGCAGATGGGCCGGGTTGGAAACTACTTGCTGGGGCCCAGCAGTTCTGAAACCGACCAAGGAGGATGATTTCAGTTTTGGAGGCGTTCAGTGCCGCGTTGCTTACCCGGGAATATTCCTGGATGAGGGCTTCAAGCAAGCGTGCATCAAAGTTATTAGACACCAACACCATGCAATCATCTGCAAATGCCATCATCTTGACTGAGGTTTGGCCTGGCACATAGACCCCAGTGAGTTGGGCATTCACATTTCGCAGTAGTGGGTCAAGGCTGAAGTTGTATAAGAGTGGGCTGAGGGGGTCCCCTTGTCACAAGCCCCTTTGAGGGTGGACTACTTCCGTTAGGAAGCCAGGGCCACGCACTGCCATTGTTGCAGATTCTATGAGCAGCATCACCCAGTTAATGAAGTGGAGAGGTAAGCGGAATTGGTGGAGGCAGGCCCTAAAATATTCCCAGTTTACTCTATCATAGGCCTTTTGTTGGTCCAAGAATACAAGTGCCCCAGAGGCTGTGGATTGACATGCATTAGCCACAGAGTGCACGTTATCCCAAATCGACCTTCTGGGGATGAAACCAAATTGTTCTGGGGAGATGGTGGCAGATGCTACAGTCCCTAAACGGTTAGCCATAATTTTGGTTAAAGTTTTGGTGTCTGTGTTTGTTAGAGAAATGGGGCGCCAGTAGGCTAAGTCTAGCCTATCCCCTTTCTTGAAGAGTGTGACCGTAAAGGCCTCATGTCCTCCTGGTAGGAGGCGTGTTTCCAACAGGCTTTGGTTAAGTGAGGCTAGCAGCAATGGGGATATATATTTGAAATATTTTTGCAGAACTCATATGGAATGCCATCTGGGCCTGGGCATCTTTGGTTTGGCGCAACGCGAATGGTAGTCCATAATTTGTTCGGAGTAATTAAATTCATTGTTTCTGGGTATCAGAAAATGGTGCGGATATGAGCTCAGTCAAGAAATTCCGCCATTTCAGCCGGCTGAATTGGTTCAGCTTAGTATAACTCAGAGTAATATCTTTGCATTTCGATTGCCACTTTGGCCTGTGTGTCCACAATAGAATTATCCGATCTTCGCACCTGTGTGTAGGCCACGCTCTGGCGTGGTGCAAAATTTTTTTGTAGAAGTATGTGGTGCACTTGTCGCCTTTAGTGATGCGTGTGGCCCTGTATTGGACACAAACCCGATGTTTGTGTTGCCTTTCAAGTGCGTTGAGGTGGGCGGCTGCCTACGCCCACTTCTGGCCCCATGCAGGGCTATATCCTGAGGCTGGAATGTTGGACTCCAAGTGGGCCAATTCCGCCAGTGCACGCGATATAACTGCCGATGTGGCTCGTGAGTGTCTGGATGAGAGATGGTGTATTGGCAGATGGTGTCTTCTTTGAAAGCTGCCCATGTGGAAATGGGGTCCGCGCAAAATGTTGCAACAAACGAATTTGCCAAAGTTGCCTCTTCCACCCACATGGAAAATCCTGGCAACGCGAGCTCTGGGGGGTGGATTTTGCACCAATGTGGGGCCTTTGCAACTGTGACGGGTAAGTGGTATGTTATCAAGACCAGTTGGTGGTTGGAGAATTCCATTTTCGTTGTTTTGAAGTGGGAGATGTGGGGTTGGAATTTCGCCGGTGCTAGAATAAGGTCTATGTGGGTCATGGACCTTAATTGGCCGTTGTGGATGTGGGGATGCGTCATGTTTTCGAGCAGTGGGGCATGTCACAGCAGCGCATCCATTAACCCAAGGGTGGCTTTTAGAACGCGTAGTTCTATGTGACCCTGTGGGGCGTGGGGTGAGGGTGGCCACCGGTCCATTGGTGAGGTTAGCCAACAGTTCATGTCGCCAATTAGGAAAGAATTGGGGGGTAGCGGGAGGGATTTGACTGACAAGAAAAATTCCCAATGCTCATGTGCACCCTTTGGGGCGTAAATGTTGACGATTGTGTGTGCAACATCAGCCCATGAGAAGGTGACAACGAGCACTCAGCCATTTAGGAATGTTTCTGAAGATGTAAATTTGAAAAAAATTGTTTTTCTGAATTAGCACCCCACAGTGCTTCGACCAAAAGGATAGGGATGGTAGGAGCATTGTTTTCCAAGCTTCCTCGGAACCTCGTGGACAGTGGGACTTTTGGATGGCCAGGATATCCACGGGTAAATTGTTTTGTAAAAAACTCAGTTTCCTAGCCTGGATGGGGAGGCCTTAAGTCTGGCGATATTCAGCATCCCTAGAGTGAAGGTTTCCCCCATCACACCTTAGGTGTGAGGGGATGGGCCCCCAGGCCCACCAGCCTCTTCCAGGTCCCCATGAGCTTTCACAGCAGTGCGGGTATTAGCAGCAACGGTATCGGGGTTTTCTGTTAATTTTTGCAGAAAGAGTCACGTTGGCTTTGGCCTTCACTTTTGTTTTCCCGACGTCAAACGAATTTTTTGCAGTGTGGATAAGTTCAGTGCACCATCGAGTGGGGCAAAAAAAATTTTTTTGGTTTGGGATAGGTCCCAAGTCAGTTTTGACCAGGGCTTGGGTGCAGCGATTGGGTGAGATCAAATCTCCCATTGGATCCTCAGATTGAGTGGCCCATTTGGCATGGGCCTTCCAATCTGATTGGGTGATGGATTCCCAAGTTGATTCCGCTGCAAAGGTCTCCATGTCCTCCTGGCGTTGTGAGTGTGGGATGGTGGTGGTGGCCTTGGCCGCTTCCTTGGCCGCGGTCCTATGGACCTGCTTGGCCTTCTTCCACTCCTGTGGGGAGATGGGCTTTACCAATAGGTAGCAGCCTTGTGCTCCCCACGGGAAAGCCTTCTTGGTGCTTGCGGTTGGTTTGTAGTGCGCCTCTCCACTGGTCATGGCCACTGAGGGGTGCTCTTGGAATGTGACGCCCTCTTTGATGGGGCACGCGTGCGCCTTATGGCCAAACGCGTCACAGTGGGTGCAAATGGGGGGCGCGCTGTCCACGGTTACCCAGAATGAGTGAGTGGTATGCCCTGCAATGTCAATAAAGGTGGAGTGTGGGATCTGGGTTAAGTCCTTCGCGATCTCCTTGGTTGGGGTCAGAACTGCGATGGCTTTGCCAGTGCACAGGTGTGGCATCAGCGTGAAACATTGCATTTCAAAAGATTGTATTTCGCCGTATATGGTGAGACCATCTTTCAGGTGTTGCTCCAAAATGTCACGTTTTATCGTAGTAGGCAAAAAGTCAAACGTGAGGAAAATTTGGTTTGATTTTGTCCATCTGGTGCATTTAGTTTTGATGACCCATTGCCCTTCAGGGAGGTCAACCACTATGCGCACCGCTGCAGCCTCATCTGCTGCTATTTTGCTTTCAAAATCTAGGTCCAGTTAACTGTGCGATATGGAGTGAGGTGCAACGTACACCGCGGTCAGGAAAATTTTGTGTACATCTTGACAAAATTTTTCCCATAGGGCCATTTTTTGGATGTCCAGATACACATGGACTCCAAATTTCACCGACAAAAGTGGCTGGGAGTGTGGCGTGTTGATGTACTGGTTGCATCGTGCTTGCCACATGAGTATCTCCGGGGAAATTGTGACCGCCAGTTTTTTTAGATTCTTTTCTATTCTGCCAGATTCTCCGGGCGTTTTTGAATGTTAGAGGCCGCGGGCCTTCCGCCTGCTCCTCTTTCCTTGCTTGCCCAACTGCTCCCAGACATGGGCGCAGACTAATCCCCTCTATGAGATTATCAAACTAGATTTAGTCTTGAATTGAATGGGTTGCAAAAGTGTTTGCAACGAGAAAGAAAAGTGACCCTTTTTAATTAATGTTAACGCCTATAAATAATATAATACTAAAAGCGTTCATTTATTAAGAATAATCAGATAATATAATTTTTAAATCACAACATTTAAGATGTAGTTGTGCTCTTATTATGAGGATAAATGACTATCATACTATGCAATCAGGAGCTAGCTTTATCAGGACTTAGATTAAATGAAAAGTCATGGAGTTGACTATAATGCACCATTTTGGGCAGGTTCTAATAATTGTGCTGGAATGCATCACTTTTGATTATAAACCAGGAGATTAAATAGAATTTTTATTCAACAAGGGCCAAGGTATACAATGAGATTTAAAAATTAGGGAAGCAGCACAGGCAAAATATCAAGGAACTATAAGACATTGATAAATAACTTTCATTGGTGATGGCCTCTGACTAAAAATATGGTAACTTTTTGTCAGAGATGTGAACCAGTTGATTTAAATAGTAAATGATATACCAATTGCCACTGTAATAAGGGCTATATTGATTAAAATCACTATTTAATTATTAGTTAAGTATAAGAACTAAAAATGAATTAAAGATTGGATGGTTGGTCAGAAAAAAATTCACCACTTCACCCCACTTGACTAAAATCAAGAAACAAAAAATAGTGGGGTTACGTTGGGTCACTGAAAAGCTGTTGTCATATGGGTGGCTCTGATGATACTTTTTGAGAGCTTGGAATAAGTCTGCTAATAAATTAATTCCTAATAGTTCTCAGAGTTAAAAATAAATGGATGGTTTGTTATAATCTTAAGGGCCCTTTCCATAGTTGCTCTAATTTGCCAGTTCCTCCATACCAATACTTATCATAATATAGACTCACTCCCCAAAAGTAAAGGTTGCTAGGTCCATAAGTCCTCTTTGTAATGAGACCTTGTTTCTATTTTTTAGTTAACGCATTGGATTAGGCTTCTTTTTACAACTGTAATAAAGATTGGGTGAACTTAGTAATTAAAAAAGGAGCTCATGTTTCTTTATGGATGCATAAATATAAAATAGGAGTAACGCGGGATGGTTCCCATATAATAACTGAAAATGTGACCTCCCCAATAATGAATATAAAGCAATATAATAAGCAAATACATGGTAAGGCAGGAAAAGTTTCTGCTGGATTATCCACCCATAAAAAACTTTCAAAAGATACTTACAAAGTACGTCATTTTTTACACAGTGCCTTTAGTCATTGGATGATAATGTTTAATAACATCCCTCTGATACCCATACAAGATTGTTAAATTGAGAGTTATATGAGACGTAAAATCTGTTTAATACTGTTAGAAGGAACTATGAGAACCCATTACAATATACTATATTCTATAATATAAACATAGATGTTGTTATGACTCATAAATCTTTAGCTGTTTTGTCCTCCACCCACTTGATGAGTCATTCAACGGACATGATGATATACTTATACTGCTTAAAACTGTTTGCAAAGGGCCTAAAGTGTCAAAAGTGAAGGTGTTCTAAGCAAAATTTCTTTTTAGTTAACTGAAAGTGTTGACCTTCCATTAGAGGGCCTTGGATTGACAATCCCAATGATAATTAAAAGTATCATGTATAACTAAAGGCAATGGTTTCTAGTTGCAGTAAATATTAACTTCTTAAGTAGTTTATATCCATGCCTCATAGCCTTGTGGGCTGTAACATTTAAGTCATTCCTCTCAGTAGACCTATAAAACAAAAGTGTTGTTTTTTAATGCCCTTATAGAGGTTTTATTTTTAACAGAGACATTCTTTTTTAATTTTCCAATGTACGTTGAGCTTCCATGGGTTTAATGCCATAATTTTACATACCCATTTCAGAAAACAGTTATTAAGCCAAAATAGCTGCTAAGGCCATAGTGGGTAAATTATAGAGACCATCAGAGTTTTGGTCTTTTACTTCTGGGCATGTGATTATTCAAATGATAGGCTTGAAGTTTCACACCCATATATCCAACTTCCTTTCTGTCCCTTTAAGTTTTATATAGAAAATAAAGCATGATTTGTTACTACCATAAAATGCATCCTGTGGATATAACCACAGAGCTGCTTGAAATATGTATAATGGGCAAAATTGCTTAGTTAACATGTAATTTTGTTTGTGCACACCTAAAGTTCAGCTAAATTAACCCACATGATGTTCTTTTCCTCGTCATAAGTTTGCAAAAAACCACACCTATGGAAGTTAGGGACGCGTCTGTTTTTATGAAGGGTTTCTAAATGTTTTGATACGTCAATATAGGTGCTTTAATCAGATAAACTCTCAGTTTTTCAAAGGCCAGTTGACAGTTCCTTGTCCAGTCATATTGTACTCCATTAATCTAAGGGTGGAATAAAAGTTTCTTTTCTTACAAAAATTAATTATGAACTAGAAATAGTGGCCATTCTTTCCAAATTATACTAGGACATCTTGCTTGATCACTGGCCACTTTTTCAAATTGTTCTAATTTGTTGGAAGGAGCTGTAATCCCTTTTTTGATAATAATTTCAAGGTACTTAAGTTGTTTCAAAGGATTTTACACTTCACTGTTTGGTTTTTATACCATATTTAGTAAGGCAGCTGAAAACTTCATTCAAGTGCTGCAAGTGTTCATTAAGCGTTCTATAAAATATGTTCCTATTAATCAGATATAATAACACGAATGAAATTGTGAAACATCCAATATAATATACATGGCTTGTTGAAAAGTCAAAGGAGCGTTGCACAACCATTGGGGCTTTTGATTAGGTTGATATGTTCGTTTACTGTAGTCATATGCGCACTTTTTTGTTAAGACTTAGGCAACTTAATCTACCAAGCTCTTAAAAACAGATCCATAACTGAAGATTATGCGCTACCTAAGATGTCTTTCAAATCGTCAGTCCATATTAATGGATAGGAATCCCTTTTAGTAACACTAATAAGCTTCCCATAGGCAATTACTCATTGAAGTATTCCTTCTTTTTAACAATAAACTGGGGTGATCCTAGGACCCTTGAGGGACTTATACTAAGTTGTATAAGATGATTGGTCTCGTTGTTAATCTTATGATCAGCCACTATGGATCACCTAATAGGATGTAGGCAAAAGTGTAGTTCCTGGTATTATATGGTGTAGCACTTTTTTGTGAACACCACAAGCTTAAGCTTATCTCTAGCAAAAATTACCTTATATCTCTAAAATAAAGCTTACGCTTTATCTTTTTGATCCTCTGTAAGACCAGAAAGTATTGAATGATGGATCTTTGAACAATCTTATTAGCATTGTATGCCTTCATGATAAATTTTATCCAGATTACAAAAATCATGGATGCTTTGTAGTTTGTTTAATGGTATAATTTGCGCATAGCAACAATTGATGTCACTTGATCTTAAGGGGGTATGAATATAGGTTAGATAGCAATACTTGTATTTTGATATAGTTTTGAGGATAAACCCAGGCGCAGTTATTGGTTCCAAGTTTCTTTGGCAAAATGGGTAGTCCTCCTCACCATATACACTTGGTGAATATTTAAGTTTATTTCATTAATCAATATGATTTAGTGGCACTCAAGAATTCTCAGGCTAAGTTTAGCTCTAAGAAGTATGCACTTTAATTCCATAATCTGGTTAATCTACATCTTAGTTTATTTAGATTTTTTTATAATTGGTTGTCACTAAGGTGATTATATAAGGAAATTTATATACATCTTATTTCAGGGCATAGGGCCTTTTTCATTTCAATTATAACAAAGCAGAAGGATTTGTACTAATATGTCTAACATATTTCCTCATAATTGGCCATAATCACATTTTCTTATTAAAGAGGCCTCAATAAGATAGTTGTACTTATGATTAGGTAAAACGATAGCCAGAACAGATTTTCAATGAGCCAAATGCAGCGACAACACACTATAAGCGACTTAAGAGGAAGTCCCATGGGCCCTGCGGTTCTGTACTTTTATAAAAATATTGCGCGTAAGACTGAGCCTTTCAACTAATTTGGTGAACCTATTCTTGATTGGCGCCCCATTATTACATTATCTTACCTTGAGCTTATTTACTTTAATTCAAGGAAGAACCACTCAGATTAATAAGCATCAGAGGTATTCACTAAGTGACATATAGATTTTCAGCTAAACCCAAATATGACTGTAATTTTTCGCATATAAGTGGGCTTTATTACCTCAATTAAAATTGCTATGGCCACTTGAACCCCATCTAACTTGGGACATCGCCAGAAGTTACTATAAGCTTTTTCTGATCCAATTTCTGGACATAAATCTTTAAAAAGCTTTTGCGCTAATTTTCTTCACTTTCCTTCTGAAAGTAAATGACCAAAGCCACAACATCATCAGTAATTACTTAATGGAATGCGGAAAGTGGGTCTCAAAGTTTTTTGGGACAAAATTTGTTTTTGCATAGTGGCTCTTTGGTTTACTTCAAGTGGAAGATTTGAGGATTTGAGTAATCAGGATATCTCTTAACTACTCCACTCCTTCTTTTTTAAGTCATACTTATTGAGTCTACAACTTGGAGTTATGACTTTAAGAAACATGAGGGCGTTGATTTGCATATTGTCCTATTCTTTTGCAAAATGTAATAAAGCCATTGATTTATCGTTATGATTATTGGAATAAGGTCCTGATGCTTAATAAAACCTTTTTTGGTGATTTAGGCCTAGTATATTTTTCATAAGGCTTGCAGTAAATTTTGTAAGGCGCCAAAAAAGTGGCGGCGAATTGGCAAAGATAGTTACTATCTGAGTAATATTTTGTTTATTAAAACTGGTAACAAAGATGATACAAGCTCACTTTTGGTGTGAGTCGCGCATGCATTGATGCAGCAAAAACTTCAATGTTCAAACCCAACTATCCCCAAACCCGCTAAAGCATTAAGTCATTCACTTGTGTGCCTGCTTTAATTACATTTGCTGAGCAGCAACTTGCTCAATATATTGAGGCGATGGATACTGCTGTCCTTATTACTAAAGATAACCCTCAGCTCTAACTCCTTATGCCGCATGCTGCTGATGCCCCAACCCTTATGCTGTCTGCCATGATCCTTCAGCTAAGGTGGGCGCCAGACAAAAGCTTCCCCAAAGCTTCCTCACCTTCTGATATGGCTTCCTAGGCTTTTAGCTGAGGTGTCATATTAAGATTTTTTTAATTTTTTAATAATCCCTTTGTTTGGCCCGTTTGCAAATAAAGATGCAAGGCGGCTCCCCCATTTTTGGGTTGGGCACCACTAGTTCTAAAAAAAGTAACAAAGATGATACAAATTCCTTGTTGGTCTTAAAGCATAGAATTGGTTGATCTGAGCGTCAAAGTCCTTTATAGCATGAGCCTTGGAATATAATCTGTGCCTAAAAGTAAAAAATCATAAGTTTTTGTCATTGATTCATTTATTTATAGAGGAGTTTTTAAAGAAATCCATCTTTTTCAAGTAGTCATCCTCTCCACTCTGCTTAATCTTTGGATAAAAATTTCAAGGCGGTAAGAAAAGTTATGCACCATTTTTTGTTATATCTTGCAATTGACTTTCAGATACTAGAGATCTCATTAATGTCTCCCGCTTAACTTTCTTGGAAGAACCATTTATAATAATTTAAATCAAATAATAAAATTATGCAGAATCCCATTTTTATTAAAGTAACAAGTTGATGAGGTCCAAATAAAATTGCGATTCATGGCTTGTTGGAAAATTAACCAGATAAATTTCTCCCAATAATACTAAAATTAGGGCCCATTTAGTCAGTCGTGATTGCTGGCTAATCGCCTAGTTCAATATTATTTTAATTTTATATTTGAAATTAATGCTACCCATTCTAATGGGTTGAGCCCTTTCAAAGTATCAGGGGATAATCTCCAATAGTAATGTCATTTTAAGATTGACACCAGTGACTAATGCCAATGATGTTGACCAATTAATTACTAATTGTTCAGGTTTGGCGGAATCCTAGTTTGACGCTGACTGCCAATTGTGAGCCATTGTGGGATTTTCCGGCGGAAATATGAAGTTTTCATTAGTAGAATCTAGTGATGATTTTGCTGCCCCAAATCGGAGTAACTGCTACTATTGCCAAGTATGTAAAGTTATGTAATAATAGGACTTTATATAAAACTGATTGGAAAATTGTACCAAGGATGGGTCAACATAATATTTAGTAATTGGGATGAGCGGATTGGGAGGGAATTAGTATCACAAGCAACTGACAATTGGTTGAAGTTCCAGCTTGGATGTCCAAAGGGCTTTCATAGGCGCAGTTGCCTGGAGTAAAAATAGTCGTCATTCCCTTCAAATAAAGATCTCTCTTACGCCCATCTTTATTTTTAAAGTAACAAGAGCCACTAAGATGGGTAGGGGTCAGACTAGAGATCCCTGAGGCAGGCGTAGGGTGATACGCCTGGAATGGCCAACGCTGTCAGCTCCCATACCTCAGCCCTACAAGAAGCCCCTGATGGGAACCTGGCTAAATCAGCCACGAACGATAATGAGCTGATGGCCGTTAGCCATGAGGGTGGTTCAGTGCAAGAGTGCCATAGCCGCCCAAGATGAGGGATAGACTTGCCAAGGCTCACCCAAGAGGGGCTGGCATTTGGTCATGAGGGAGAAGGAGCAAAGGGTCAGGATTCCCAGGAAGGGGGCTGAGGACCACCAGTGCAATCCCATGAAAGATCATGGGGCTAAGGCGAAGTCATTGGTCTTCTGGGTTGGTGGGTTGGACGTGGACTTGTAAGGGAGTTGGTACGCCTATGAAGGTGAAACAGAAAGGAACAGCCATTCTCCTTACTGGTTGTCCTGGCACACTAGCGGAGCCCTCTGTCACTGGAAAAGCAATTTTCTGACAATGGTGCTCACTACATAGGGCTTTGCTGGTGGGCTGCTTGAGTAGTTGGAGGACAGGTTAGGAGGTGGCAAGAGCCACCAGTTCAGACCTGGCGCTCCTTGGAGGGGGCGCTGGGGTGTTCTGGGCCAACATTGGGTTGGGTCACACTGAAGGAATACTTTCTGGTTAAATGGGGGAAATGTCAGAAAATTAACCAGATGGATTCCTCCCAATAATATCAGAATTAGGGGGTTCAATTGTTTAGGCACGATTGCTGGCTAATCGCCTAGTTTGGTATTATTTTAATGCTATATTTGCCGATTGGTGCTCCCCATTTGGGTGAGATGAGCCCTTTCTAAGTAACGAGAATAATCCCCAATAGTAATGTTATTTGAGGGTTGACAGTAGAACTAATGCTAGGATGTCAACTAATTAAATACTAAACGTTCAGGTCAGCAAAATTTTAGTTTGACGCTGACTGTTAATTGTGGGCCATTGTGGAATTTTCCAGTGGAAAGCCATTGTTTTTATTATTGAACATCTAATGATGACTACTGCCTTGAATCTGAGTATAGACAAGCACTGCCATGGAAGTTTAAATTTATGTAATACTAGGAATATATATATTCCTGAATAGCAAGTTGTGCCGAGGATGGGCCGACATAATATTTGTTGATTGGGACAAGCATATTGGGAGGGAATTGTTATCATAGAAAATTGAAAATTGGTTGAAGAATTGGCTTGGATGGCTGAGAGATTTTCATAGGCGCGGTAGCCTAGAGTATAAATAGTTACATTCCCTTCAAATAAAGAGCTCTCTTTTGCCCACTATCCTATTTTTTGAAGTGGCAAGAGCCACTAAGATGTGTAAGGGGTGGGACTAAAAACCCCAAGCCAGGCGCGGAGTGATCCACCTGGAGTGGATGACGCGCAAGTTCCCATACCTCAGCAATATAAAGAACCCTAGATGGGAATCTGGATAACTGGCCACCAGCAACAATGGTCTGAGAGCCTTCATCCAAGAGGGTGTTGCAGCGTGGGAGTGCCATAGTTGCCCAAGATGTGGGGATGAACTTGCTGGGGCACACCCAAGAGGGGCTGGTGATCGGTCATGAGGAAGATGGAGCAAGGGTAAGGTCACCCAGGAAGGGGGCTGAGGACTACCGGTGCACTCCCAAGAAGGATTATTGAGCTATGGTGAAGTCTTTGGTCTGCTGGGTTGGTGGGTCAGATGTGGATGTGTAGGTGGTTAGTACGCCTATGAAGGCGAAACAGCAAGGGGAAGCCAGTCTCCATACTGTTTGGCCTGGCACACTAGAGGAGCCCTCTGTCACTGGAGAAGCAATTTTACAACATGGCTGATGAGCTGGTATTCCCATGTTGATCCCATATAACTTTACAGGTAAATAAACAAGGAGAGGGTATTAAAATGGCTTTGAACCCCATAATGGCATGAGAAAAGGGTGGCACAGGGATATAAGCAGAAGTGGCTGATGTATGCCAAACTGGTTTTTATGGAGTCTTGTAGGGGATAGTCACCAAAAAATTGGGGGATGAGTATCCATAGTATCAAAATGATTTGCCACATTTGCCATTGGAAGGCTGTTGATAAAGGTAAGCACATAGTGCAAAGCAATGCCTTGTCACCCCCAGTAACAGTCACCGGTGGGATTTTTTCCAAATTACTAATAAAGATATCTGAATGTCATTAAATTGACCCTGGCAGCATTTGAATAGATTGCTCTTAATTTTATATCTGAACTGATCCATCATTTTCTAAATAAGGTATCATTCCACCTTGATCATGTTTCAAATTATCAATTTTTGGTCTGCATCAAAGAGGGCTGCTTTTAAGTCACAGTTCTTATTAACTAATTGCCTTACTATTTGTCCTTAGGCTTGCATTTGAAAGTGTAGAGAAGTAATTTCTTGAATACAGTCTGTGCCAAAGCAAACGGCTCCATCTAATTCTACGTCAAGACAATTAAGGTTTTGTTAATTTACTATAATATATTGTAATAATTATTCACTAATTGATTATGCGCTAGTAAGATTTTGTAAAAATAGCCGGTGTGACCATTTAAGTTCGTCACAAAATTGACAAATAGCATTAAATTATTTTTCTGTGACTTGCAGCTGGCCGCTTAACCATGAGTATGTCATTCCACCTCTTTCCGCAGATAAATCTCAGCTTGGGTTCAGAAGATTTAATATTAGAAGTACATTGAGACTTTACTATCTAAAGTATTCATGATGTCAATACAATATGCACAGATCAGCATTGAATTGGAAAGCAATTATACCTTCTGGTGGGCGACATAAAATTAGCTTTAGTTGAACAGAATAACAGCTTTAGCTTCATGTAAAGTTTTGTCCAGTTGTTAAGCTAAAGGGAACTTATCCCACTTCTGCTTTATTAAATTCCACTAAGCCACCAATCTCACTATGATGACGTGCTATCATGCTTTGCTCTTGTAGGAAGGAAGCATGAATGTACTCGGAATTTACTTTGCTAAGCTGCTCTTGGGTGGCAAGCTTCTTTTGTCCTCAATCTGATGTTCATCCCATGGAATAGGGGATTATTTACATATAAGATATATTGAAACTTGTAATTATGAAACATGACCAGTTGGCCTTTTTCTCGATGGCAGCATGAAGTCAATAACCGTAGAATAACCATTTGGACACCTCAGTAATCTGGGCTGATGAAATGCTACAATTTTGAGTTAAATCATGGAATTTTAATTGAATAATTATAGTGGCTCTATAACTTGAGCTTTTCATCTCATCATTATGTTAGCTAATTATTTTAAAGTTGTCAAGTCTCTAATCTCCTTAGTTCATAGGTTGATTTTAACAACTTTTGCAAAGCCAGTGGTAAAACATTCTGGGTTAGGATCTATATAATGGACTTAGTGCTCAGTGTTGCATAAAGTTCTCCCCTATATTGAGCAACGGATTGTTGAAATTGGTATCACCACATCAGATTCCAACAACACAGGTAAGTTTTCACTAAACAATAGGAAATACTGGGTAAAGACAGAAACCTGAAAATAAAAAACCTTATCTGGTTGCAGCAAAGTTTTTATTAAAATAAAATAAGCAAAACATAGACTCTTAGTTCTGATGGTAGATTTGGGGCTCGATAAGGGTGTTCTCCTTGTGGTTCTAGATGGCAGCCTACACAAAGACTCATATCCCATTCAATATGATACTCCCCTTCATTATCTGCTATTCCATATCCTAGATTCTTTGTTTATACCAACTATTTGTTAACTACTGCGCTTAGGAATATTAGGTCAATTGCATGAATATCAGCAGAGACAGGGAATTTAATGCTTATGGTTGTGCTAATTTAGCAGATAGCACTTAGACTACCAGGGACAAGGTAAAATTATAGAACGGAGCTAATATGAAAACTCTTTACAATAATTTTATGTTAATTTGTGGGTGATTGAAATAATATAGAAAGAATGATTTTGAGGTATGAGGCTTTGGGGATGATGTTGATTGATTTAAATTTAATAATAGGGAAGCAACGCTGGATTTAATCCTTAAGGAGCAACCCTTGTGGATTAACGGTACAAATTATCATTTTGAATTAAGAAGGGGTGCAAGTCAAAATCTGTCCTCTTGTCACTATGTATGATTTAGCCCATGTTGTGGATGAGAGATGAGTGACGGCATATCCCTTAAAATGGCGCCTCTTACCCATCTGCTAACCACCCAGGAGTTTGTGAAGAAAATTTGGGAGGTGTACAAGGAGGCATCAGTAGTCAGAATCCATCGCCAGCATAGGGTTCATAGTTGTCATCTTTATAAAGTGGTTTCCTTCACTGGTTAAACTTTTCCTGGTCAAGTCAAATTTGTAGCTGGCAAGTTTTAATTGAATTAATCAAACTCAGATTTAGTATTTTCATCTTCAATCACCTCCATTGATAATTAAAATGAGCCTGTCCTTGACAGGTATGGGCACATTAAAACCAATTTAATACTCAATGGGACTGCCCATATTTGGCCGGGCTGAGGGTGCAACTTTATGCCTACTGGAGGAGTTGGCATCACTGTTTCAAGTGCAATTATGGCAGATAAAATTTTTATAAAAATATGATACTATTCTGCCAGGCAGGTTGGATCCCCACTAAGGTTGGTAAAAATTTAGGGGTGTTGATCTGCTGTAGCCAAATTGCGAAGATATTCCTGACAGCAAACATCTGTCTTTCACTTCTTACCCAGAGAGGCTCTATTGCAACAAACCCTGACAGATTCTGCTTTCACTCCAATTTTTTTCTGCTGTTTAGTTTTATATAGAAACTTATTAGAAAAACCTTTTTTATTTGTGAGATAAGAAGTTTGCTGGACATTCAGTGACTATCATTTCAAACTTTAAGAATTCCTGGCTAAGTTGGGTTAAGACCATCTAGTACTAAAAAAAGAATTCCTGGCTAAGCTCGCGGTTCCCTATTCACTTTACATCCCACAATATGGATGGCTTTATCAAAGATATTCTGCCTTGTGCTTTTGGTGTTAACTAATCCTGAGTTCCAACGCAGTCTTATTATTAATCAGCACGTTCCATGACATAATGGAGTAACCCAAATTCTTATCCTTCTCCACCTTTTCTTTAGGTGGAGTGCTGCGTTGATTTTATGTTATGAAAGGAAAGCCATTCTTATGTTGAGGTGGCAGCTGTTTGAATGATGGCCTATTTGTTAGATCATAGTTTTTATACTGTGGCAAGGGAATATATACTGACCCAAACAACGGTTGGGTTTTTTTGTCTCCAGTGTAAGGAAGCTCAGTCTATCTTTTTACCACGTCCTGTCAAGTTTAGACATGTTGCAAGTGGGAGTCTATTGTTTGTCCCAGCTCCCACTTTTCTTCCTCTTGACCTGCTGTTTTGTTCTCTGGTGATAGTATTCTTATGGACAAAACAAGTTTCAACTGGGAAAGAGGATGTTGGCGAATCTATTGGTGCCTTTGTTGTCTACTGGAAAACAGGCGAAAGTTGAAGTTTTTCAGGCGGCTTAACCCACATTTTTCCCCATAAGGATGGTCCAGAAGATGGGCCAAGGGTTACCCTTTCCTCACATGCTATGTCTCGTGCAGTTGCTAATACACAAGATCATTCATGTTTTTTGCTACCTGTTAAATTTCAGTTGGGATTCCATGTGGTATCCGTCAAGGCTCTTTTGGATACAGAAGCAGCTGGAAATTTTATGAGCTTGCAGGCCGTTCAATATTTGGACCTAGATCTTGACACAGGGTCCTTGGTATTGAGTGCATAGCCATCCTTGATGACTTGCTATTTGGTGAGATGTTCCATACCATTCTTTTTTCATGTATTTGGCTTCCCTGACCAGTTTACCGCGGTGCTGAATTTGTTATTTCCTGTTATTCTTGTGGTTAATTGGTGGCGGCAAAAGTTATTTTAACTTAAAGTTAACCTTTTGTCCTTTGAGAAAACCCAGTCATGTGGCGAGTTCCTGCGTATTGATACTTTTCCCATGAAGAGCGGTGGGGTCAATTGTTGAAAGACCTACAATATTGAGCTGTCGTTAGATTTTGATTCTATCTTGTTACAGTACAAGGTCTTCTTCCATATGGAGAAGGACATTAGCCTTCCCTCCCAACCTGAGTATGATTTAACCTTCTACTTGACAGTTGATGTCGCTAATATCAATTTTCCTCTGTACCCCTATACAGAGCAAGAGGATAAGGCCCTGGAGGTGTGATTAAATGATATACTCCAAAATGATGGTTTATTAGGAAATCCTCTTTTATCGCGTTCCTCTAAAGTTTTGCTTAAATGGCAGATGGTACATTGCGCCTATAAGTAGATTATAGACATGTGAAGAATATCCTTATGCACAATCTTTATCCAATCACCACAAGAATCATCATCTAGGCGATTGCCAAATCTTGTGTATTTTCCAAGCTTGACCTGGTTAATGCATTTAACTAAAACTTATAGCGGAAGGCCATTAGAGTCTAACAACCATTCATACCAAGCGGGTTGTTTCAAATTTCTCATGATGCCTTTCAGCCTCTAGAAGACACCCACTACCTTCCTGCGCATGATTTACAATGTAGTGGGCTATTTTTGCTTCATGTTCATGGTGGCATACAATGACAATATCCTGGTGCACTCCCCCACCCCTGAACAGCATGAGAGGGACCTGGAGGAGTTATTCGCGGCGCTGAAGAGGGAAGATCTTTATGTAAGCCCTCAAAGCGCAAGTTCTAAGGAAAGAGGTTGCCTTCTTAATTGATCCTATTTTGAAGGATGATTATGCTATCCTACCTAGAAAGCTTGGCGCAGTTTGCTCCTAGCACATGCCCACCATGCAGAAGCAGCTGCGGAGTTTCTGGGACAGCTAATATTTTGAAGAAATAACACCTGTTTTCTCTCAATTGTCAGCGCCTCTTCATACCCTGACAGGAAAAATGTTCTATTCAAGTTGACAAAGGTTTGGTGACGGACATTTAGTAAGTCAAAGAAGTATTTTGTGGCTCCACCAATCCTCAAGAACTCCAAATTCCTTCAAGTCTCTTTTGTGACATGTGATGACTTTGCAGTTGCAGTGGGAGCGGTCCTGCTTCATAGATCATAATGAGGTGGTACATAATATTGCTTACTTTTCCCAAAAGTTCTCCTATTAAGAGCAATCATAAGCCATTTATGACAAGGGCTGGCCGCTCTGTCATGGTCGCTCATCCTCTGGTGGTACCTTTTTCAAAGCGCATGACATGAAGTGGTTGTCCACATGGACCGCCAAGCCCCAAAAGTAAATCTGAAAGCCACAGAAGTTGGTGCACCATAAGGCTCAGTTATTTCGGCACTTGTGAAGCTTTAATTTTAGTATGAGTTTTTAAAGGGCGCACTAAACATTTTCCCTAATCTTTTGAGCCATAACCCTTCCCTGGGTCCAATGTAGTAGGAAATTCAGGAGTTGACAACAGTGATCCCACCTGCCCATATTCTTGCTATTGCTCCAACCACAATTTCTAGTGTTTACTGGGCGCCGGATGTTCCATTGTTATCTTAGTAATGGCGGGGCAGACCACCTGCTTGGAGGAGCTGGAGCTGTTCAATAAGTTGTGTATCTGAGCCACAAGTTTACTTATTAATTGTTAAGAGAGAGTTGACTTTGTTTAGAAAGTAAGGGTTGGGTTCCTCCCCAACTCTGGGATGAAATAATCTCCGCTCACCATAATCCCCTGGCGGTGGGGCACCCAGGGCATAAAAAGTTCATCTTTCTAATAAAACAGACGTTTAACAGGCTGGAAGTCTCCAAGGATCTGCCAGTGTGGATCACTAATTGCGAGATATTCATGCGCGCTAAGTCTGATAGATTAGGTAGAAAAGTCTTCGTCAACCCCTGCAGCAGGTACAAGTCTGTGGACCTCAGTATCCATTAACTTCATTGTTGAGTTTCCCTGTCCAATGGTTTGATGTTATTATGGTGGTCGTGGACTGCTTTACAAGACATTATTTTTCATTCCCCTTATGTCTGTCATTACCTCCAAGGAGATGGCCCAGCTTTTTGTTCGCCATGTTTTCTCTATGTTTGGCGTACCCCAGGAGGTGGTAAGTGACTGGTTTCGCAGTTTACAGCTCAATTTGAGATGCCATTTTGGCTATCTTGAAAAACCATCCATGCTGGTTCATAGCGTACCATCCCCTGCACAACGGTCAGATGTAGAGGGTCAACCTATCTTCAAGCAGTACCTCCGTTGCTACGCCTTCATTGCCATGATACCTGGGCTGCTGATCTTCTCTTAGCACAGTTCGAATATAACTATATCACCCATTTATAGAAAGGGTGACCCCTACAAAGACATCCTGGGGTATAACTCCTCATTCCTTATTAGTTCTTGTCTTCGCCATGAAGTACTTGCTGCTTAGGAGAAGCAGGATTATATCCAGAGTACCCAATCTCTTGTTCAGGAACAATCACAAAGGCAATAAGCAATTTCTAGCTTTTTAGATTACAAATGCCTTTCTGTCCATGAGACTTATGTGTGTTTGTTAGTCATTCTAGATACATGACGTTTGCAAAAAAGGATTCCTTGCGGAATTATATGAGAAAATGTTCCGTACTCACATGGTGGATGAGGATTTGGCAATTTGGGTCTTTCCAGTTGGATCTTCTTCTCATTGGAAGCATCCTCAGTCTTCCACACTTCTCAGTTATCCCCATTGTCAGAGAATCGCTTTTCCAAACAGTAGGCTCCACTAGTGTACCAGGCCAATCAGTATGGAGACTGGCTGACCCAGCTGTTTCTCCTTCATAGGCGTACCAAACCCCTGCAAGTCCATGTCCAACCCACCAACCCAGCAAACCAACGACTTCGCCTTAGCCCCATGGTCCCTCTTGGGTGTGCCCCAATAAGTCCATCCCCCATCCTGGGTAGCTATGGCACTCCCACGCTGCACCACCCTCATGGCTGAAGGCCATCAGCACCTCATTGTTGGTAGCCAGTTGTCCAGATTCCCGTCAGTTCCTTGTAGGGCTGAGGTATTGGAGCTGGCAGAATCAGCCACTCCAGACGCATCTCCCTCACCTACTTTGGGGATTTCCAGTCCCACCCCTATCCACTTTAGTAGCTCTTGCTACTTCAAATAATTAGAAAGTGGTCAAAAGAGAGATCTTTATTTTGAAAGAAAAGAACTAATTTATACTCTACGCTGCGCCTATGAAAACCCCTCGGCCATCCTGCTAGAACCTCAACCAATTGCAGTCATCCGTGGTAGAAATCCCCTCCCATTCCGCTCATCCCAATCATTAAATATTAGGTCAACTCATCCTCAGCACAAGTCGTCAGTCTGCTAGATATAAATTATTATATAATAAACAACTTGAGCATCCTCACCATAAATTGCCTGTTCTCCAGGTTAGGAGCAAATTCATACTCAGATGATTGACAACAAATACTTCAGCTAGTTGCTGGAAAATCCCACAATTGTTTTCACATGGCAGTTGGCGTTAAGATAAAATTCCGCTGAACTCAGATTTGAGGCAATTAAATCATCCTCAGATGATTGTAAAAAACATCGGCTTTCTGCCAGTATATCCATAATCACCTACAATTTTGCAGTCACCGCCAAAATAGGAATCCTCTGAACCTAACTGAATAATAGTATTAAACTTTAAATTATATCAGACTAGGCACTTAGCCAGCAATCACGCCCAACTAATTGACACCCCTAATTCTAATATTATTGGGAGGAATCCATCTGGTTAATTTTCTGACACCCATTTAATGGGGAAGGAACCCGCTGTCCCTAAACAAGTCATGATCAAGATCTCAGAAGAAGTGGAGGTGGATGCCATTCGCATCACAGAAATCACTTTACTTGATGCAATATCTGCTTGCCTGGAAGGAATTCTTTCAATTAGGACAGCTGGGTCAGTGCCCGCAATTGTGCCCATTTCTGCAAGTTAATAATGCCTTCCACGTCACACACTTGGACGCTCCCCAAACTCGCCAGAAGGTTGCCTCCATCTTGGCAATAACCCTACCCAAGGCGCACAAAGTCGTTGTGTTTACCTATGTTCCCATTGGTGGTTCTCCCCAATCTAAAAAAGGCATGGGTAATGTAAGCATTGGGGGGCAACACTTGAGGCTTAACCTAGAGATAAATCCCGTTTTAAACCAAGAAGGGGATCAAGCTTTTAGTCATTTTCTTTTGTCATCCTGGGAGAATTCGCCCATGTGATAGATGAAAGGTGGATGATGGAATATTCCCTAAATTCACTCATCTTCCCATTTGACTAACTTCCATGAATTGGTGCAGAGAATCTGGGAGGTGTTTCAGAAGATGATGGCGGTCAGAAGCCATTGCCAGCAGAGGTTTAATAGTTGTCTTCTCTTACATTAGGTTTTCTTCACTTGTTTTAAAATGCTCTGGCAAGTTAAATTTGTAGCTGGCAAATTTAAATTGATTGAGTCAATCACAAACTTAGTACTCCCATCTGCCATTCAAATCCATTTCTAGCAAAACTGAGCCTATCCTAACGGTATGGGCGCAATAAAACTCTTTAATACTCAATGAGAGCGCCCTCATTTGGCCTGTCTGTGGGTGCAACCTGTTGCCAGCCATAGGTTTTGACATTATCGCATCAAGTGCAATTTCAGTGGAATGAAATTTCTTGTAAAAAATAGCATTAATCCAGCTTGGAAGGTAGATTTGAGCTGAGTTTGGTAACAATTTATGTATTTAATCCACCATAGCCAAATGAAGTTTTTCCTGATAGGAATGTATCTATTCTCTTCCTTGTCCAGTGAGGTTATAAGGCAGCGGACCCTGACAGTTTCTATTGTCACTCCAAATTATTCCCTTTCTTCTTTTTAGTTTTAAAATATAAAATAAGAATTCAACTTTATTTGTGAGTTTAAAAATTTGCTGGACATTAAGTGCATTATTTTATAACTTTGCTAATACCTGGCTAGCGCTAGCGGTTGCCCTGGTTTTTTAATCCCACAATATGGATGGTTGTACCAGAGGTATTCTGGCTGGTGCTTTGGGTGGTTTTAACTTTTGGCGGTTTAGGTTACATCTGCCGATCTGGTTCACAGGTTAATTACCACTGAGCAACAGGCAGACAATAAGAAGATTGCCAGTCCTTAGTAAAAGCTGATTTAAAATGTGGAGCTAAAGCCCTTACAAACACTTTATTATATATAAAAAAGCAGACTATATCTGCTAGCTACTCAAAAACCTCCTCCTTCTCATTCTCCCGCTCAACTTTTATCCTTAGTATTCTTAGTCAATTTCCACCCTTCCGCATAGTAATCTCCTATTTGTTACATTTTAGAAGTTTTTGTTCTATCTCAATGGTTTTACAGAATTCCCTCGACTTGCTGAACTATCAATACTTCAATTTGTTCACCTCATGTCAACATAATCTTCTGCTTGATCTTGAGGCTCACCTTGACTCCTAGTATACAATACTCCGCATATATGGCTTATCATCCAGTCATATCAATTTCTCAACTTTACTCCCCTTGTTTGGACAATAAGTTTATATACTTTATATGCATGGAGGAACTTCGCGTGAACTCAGTTGATAATTCAACCACCCACAGGTTCCTTAATGATACAAGTATCAATACCAGCCTTCTTAATTATTCTAGGATTCAGGACAGCTTCAAATCGCCTAAAATTGTGTCATTTGTCCTCTGAAACGTAGCTTGGACGTTACATAACCCTTGGGGCATACGCTGGGTTGAACAACTACTTAAAAGTTGATTATAGCGCGTTTCTCCCATTTCACTACTGGCAACTTGATCTGCCAGTACCCCAATATCAAATTCATGGCAGAAAAATAGTTAGCCCCTCCCAGTCGATCTAATGCATTGTCAATCTGTGGGAGGGGGTAGGAATCTTTTTTCATGACGCTATTAAGCTTTTAGTAGTCAATGACCACCCAATCAGTGCTATCTTTTTTCTTAACAATAAGCACCGCAATGCCCCCGGACTCTTGGATGGCTCTAACATCCCCTGCTTGATCAATTGGTCTACCTTATCAGAGACAACCTCTTCCACTGCTTTCAAGCGCTAAATAGGCTGTAAACAAATGGGGTTGATTGTCCATATCCACCCAATGCATAACCCCTAGCACATCCCAAGTCATGGTCAGGGGATGCCATTATTACTTAGTTTTTTTTGAATAGGGCCATCACCCTATCCTTCTGTTCCTCCAACAGCTCATTAAGAGCTTCCAATGGAACCACTGTCGTTATGCCAAGAGTAGTTTTTTAGGAGGCCAAGATCTTCTCAAGAACCAAAATTGTGAATGCGATGAACCTCATCAATAGGGGTCAGGTGTAGATAATCCACCACTTGGTGTCTTTGGACTGTCATGGACTCCTTTTGTAGGTTCACTATTAATAAATTTACTTCCCCATGCCCTGTAACAGAGACCCTGGAGCCACATGGGGTTTGAGCTAGGATTGCTAGTAGGTCCCTATAATCTCTCCATATAAGCCTTCTGGGACGACTATATCAAGCTCCATCCTTAATATGACCTTATGCCCAGATGGTTGTAGGAATCCAGCTTACTTGTGCTTGATTTTTCTTCCACTGTTGGATCCCACAAAGGTTTTTTAATAAAATAAACTTACTTGCTACTATAAAATTTGGTTTTTATGGATTTTATTAGAAGTGCAGGGGTAAAACGAAAATCAATCCCTCTCAATATTCAACCATTCAGTATTTAAATTATTTTGAAGGTCAAAGGGAATTTGAGAATATGTTCAGAATAGCTTAGCCTAGTCTGAATTAGGAAATATTGGGGAACAGCATATTAGAACTCGGGATACTCACTTCATGATAGTGGAATGATGGAATGGGAATCATAATTGGTTAAAACGTACCCATGAGGTAACGTTTTTATGAACTTCAGCCTATCCCCATTTGAGAAATTTCTTTCACCTTGGGGGACCTCCGTCAAGCCTATAAAGGGGGGGGGTCCCCGCATAGGTGCTTTGAAGGACTTTGTTGTGGTTGGGGGAGTGCCTTCCGCCGGTTGCCCCAAGGTCTGCCGCATGGTTGGAGTAATCTGTCCCTTCAATCTTAAGTTTACTGTCTGTGCAGGATTTGAAATGGTGTTACCCCAATTTGTGGGGTTCCACCAAAAATTTACCAGGGTCTTTTGGTCAAATTAATTCATTATTCATAATTGAATCATATTTATGTTCTTGAGAAACTTTTTAAATGGCTGACATTTCCCCGTTTTGGCTGAATTTGACCTAAGACATTTTTCCTCTGCAGCTGAGAGGGGAAATGTCTGACAATGGTATGCTTAAAGTGCTCACAACTCATTGTGGAACACCTTTGTACTTGTAGATCTGGTTAGTAGGGCTCTAGTCCTCCACTTCATCTGCTGATATTAGAAAGGAATTACCCCATTGCTAACTCCAGATTGATCTGACTTTAGTGGATTGGTCTCTTTGGGACTCCGCTAGAGGTAAAGTAAATGGGGATCTTCTGTCCCAAGATACTAATGGTTTCTTCTGCCATATTAACATGGCCCCAAATTGCCGCATGAATGCAGCAGCAATCATAACATCATAGTTATTATTGGGCAGGACCACCTCTGGAGTGGAAGCCCTAACTGAGCCTGTCGCAAAATTGACCTTGGGCTCCGCTAGTGTGCCAGGCCAACCAGTATGAAGACTAGTGGCCCTTTGCTATTTCGCCCTTATTGGCATTGGGGCCAGCAGCACTGGTTAACCCCTTGGCATGTCACCTGCACCATTTCGGGGATCCCTAACATATCTACTTTTACCCCACAGGTCTTAGCACTATAAAGTAAAAGTAAGAATGGTGTAAGAGAGATATTTATTAGGAGGGAATGAATCAACTATTTATACTACTTCCAGGGCTACTGATCCCAAGTGCTCTTTGGCCAATCATTTGCCAGAAATCCATCAGCCTCTTGATCCCAAAACTCTATCAGATCATAAACTGTTCATTCATACTTCATAGTATTTCCCTCTTCAGATCTGCTCAACTGATCACCAATTTATTAATATTAGGTTAATCCATCCTCAGCATAAGTTGCTGGTCGATTGTATATAAATTCATAGATAAATAAAAATTTGACCATCCTCAGCATGAGTCGCCAATGCTCTGAATTTGTTGCAATTTCATAAATGATTGATAACGAATATGTCAACTTTATGCTGAAAAATCCCACAATCATTTCTTATGGCAGTTGGCGCAGGGATAAGATTTTGCCAACTTAAGCTATAATTAGCAAAAACCTCATTAGTTGCTGGTTACTGAATACAGCAGCTTTCCACTGAAATTTCACCCAAATTATATGTAGCGATTTCATTTGTTAGATGCATGTAACTTAGTACAGCAGCATTTCATCGGTAATTCCCACAATCATAATTTGATTGTAGAGCCAAATTGAGAATCCGCTGACCCTAAAATAATTAATATTTTTATATCATTAAATAGTATTGAACTAGGTGATTAGCTTGCAATAACACTCAACTAACTGAAACCCCTAATTCAGATACTATAGGAAGGATTTATCTGGTTAAAAATTATGACAGATCCAAATCTCAGAGGTAATGCACTGTAAGCTCCTTCTAACACAGTGCTCTGTACCCCCTGTCCCATACACTACTCTGTGTTCCACATCAGGCTTCAGTAGAAGCTTAGCCATGAGATTAGTGTATATTATATATAACTGGGGCACCAGTATCTATAATAGCTCGGATTTTTGTGTTCTGAACAAAAATATCATGGTAGTACACTCTAAATAATAAGAACCATTGGTGTTATTATGTGAACGTCCAAGGCTTTTTGTTACTAAAAAAGTGACTATACCCACACTGACATGAGGATATCCCTGGGCGATCTTTTCTACTGGAATGGCTACGTTTACCCCAATAGGGAGGCAACGTCCGTTGAGGGTCCAACATCGCTTGTGCTGTTTTGTTCAAGGATTTGCCAGGCATACAGCTTTTGCACATCTTGGCGGAATTCTGAGCCTGAAGGGTTATGGTCACTTTATTGAATTGCAGCCGGGGTATTGCGTGGAATTTGTTGACATAATAAGTTGTCAGGTTGGGTACTGGGCCTGATGGAACAATACTCATGGGAATCGTCAGGGATAGATAATTTTGATTTAGTAGTGTTAGAGAATCCCATCTCTACTCTGGTCGTGCTTTTCCCTTTTCACTCAACACCGATTCACTGCATGGACATGCAGGTTGCCTAGACAGTTTGCCGAATAGTTGTCTTTTTTGGACGCATAGTAAACAAGCATTCATAAATTGCTCCTGTCTATGGATCACGCCTGGAGGCTTGTGTTAAAAGTCTACCAAAGGATTGAATTTAGTCCGGGGATGAGCTGGTTGATCATTAGGAGGGCGGAAAGGACCCACTGACATATTGGAGTCCAAGGATTTCCCAACAGATTATAGCTGGTTTGCTGCAGCCCATTTCCTGATGAGAATGCGATGGCGTTGGCAGAATTCTCCCGCTTCACGTTGGGAACACTGAATGTGACAAAAAGACAAATAAAGGTAACAAATATGTAAAAGAACCGCATCTTCAGACAGTATGTTAGTTATAGCATTAAGCAGTTCATAACTTGGCTTAACCGCTGCCATCATGGGTATGCTTACATCCTCGTTGGTTAAAACATTTTCTCCCACTAACACATGAGCTTCAGCTGTGAACAACTACGCAAAAACCACTAGGGACTCTTTCTTTTGGAACTGTATTGTTAGGAATTTGGTCTTGCACTGCACCATCTTCACCAGGACCTTGAACAGACAGAGCAAAGTCTCCTTCACCTCCTGATATGTTAAACCACTACATCTTAGGTAAAATGTGACCTGGTCCGCGCTTTTGACATCCAAAGAAGATAGCAGCAGTTTAGCTTTCCTCCAATATGATGCTCCCTCCATGGCTAATTTGAATCGTTTAAAATATCCATGAATTTTCCTTCATGACTGAAAGACGGTAACATCTCAATACAAAAAAATTCAACTGACTCCATGCTTTATACTCGAGGAGCATACAGGATACAGTCAACTTGTTCAGTGGGGCATCCCCTTGAGAGCCAGAATATGGTCACGTGGACAGATGTAATTCCGCTGAAGTAGACTGGGAAGAGGTTGGATTATGGAAAGGGACTGCTGAAACCTCAGAGGGTGCTTTCTGGGTGATCTGTAAAATTCAATTCCAGACTCGCCACTGACTGTACCCTTACCTCCCTCACCCGTCTGTTCAGAAAAATCATTAATTATATGCTTTTTTTTAGCTTAATAGCACTGACACCACCAATATCTCACCCCCTGCCTCAGCTCTTTAAATTCCTTATGTAGTTTGAGGCGGAATTATTTCTCTTTGTCCATCTCACGCTCTATCTCTTGAAGTCATGAAATGAAATCCTCCAATAAGACCTGAATTCTCACATTCTGCTAAACAGTGTCATGACCTTGTCAGTTTGCTTAATCCACTTGATTAGAGTGGCTTGTTCCTACACCAACTCCTCATTTGACCATTAAAGATTATCCAAACGCACTCATATATTGATTTACTCCACCATCTCAATTAATGAAAGAGTGATGGCTCATCCCCAAGCTTCCTGACTGGAGCTCTACAACTGATTAATTTGACCTACCAATTGTCTGTATTTTGAGGTCACCAAAAAGAGCTAGCCAAATGGTTGACCATCCATTGGTTACTCCACTCATTGTGAACTTGACTAAATTCGAGTACCACAATGTATACTTGATCAGTCATCCACCGCTGTAATAAGCTAACTTCCGTCCTTTTTCCTTCAAACCGCCATTTAATGCCTTCTGCTCATTCCGCAATTTCCATCATAAATCACTCAGTGTTACTACTCAGCATCCTGACATCCCAGATCCATTCAGCCAAAAGCCTGCTCCAGTCTAACTTTTCTCCTATTAATTGGGTAAAGCATGATTGAACTTTGGGACTAATTCGTCCAGGTGATGGCAGACGTCCACAACACAATTGTCTATGTGCACTAATGCCCCTGAATATCTGAAAAAGTAATCAAGGAATTCAAGCTAGAGGTGGGTTTCATTCTGCTGTTCCTGAACGAAGTGCATGACATCGCCAATCTCAATGTTATGTCAGAATAACACATGCAATAGTTGGCAGATCAAAAGGCTGAATGTATGCAATCAAGTATTACTCAGCTCCATATGTGCTGAGTCAGTGAGACAACCTTGTTGTAGTATCTTGTAAGACAAATACTATTTGTAATGATTCTTGGTACTGTTGATTATAAAAATATACTCTGAGCATGTTCCCCTATATCTTCTTCTTAGAGGCGGTAACCCCACACAAGAGCCATTCCATGATACCCCGCAGCTGTTGTGAGGGTCACATTAGTAGACCTGCTCTGTTGGTCTAACTTCAACAAAGGACAAGCATTTAACTGCAGTTACATCCTAGTATCTTCGTCCCCTGGTTCTATCACCTAAAATAGGGCTGTTCCTCGTTAGAGGTCTCCTTAGATGCTCCAGAGTATTGGTCATTAAAACCTATTAAATTTTGGAATAAGGAATAAGGGCTTTCCATGATGCCCTAGGCCGTTATACTACAGTTGACCAGTGGCCCCCTGTAGTGATCACTATTGTTAACATTTGTCTTAAGTTGAATCCTCCAAGCTGGTTGCACAGTTAATTACCACTGAGCAATGGATGAATGATATGAAGATCGCCTGTACTTAGTAACCAATATAAAATATGGACTATTGCCCCAACTGATACTTTATTATAATTATAAATGCAGACTATCTCGGCTAACTACTCAAAAAGCTCCTCCTTCTCATTATCCCATTAAACTCTTATCCTTGGAATTCTTAGAGAATTTCCACCCTTCCACATATTATTCTTTTATTTTTACATTTTAAAACTTTTTATTCTATCTCGAGGGTTTGGTGGAATTCCCTCAATTCACTAAATTTTCATTACTTTGAATATTTGCTTGCATCAACATAATCTTACTCTCAATCTTAAGGCTAACCTTGACTCTTGAATTATGATCCACCAGATATATGGCTTATCATCCAGTCAAATAAATTTCTTGACAGGTGGGAACTCATCCTGAGTGTAAGCACAGTCTTTTTACTATCAGCACGCTCCATGACATGTGGGGTATCATTCGTTTAATCATGCATTGATAATCAACTTTCATCAGCAATGGTCTCTCACTTACTATACAGTAACAATTCTATCAGCAATGAACCCAATAAAGTTTAACAGTATTTATTACTATTCTTGCTTTCAGTGTTATTGTAATTTCATGATAAATTGCGATATTCAGGAACTATGAAGACTATGAAATTATTAGTTTCGTGGCTCTAGCAAAGGTGGAAACAAGACTATGAAGTTATTAGTTACATTGCAATAATAAATTCTAATCGTAATACTGAACATTGTTATGAATTGACCAAAATTGAGCTACATGAGACAAATTAAGTGGTACTTTATTAGTTAAAAATGAGGGATATCTATAGGAGTATATTTGGTAGTTCTTTGTGAGGATCTTCGTGCTTCAACTGAGGTAAGATCTTCTCTAATAAAGGACCAGTATTACTGATTATTATTAATTTACTTGTGATAGTCAAAACTTTTCTTTCTCGTTACAAACACTTTTGCAACCCATTCAATTCAAGACTAAATCTAGTTTGATAATCTCATAGAGGGGATTAGTCTGCGCCCATGTCTGGGAGCAGTTGGGCAAGCAAGGCAAGAGGAGCAGGCGGAAGGCCCGCGGCCTCTAACATTTGAAAACGCCCTGGAGAATCTGGCAGAATAGAAAAAAATCTAAAAAAACTGGCAGTCACAATTTCCCTGGAGATACTCACGTGGCAAGCACGATGCAACCAGTACATCATCACGCCACATTCCCAGCCACTTTTTTCTATGGAATTCAGAGTCTGTGTGTATCTGGACATCCAAAAAACGGCCCTATGGGAAAAATTTTGTGAAGATGTACACAAAATTTTCCCAACCGCGGTGTACGTTGCACCTCACTCCATGTCGCGCGGTTGGCTGGACCTAGGTTTTGAAAGCAAAATAGCAGCAGACAAGGCTGCAGCAGTGCGCATAGTGGTCGACCTCCCCGAAGGGCAACGGGTTGTCAAAACTAAATGCACCAGATAGATAAAATCAAACCAAATTTTCCTCACGTTTGACTTTTTGCCTACTATGGTAAAACGTGACATTTTGGAGCAACACCTGAAAGATGGTCTCGCCATATATGGCGAAATACAATCTTTCAAAATGCAATGTTTCACGCTGATGCCACACCTGTGCACCAGCAAAGCCATCGCAGTTCTGACCCCAACTGAGGAGATCGTGAAGAACCTAACCCAGATCCCACACTCAACCTTTATTGACATCGCAGGGCATACCACTCACCCATTCTGGGTAACCGTGGACAGCGCGCCCCCCATTTGCACCCACTGTGACGCGTTCAGCCATAAGGCACATGTGCACCCCATCAAAGAGGGTGTTACATTCCAAGAGCACCCCTTGGTGGCCATGGCCAGCGGAGAGGCGCACTACGAACCAACCACAAGCACCAAAGAGGCTTTCCCGTGGGGAGCACAAGGCTGCTACCTATTGGTAAAGCCCATCTCCCTGCAGGAGCAGAAGAAGGCCAATCAGGCCCATAGGACCGCAGCCAAGGAAGTGGCCAAGGTCACCACCACCATCCCACACTCACAACGCCAGGAGGACATGGAGACCTTCGCAGTGGAAGCAACTTGGGAATCCATCACCCAATCAGATTATGAGGCCCAAGCCAAATGGGCCACTCAATCCGAGGATCCGATGGGAGATTTGATCTCACCCAATCGCTGCACCCAAGCCCCAGTTGAAACCAACTTGGGACCTATCCCAAACGAAAAAAAAAATTTTTTGCCCCACTCGATGGTGCACCGAACTTATCCACACCGCAAAAAATTCGTCCGACGTCGGGAAAACAAAAAGCGAAGGCCAAAGCCAATGCGACTCTTTCCGCAAAAATTAACAAAAACTTCAATAGCGTTGCTGCTAATACCCACACTGCTGTGAAAGCCCATGGGGACCTGGAAGAGGCTGGTGGGCCAGGGGGCTCACCCCCTCGCACCTAAGGTGCGATGGGGGAAACCTTCACTCTAGGGATGCTGAATATCACCGGACTCAAGGCCTCCCCATCCCGGGCTAGGAAACTGAGTTTTTTACAAAATAATTTACCCGTGGATATCCTGGCCATCCAGGAAACCCACTGTCCACGAGGTTCCGAGGATGCTTGGAAAACAATGCTCCTACCATCCCTATCCTTTTGGTTGAAGCACTGTGGGGTGCTAATTCAGAAAAACAATTTTTTCAAATTTACATCTTCAGAAACATTCCTAAATGACTGAGTGCTTGTTGTCACCTTCTCATGGGCCGATGTTGCACACACAATTGTCAACATTTACGCCCCAAACAGTGCACAAGAGCATCAGGAATTTTTCTCATCGGTCAAATCCCTCCCGTTACCCCCCAATTCTTTCCTAATTGGCGACATGAACTGTTGGCTAACCTCACCAATGGACCGGTGGCCATCCTCACCCCACGCCCCACAGGGTCATGTAGAACTACGCGTTCTAAAAGCCACCCTTGGGTTAATGGATGTGCTGCCGCTACATGCCCCACTGCTTGAAAACATGATGCGTCCCCACGTCCACAATGGCCAATTAAGGTCCATGACCCGCATTGACCTTATTCTAGTGCTGGCGAAATTCCAACCCCACATCTCCCACTTCAAAACAACGAAAATGGAATTCTCCAACCACCGACTGGTCTCAATAACATACCACTTACCCATCACAGTTGCAAAGGCCCCACATTGGTAAAAAATCCGCCCCCCAGAGCTTGCGTCGCCAGGATTTTCCACATGGGTGGAAGAGGCAACTTTGGCAAAATCGTTTGTTGCACCGTTTTGCGCGGACCCCATTTCCACATGGGCAACTTTCAAAGAAGACACCATCCGCCACTATCGCCATCTCTCATCCAGACGCTCATGAGCCACATTGGCGGTTATATCGTGTGCGCTGGCAGAATTGGCCCACTTGGAGTCCAACATTCCAGCCTCAGGATATAGCCCTGCATGGGGCCAGAAGTGGGCGGAGGCAGCAGCCCACCTCAACGCACATGAAAGGCAACACAAACATCGGGTTTGTGTCCAATACAGGGCCACACGCATCACTAAAGGCGACAAGTGCACCGCATACTTCTTCAAAAAAATTTTGCACCATGTTAGAGCGTGGCCTAAACACAGGTGCGAAGATCGGATAATTCTATTGTGGACACACCAGCCGAAGTGGCAATCAAAACGCAAAGATATTACTCCAAGTTATACCGAGCCAAACCAATTCAGCCAGCCAAAATGGCGGAATTTCTTGACAGAGCTCATATCTGCACCATTTTCTGATACTCAGAAATAATGAATTTAATTACTCTGAACGAATTATGGACTACCATTCGCGGTGCACCAAACTGAAAATGCCCAGGCCCAGATGGCATTCCATATGAGTTCTACAAAAAATATTTTAAATATATATCCCCATTGCTGCTAGCCTCACTCAACCAAAGCCTGTTGGAAACGCGCCTCCTACCAGGAGGACATGAGGCTTTTACAGTCACACTCTTCAAGAAAGGGGATAGGCTAGACTTAGCCAACTGGCGCTCCATTTCTCTAACAAACACAGACACCAAAATTTTAACAAAAATCATGGCTAACCGTTTAGGGACTGTAGCATCTGCCACCATCTCTCCAAAACAATTCGGTTTCATCCCCAGAAGGTCGATTTGGGATAACGTGCACTCTGTGGCTAATGTGTGTCAGTCCACAGCCTCTGGGGCACTTGTATTCTTGGACCAACAAAAGGCCTATGATAGAGTAAACTGGGAATACCTTAGGGCCTGCCTCCAACAATTCCGTCTACCTCCCCGCTTCATTAACTGGGTGATGCTGCTCACGGAATCTGCAACAATGGCTGTGCGCGGCCCAGGTTTCCTAACGGAAGTAGTCCATCCTCAAAGGGGCCTGCGACAAGGGGACCCCCCTGAGCCCACTCTTATACAACTTCAGCCTTGACCCACTACTGCTAATGTGAATGCCCAACTCACTGGGGTCCATGTGCCAGGCCAAACCCCAGTCAAGATGATGGCATTTGCAGATGATTGCGTGGTGGGGGTGTCTAATAACAAAGATGCACGCGCGCTTGAAGCCCTCATCCAGGAATATTCCCGGGTAAGCAACGCGGCACTGAACGCCTCCAAAACTGAAATTATCCTCCTTGGTCAGTTTCAGAACTGCTGGGCCCCAGCAAGTAGTTCCCAACCTGGCCCATCTGCTCGCCCAAGTCCACGCCTTACTAACTCAAAACACACCGCTCCACTGGTGCTCCCCTTTGTGCCGCGACCTACCATAGGACCGGTACGCCATCTGGGCGTGTGGTTGGAGGCAGGAGGATACGCGTCAGCAGTAATGGAGGGCCATATACTGGACAACGTGACGAAGCGAATCGCCTCTCTCAGAGCCCACCCTACTACCCTCACTGGCAGGGTTGTTCTTGCCAACTCTATGCTCCTATCCAAAGTCTGGTTTGGAGCCCACGCCATCCCCTTCTCCCCAAGCTTCTTCAAATCCCTGTATGCTTTGCTACAAGGTTGGCTTTGGTCAGGCCGCCCTCCACCAGTACGGCTAGAGGTCATGTTTGGCCCTCATCATCATGGTGGCATGGGCCTACTTGACTTCAAAGCCCATGCCGCCAAGATCCTGGGCACCTGGATTGTGGCCGTCACTGCTCCTACACTCCCATCCCAACACTGGTCCCGCGCAGCCTGCTCCAACTTCTCCCGAGCCTTGGGCCTCAACAATCCATCAAACCCCCACTCCATGAAGAAATACCTCGCATCACACACATCGGCCACAGGTCCTCACGGGACTGAAACCCACTACAAACGAATCCTACTCTCCATGCGAAGCGCAGAGTGGAGAATTTGTATTAGTGGACATACAACCCGAAGAGGCCGCCCCTCTCCTCAGTTCACACAAGAGGTACAGGGGCTACCCATCCATGATGGCGTAATCCCCATTCGACCCCAAGTCCTATCCAGGGTGGACTACCTGGACATGATGGACATCCCTTATTCCACTGAGACCCAAAAGACTATCTGGAAATACGCACACCATCCTCTGTTGCAGCCTCAAGTCCGCTCCCATGTGTGGCGCTGCCTGAGGCGGGTGTATCGTACAGCTGAGCGCTCTAATGCTTTACACTCATCCTGTGTCGTGTGTGGCCAGTATGGAACGCTGTTTCACCGCCTGGAGAAGTGCCCCACCTCTAAAGTAATATGGCGCGAAGTCCAACGTCTGCTAGGCCAGGATCAAACACATCCCTTCAGTCTGTCAAGAGATATGTTTGCTTCATCAATGGCCTCCCCCATCCCACCCTCCCTTCGTGCTCTGGTGGTTGCAATCGCCATGTGGACTATCCACACGATTGTCTTGGATGCCATCGCCGGATCCATCCCCACCCTCCCTGAAGCTGTCCACAGATTCTGGTCTCATTTGGTGGATCACTTTCAAGCGTGGATGTTTGGATATCTCCCACCACGTCGCCGGCAGCTGGTATCCTCCTGGTTCCCAGTCTGGTTCATCAAATCAGACCCCTTCCTCCACACGTGCTCAATAGTGGCTACGCCCCCTACACACGTTCCCTCCCCTTCCCATAAGTGGCGTTCCCGCTGGCAACAAGAGATAGCATCGCTTCTCTGGGGTGCCTCACCTGGTACTAAGTTTTGTCCCGTCTGAGTCATATTTGGAAGTGTCCGTCCCATGGTCGGCCTTCCCCGCAATAAATTTTAATTACTTGTGATGGTCAGATCTGATAATGTTCTTTTTGATGAGATCAACCTTCTTGTGGAGGGCTTAGCCCCTTTGGATTGCTTAGCCTCATCTATCAGAGGAGGCCGATAACTCCAAAGGGTCAATTGTCAGTCTAACTGAGAATCAGATATCTCCGGATGGGGTTTTTTTTAATCTTATTAGAATGAGATACCAAATCTTGATCTTGATTAGAATCAGTCATCATAGTTGAATCTCCAACAATGCCCTTTTAAGATCTTGCCTAGGGGGCATGTACTTATGAGGAGACCTACTATGAACTCTATTGATACTAGTCTCAGTATCAATAGCTTAAATGGAGTATTAAATACCCTGATGATAAATAATACAGTAAGGACCAGCCCATAAGTTATCAAGTTTGGGTGTCCGTCCTCCAGGTCTATGATGATAAAAGCGTACAAGATCCATAATCTTATATTCAGGTATGGTAGTTTGAAAAGCATTGGTTCTAGTTCCTTTATTAAGGTTGTAGCAACAAGAGAACTTAAAGCTATGGCTTGTTCTCTGATAATTTTATCAGCTAGTTTCCACATAGCTAAATCTTTAGTTTGCAGCGTTACAGCTTCAAAATTAGGCTGTACACTTGAGGGTAAAATAGGATCCCATCTGTAAAGAGCCCTGAAGGGAGATATTCCATTTTACGATGATAGCTAACCCTATAGGCTAACATCGCATTAAATAAGATTCCACCTACTATGATCGTTGGAGGCCATCTTTCTAAGAATGTCTACAAGGGTACCATTTACTCATTTTGACCACACCATTAGTGGAAGGATTGTAAGGAGTTGTAAACGACTGATAGGTATCCATTAATTTAGTAAGCTCAATTACCTCCTGTGAAACAAAGTTGGTCCCATTATTTGATAATAGAACTTTTGGGCTACCATGATGGGTGAGAACTTTCTTAAAAAGGAAGGACGCAGTAGCCTTTGCGGTGACAGTAGAAACAGAGTCAGCTTCAATCCATTTAGTAAATTGTCAATTGCTAAAGTAATATTATGATGTCCATAAGTAGCAGTAGGGAGTGGGTCCACCACACCAATACTCATAGTGAAAAAGGTTCTGAAGGGCCCACAATTTTGTGTTGGTAATTCAGATTTCCAATACGCTGTTGTTGGCAAGTGAGACAAGTCTCCAACACATTCTGCACAGTTTCCAGCATGTTATCCCAATAACAATGACTTTTCAACCACTGTAAAGTCTTTTGCGACAGCTCCATGCCCTACAGTTTGATGAGCTTCCATAATAGTATTAGTCCTCGCAGAAGGCTGAATAAGAGGCATCCATTTAGATCCCTACTTCTTACATAAAGAACCTTCATTAACTTGAGTATTCTTGGTTAAGGATTGTAGCTTCGCTATAACATCCTTAGATTCATTATACCAGAGTTCAGGTCTGCCAATCATATCATAGATAAGATCTTCCTCAGCAGTGAATAAAGATATTATAGGTAATTGTCAGACATTTGGCCTTGCCGCTGAAAAATAAGAATGTGGTAGGTCAAATTCAGCTGAAAAGGGAAATGTTGGCCCTTTTTAATTCTCTGATGCCCTTAATAATGATCTAAATGATAATGTCGATAAGATTGGCCAAAAGACCCTGGCAGATTCTCTGTGGAACCCTGTTAATTAAGGTACCACCAGTTCAAAACCTGTACATGCACTAACTATAAAAACGAACAATCAGATTTTGCCAACCGCTTGATGGACTTCAGGGCAACCAGTGGAAGGTGCTTCCCAACCATCACCAAGTCCATCACAACACCTAAACAGGGCCACCCCCTTTTATAGATGTGATCGAGGTCCCCTGAGGTGAAATAGATTTCTTTAGCAGTCATTAGTTGCAGTATATCAAAGCCTTGCTGCATGGATATATTCTGCCCCAGAACCCCAATTTTCACTTTACCAACCTCAACTCACTTTCCCCAAGATCTGTAGGATTGACACACATATTACCTAATTTGGAAGGCAATAAAACTATTTAGAAACTATCCTTGAATTTCCTCTAACCCTCAAAATAGTATAAATACTTATTGGTCAAATATTGAGAGGGATCACTTTTACTCTACCCTGAGCTTAGAATAAAATATATTTTTTATTTATTCGAGGCAATCTGACCAGGGGACAGACATTACCAAAATTGAGAAAGAAAGTATTAATATGAAACCTGAGCAGGGTCAACTCTGTCATAGAAAGTTTTTTTCACTACAGATTGGGACTTGGATTTTTCTGGTTACATCATGGATAAGGTTTTCATGTTATTATACCTACTAACCGCCAATAGCTTCCTTCAGCTGGCACCCCAATTGATGTGCGAAGGGCAGGACCCAAACCCACAACCTTCAGGTTGGTAGCCATATGCCCTACTGACTTGCCTTCCACCCGCTAAAATAAATATATAAAAACCCAATTTTTATAGCACTTTATATTAATTTTTAATTCTTTGTGGAAGCCAGCGGCAAAAAAAGCACTAGCGTGCCAACATTAGCTGGTTTTCACAAAATGGTGCTCACTACAGGGGATCCATGTACTCCAAGAATAGTTGCCCTTGAAGTGCAACTAGAAAGTGCTTTGTCTCGCCTTAAATGGCTTGAGCAGCACTTCTCTCAACTCATAGTATAAGACAACCCCCTCTGCGAGACAAGTTCATCCCAGGTGACGGCAGTATTTCCTCTTTCCTATATGTGTATGAATCTATGATGAAAGGAGCCACTGACCAGCAAAAGATTTGGTTCATTCTTCCATGCTTAAATCGAATTGCACAAGAAAGAATGGTACCCACAATGGTCAACCTCAGTACTTAGGCAGAGGTTAACCAAGCCCTTCTTGATGATATTAATTTTAAGCAAAGTTTTCAACGACAAGAACAGGCTTTTATGTGTCTCAAGTTTGCAAGAAGGAGAATTAATCACCTCGTTTGTTGAGCGCTTCTATAATAAAGCTCAACCTTTGTTGCTTGCACAAATGCCCCCTTGAAGATGTAATTGCGGCTATCTTAGCTGGCTTGACATCTTATCCCACTTTGGAAATTCATCTCTCTTCTTTAAAATGCACATTTAAAACTGTACGTGATATCAAGGAAGCTTTATTAGCAGTTGCAGACATTTTTGGGTGTGACCCTGCACAAGGCGCTATGAGTCAAGAGCCTAAGCCGCTCCATGTAGCATCTACTACAGCTGTTTCCCTCTGGAAACTGGCTCCTACGGAGCTGCCATCACCCCCTGTTTACTCTTCACCTACCAATAATCAGTTGGTAATGGCGGTGATGGACCAGTGCTCCCGTTCATCTTCAGTTCAAAAGACGCAGTTAGTGAAAGCCGTAGCTCCTTTGCCTTGTTCATCTTCTTCAGAGCGGCTTTCCCAAGTGGTTACAAAACTGGCTCCTAAGCCCAAACCCCTCTACAGGTTCCACAATTTACCCCACCTGTTTCACAGAGGCACACAGACATTGAACAACCCCTAGCTGTTGAAGTTAAAGCACCAACCTCTAAGGTGCTATCCCCTTCAACCTCTCATGTAACTAACTCTAGCTTGAAACCTGTTTCCATGAGTCAGAAAACACCATTTACTTCTAAGGTCAAGGCTCGGGCTGTGATAATTCCAAAATCTCCCCCAAAAGCTAATGAAGTGGAGGCGCAACCTCATGATCTATCTCCCTACAAAAAGTCCTAAATATACCCCACTTTCCATTAGCTCCCTACCCTCATTGATAATCCCTCTGACGATGAGTCTGAGGGGGTGATGAAGATGCTGGTCATTACGTTCTAGGAGCCCCATATGTGGTGTAAAACTGATCTATTGAACCAAAAGAGAGTGAATTGGGCTAAGATCTCTTGTAAAATTATCTGCGGCAGATGATAAAGGGCCTTGAGATTACAGACACTGCCAGTGATGCTGACCAGCTCATTGCTACATGTCTCTGTTCTACCCAGTGTATTCATACCCTGCAGACTATCCAGGAGAAATACCTGGAAACGGCCAAACAACTTTCCTCAACTCTTCATCTAAAATAGATTTTTGCTCTTCCCACCTCATTGGGTGGTGCTATAACTAAAGTGGAGGTTGTCATTAATGGTGTTTGGGTTAAAGCTATCCTTGACACTGGGTCCCTGGTGAATAATGTGTCATATAATCTTATTAATAAGAAGGTTAAGCTGGCTCCTGACCTCGATTGTACCCAATAATTTGGAACTGCAGGTCCCAACAATATCCGCGCCCTTGGGGCGTACTCTTCCCTGCCCATTCGTTTTGAGAAACTTCTTTTAGAAACTCCGGCAGTGGCTTTGACCAACAATACCTATGATTTACTCATTGGAACCCAGTTCATACTTAAATATGAAGGGGTTACAAACATAAGCAGGACTATCTCTCCTTACTTAACTACGAAATTCCATTGATTCTGACTAATGAAGAGATTAACAAAAAAGAATATGCTTGCACCGTTGAGTTTACCTCTTCCACCTAAACATTAAATTACAACGCAGCCAAATGGTATACAAAAATGTTACCTCCATCAGTGGACGCTCTTGAAGCTATTCCGTTCTATGCTTCAGAGAAAGTTGTAATTAAAGCGGGTGGACAAAGGGTTGTTGAGACTAAGATTACTTTACAAATCCCTCATAACTTCTTACTGCACTTACTAGCGTTGATGGAGTTAGTCATTTGAAGTCCAGAGTTTTTCCAGGTGTAATTGACCCTGCTTATCAACGACCTATCAACCTTTTGCTAGAGAATCTATCCAAGAAGGACATGGTTGTAAAAAAGCATCAAGAGATCGGAAGGGTTATGCTGATTCCCCTTGAGGAAAAAAAGCAAGTTCACTGTATTGGATCTATGGCAGATATGGGGTTACCCACTGTCCAATATATATGTACCCTACCCTCTGTTAAAATCTCAGATGAACTAACCCCAGATGAGTTGAAGAAAGTCCATTGTCGGCGCTACAGTTCTTTTGACTGGCTCCATGGTTTGCAGTAGCTCAAAGCTGTAAAATCGGAAATGAGCACCGAAGAGGAAATGGAAAATAAAGGTTAGTTTACCAAATATTTTATTAATTCAAAATGCTTCAATATTTATAGGGTGCGTGGGGACTTGATGCCTTTGGGATCTTTGGAGACTCATCCGATCAGGATCTTTATTAACCTTCCAGAAAGGCCTCCTCAAGGGCGTCCTCAATGGATATCATCGCTTACCTGACTGAGAAGGTGGAAAGCCCGCTCCACGCGACTCAGTACTAGGTAAGGATGATCCAGAAAAAGTTTTGTCTTGGCTGGAATTGATGACTGATTTGGCATGGCCAGATTCGTTAGATAGAAATTTAAGATGATTTTTCTCTCAAATCCTGACAAGGCTCCCTTCAAGATCCTGTTGGAAGGGGAAGTAAGGATGGAGGAACCGACCATGCACTCAGTTTACAACAGTCCCTTGCTTGGTATGTCAGCAATGGAGTATTCAGACTTCACCTTGTGTATCACTTTGTAGGGCCCAGACCACAGTATGTCAAGCTTGTTCTGTCAGCCTCCAGGTCGATGATGATAAAAGAGAATGAGGTCACCTAGTTAAAATTCTGGTAAGGAGGGTCATCTGGATTCAATTGGGATGTCTCTCTTCCAGTGGTGATAACAATGCCTTGAGTAGCTTGGGCTTGGAGCCAGACAATTTCATTGGCAAGGGCCCTCTTATTTTTTCATTGTTCTCGGGAGTGGAGGCTTTGAACAGGGGCTGGACGCTACTGGGTAGTCGTGGGGCCCGCCCATACAGGGCTTTGAATGGGGATATTTTGATAACATGGTGGTAGCTCACTTGGTATGCAAGCAGGGCGCTGGGCAAATTATGGTTTCAGCAGGCAGGATCCAAGGCGGCCAACTTTTGCAGGATGGAGACAAGAGTTCCATTAGCCCTTTCTACCACCCCATTAGTAGAAGGGTGGTAGGGAGCAGCAAAACTCTGGGTAGTTCCAAATAATGAAGTTAATTCCTGTACTACCTGGGAGGTGAAGTTCAAACCATTGTCTGAGAGCAAGGTCTGGGGGCACCCATGCTGGGTGAAAATGGAGCGAACAAGGAACAAGGCGGTAGCCTTAGCCATGGCTGCAGGAACTGAGATCGCCTCAACCCACTTAGTCAGATGGTCTATGGCAAGAATAATATACTTGTGACCATGTAGACCAGTGGGGAGGGGACCCACCACGTCGATACTGACAACATTGAAAGGCTTGGTTGGTGCAACGATGGAGTGCTGATATTGAGAATTGGCCTGGTCTTGAGATTGGCAGGTCATACAGGCTTCCAGAACCTCTTGGATGGTTTTGACCATTCAGTCCCAGTAGCAGCGTGACTTCAGCCACTCATAGGTCTTCTTGACCGAACCATGCCCAACAGTAGTGTGGCCTTCCAGGATGACATCAGTGCATGAGAGGAGGGTTGATGTAGGGAAGCCACTTCTTGTTGACTCTCTTGCAGAGTAACCCATCCTTGATCTGAGTGTCTTGAGTCATCCGGCGGAGTTCAGCTTGAACCTGGGGGATTCCAGCTCCCAATGTTCAGGCTGCCCTATTAAGTCATAGAGCCAATCCTCCTCCGGGGTCATGACTGCTAATACCAGCATCCTGGAGAGTCCATCAGCGTTCTGTTGAATAGAACCAGCGCAATGGATGATGGTGAAGTCGTAGCTTTGTAGTCATAGGGCCCACCTGGCCAGCCATCCATCTAGGTCTTTCATTTGTTGCAGCCATCTAAGGGAAGAATGGTCAGTAATGATAGTAAAATGGGTACTGTAGAGGTAGGGCCAAAAATGCTTGATGGCTAAAAGAATGGCTAGGCATTCCCTCTCAGTGATACTGTAGTTTCGCTCAGCCTTGCTTAGGGTCTTTCTAAAATAAGCTATGGGATGGTCAACCTGGTTTTCATCATGCTGAGCCAGGATAGCCCCCACAGTGACATCGCTAGCATCTGTGAACAGCAAGAAAGGCTTGTCAAAACGGGGATGAACTAGAACAGGTTTAGTACATAAAGCCATACATAGAGCGTTGAAGGCCTGTTCCTTCTCAGGTCGCCATTTAAATGGAACATTTTTTTGTAGAAGGTAGAACAACAGCTCTGCAAGGTCAGCAAACCGTGGGATGAACTGATGGTAATAGCCCACCATACCTAGGAAGACTTATATATCTCATAGGCTTTGGGGCGCGACATCTTTTCTATGGCATCGACCTTATTGGGGATAGGTTGAATGCCGCGTTTGGAGACCTTATAGCTTAGGAACTCTAGCTCAGGCTGGAAGAAGGAGCACTTCAAGAGCTTGAGCTTGATGGAGGCCTTCCAGAGATGCTCAAAGACTTCCTTAAGGTGGTCAACATGTCTGTTAAAAGTTCGCGAAAAAACGGTGATGTCATCCAGGTAGACCAGGACACAGGAGAGCTTCAGGTCCCCAAGGATCCCATCCATGGCGCGCTGGAATGTGGCCGGGGCGTTGCAGAGGCCTTGGGGCATCTGGGTAGGCTCGAACAGCTCTTTCGTGGGTGATTAGAGCATACTTGGCTTGGTCTTTGGGAGCGAGCTCGACCTGCCAATACCCAATGGCGAGGTCCATGGCTGAGAAGTACTGGGAACCTGCAAGCAGTCGGAGCGAGTCATCAATATGGGCAGAGGATAGCTGTCCTTCTTGGTGATGGAGTTGAGTCGTCAATATTCCATCACCACCCAGTGCTTGCCATCCTTCTTTCAGACCAGCAAAAGCGGGGAGGACCAAGGGCTACACGAGGGAACCAAGAGCCCCACATCGAGCAGCTGTTTGAGTTCTACTGTGACCTGGGCCTCTTCAACCTTGCTCTTGCAGTAAGGCCAGGACTGAAATGGGGGGCATCCCTGGTTTCTACGTGGTGGAGGACTCCATTCATCCTTCCAAAATTGTAGGTCAAAGTGGAGAATAGATCCGAGTATTCCTCCAGGAGCTCCTGAACCTTAAGTCGCTGTTCATCAGAGAGGTCCTTTCCTATGTTAGCGTCGACCAAATTAACTAAGGATGGCGACTCCAAGCCAAGGTCCCTCAATTCCCCAAAGCTTCGGACATCAGCAACAGCCCCCATTGGTAACAGGCGAATGTAAGCGGTGGGTTGGTTAGGTCCTATAACTTTTGGTTTGTCAGTCAGGTTGGCTAGCAACACTGATATCGATCCAGCATATGCTGGATCAAGGATTCTGGGGCAGGTCAGCACTTCCTTGGGAGATGGGTTATCCAGACCTTGGACCTCCAGTAAATACCCTGAGGGAATGTTGATGTGGACCTGGGTATTGACAATGACCTGGGATTTTGGGGGCACAGTAGTTGCCTGGGGCAAGTAAACTGGCATCCCCTCAGATCCATCCACATCAGGAGGGGGCAGCCAGACTCAAGAGCCCCAGACGTGGTACTCAAGCCAATTGATTCATCCTTTGGTCTCCAGTAGGCAGGCTCAGGCCTTGACATCCGCTCTAGAGTCATGTGCAGTTTCAAAAACCAGAGGGACTTGGTGTCCTAGAAGGGAGAGAAAACCACCGTCATAGTGGATAACAGCCAAATAGTCTCAAAGAAACTGGGTTCTGAGGAGTAGATCGTAGCTGGTGTTGTCCAAAGCGATGGTGGTTGTATTCAAAGCAAGCTTCCCAAACCAAATTGGTAGAGAGGAATAGGCCCCTATGGATTGGGTGCACTGAGGGCCAGCTGTGCCATACTCCATGTAGTGTGGCATGTCAGGGGTGACCTTGATGCGTTTCATCAGCTTAGAAGAGATAACGTTCATGGGGGAGCTGCTGTCGACTATGGCATAAACCAGAATCTTGTGGACCTGGATGGCGACTCAGGTGACCAGACTTACAAACTGAGGCGGCAATATAAGGAACATAGGAGAATCATCAGAAGAAGAGTAAGCAGTATCAATGTCTTTATTGTCATTAGATACCGCAGCTACTTCTTTGGGGTTAACAGATTCTGGTTTGTGTGTAGGGGTTACTTGAGGCTGGACAGGGGTGTCAGCATGGAGCGCCTCGTCCTTCATGCTGACTGCCCTTTTCCTGCCTCCTCAGCTAGACGTTTCCAACAAGTTTTGGCACTGTGCCTAAAGCCATTGCAATAGGTGCACCGCATATGGGGGTTTTCTGGTTCTTGACTACATGGACCCTAGGGCAGTTAGAGGGGCCAGCGGGCGCAGCCTTAGAGTTCAGGATCGTGGCAGGGATCTCGTTGAGGGCCTCCTTGATCTCCCTGATACAAGTGAACCCATTCTTTTGCCCGATCATGTGCATCTGGACCTCAGGATAGGACCCCAGGGTGGAGATGACGGCAGTAATGGCGTCATCCAGAGTGATATGGCTTGTTGTAACCAAAGGTTGAGCCTGAGCATAGAACTGGTTGGCAAACTCCATAGGGTTTTCTCCTTTGTTAAGTCAAATGCCCATGAACGCTTGCTTCTGGTTGGCCAAGGTTTGGTTACTGCCGAACTCTTGGATCAGGGCGGTGCAGACTTGTTCCCAGGTGTTACACTCCTTCAGATGGGGAGTCATAATTTCCTGGGAGGTGCTGTCTAGGCATGAGTGGATGTGCTTCACCTTTTGTTGGTCGGTGGCCTCCTCCATAGAACTCTCATAGGCATACAAGAAGAAGGCGATGCTCTCCCATCTGGGGGTGAACTTCTCCTTGAAGCTAGGTTTAAAGTTAGTGACAATAGGAGTAGAGAGGGTGTTAACGCCTGGGATAGGCGTCAGCTTCAAGATCTCAGTTTCTGCATTTTCTCGAGGAGCCTGTTGATCTAGCAGCCTTCACAAGCCTTCTAAGTCTTCTTGGATGTATTCCCAATTTTTGACTGAGGGTGGAAGCGGGCACCTTGCTGGCAACCTGCTCCTTTAAGGACTGAATTTCGGCGTTCTGCAATTGGAGCTGGTTTTTGATGGTGGCCAACTGGGTTTCAAACCCACGACACATTGTCTTGAGCTGGGAAATGTGAGCATCAGTGAGCCTCATGAAAGCGCTGAGGTTATCCATCTCATCTGATAGTGCTTTGATGGAGACCCTGGGGTCGAGGGGAGCACCATCTGTTCGGAGCTTGCATCCCAAGGCCACCTTTGGATCTGGTCCCGCAAGGCGGCCAGAGCAGTTATTATATCCTTTCGCCAGGGGTCTTTGGGTTTGCCTGAAGTCGGGGGGCTGGAAGGCCCTTGAGGCCCACACAGTCCCTTGGGTCCTGCTGGCCCCTGACGCCCTTCGGGACCTTCTGGCCCCCTAGGCCCTTCTGGCCTGTCAGCCGCGGGGGAGTAGTCACGAGAGGCCAGCTCTTGGTAGCGCTGCTGTAGGGATTGTAGTAATTCCTTGGCTTGTTGTAAGCTCTGGGCCCATGTCACTTCAAACCGCTGAGCATTTTGGCGAAATTGCTCCTCAAGGTAGCTGGAGATGCCGCTATCTAATACCACCAATTGATCGCGGATATCATTGATTAGTCTTTGGTTATTGAGTATAGCTTCATAATTGTCATGCATGAAGGAGGAGGCAGCGTCATAGAAGTCGATAATATACAAATGTAAATTTTGGGTGAGTCCTAGGTGCCAAGAGACCTCCTGATGATGTAATCCTACTAACTGGAGGAGGTGATGAATTGTGGGATGGACGAGATTACAAAGTTAGCGATCAGGCCCCAAGGTAAGCTCTCCAGCAGGTAATACGGCCGTTGAGTATAGGTCCTGCATTGTGGATGGCACGGCAGAGGCGCGGGAGCAGCTGGAGCGGACGCCCTCAGCATAGATGCTGAGGACTAGTTGTTGGATGACATTGTTGGTGTGTTCGAGCTGAAGTTGATATTGGCCCACATCTAGGGAGGGCAGCAAGAATTGGAAGGCAGCGCAGAACTCTAGCCTTTCCGGCTGTGAGGGTGGCATTGTGTATTGTGAAGAACTAACCCATCGAGTAATGCTCCTCAATTGACCAGTCATTTGGTTGTCAGGGTTGCTGTTGGTTTCCATTTGTTGTGATTGACATTTTCACTGGGTCAGCTCAGAGCCCTCTGTAGTGAGCACAACTTTTGTTGGTGCTACAGTTCTCTGGACTGGCGCTGGGGTTTGCAGTGGCTCAAAGTTGGAAAATCAGAAATGAGCACTGAAGAGGAAACGGAAAAATATAGGTTAGTTTACCAAATATATTATTAAATCAAAATGCTTCAATATTTATAGGGTGCGTTGGGACTCAATGCCTTTGGGATCTTTGGAGCCTCATCCAATCAGGATCTTTACTAACCTTCCGGAAAGGCCTCCTCAAGGGCGTCCTCAATGGATATTGTCGCTCACCTGACTGAGAAGATGGAAAGCCCGCTCCACGTGACTCAGTACTAGGTAAGGATGATCCTGAAAAAGTTTTGTCTTGGCTGGAATTGACAACTGATTCAGCATGGCCAGATTTGGAAGATGGGAATTTGAAACAATTTTTATCTCAAATCCTGACACTGACCCCAGATGAGCTGGAGAAAATCCACACCTTACTTGAGGCCTACGGCGACGTTTTCTCTAAATCCAACAATGACTATGGGCACATGAAGGGGTGGATGCATACTATTTATGTTGGGGATGTTAAAACCATTTTCTCCAAGCCCTATTGTAAATCAAAAGTTGAGGAGCTACAGATGCGGACAGAGCTCAAACAGCTGCTGTATGCTGGATTGCTGGTGCTATCACAAAGCCCTTGGTCATCCCCACTTTTATTAATAAAGAAGAAAAATGGAGGTCATCGGATAGTAATGGACTACCACAAATTAAACAACCTCACCAAGAAGGATAGTTACCCTATCCCTCTCATTGATGACGCTCTGGTCCAACTCTCTTGGTATAAATACTTCTCCACTATGGACCTGGCTAGCGGTTTTTGGCAAATGGACCTTTCTCCACAAGACCAGGAGAAATGTGCTATTATTTGCGGTGAGGGTCTCTCCCAACCTACCTGACTACTGCAAGGGTTGTGCAACGCGCCCACCAGTTTCCAGCGAGCAATAAATCATATCTTGCAGGATCTAAAAAAAGCTGCGTCATTGTCTACCTCGATGATATTAAAGTCTTCTCTAAGAGTTAAAATGAACCCCTCACACATCTAAAGGAGGTGTTTCAATGCTTGTGGGCTTATAATATCAAATTAAAGCCCATAAATTCACATTTTTCCATAGGAAGCTAGATTTCCTTGGACACGCCATCTCACAAGATGGGATACAACCACTTCAAGATAAAGTTGAGTAATATCCAAGATGCCTGCGTCTAAAACCCTTTTCAACATCCAGGTATTCTTGGGTATGATAGGGTATTACCATCACTTTATACCAAAATTCGCTCAGCTTAGTGAGCCCCTCATACGGCTCTTAACTAAGAACACCCCCTTCCATTGGGGTGCTGAACAAAAAGCCGCCTTTGCGACCCTGAAGGCGCTATTACAAAAAAGACCAATACTCCGCCACCCTGATTAAAGCAAACCCTTCATGTTGTTCATTGATGCCTCTGAATACGCTGTTGGAGCTATCATAGCTCAATTGGATGAGCATGGAATCGATCATCCCATGTCTTACTTTAGCGAGATGCTTTTAAAAAAGCTGAGCGTAACTATAGCGTCACGGAGAAGGAGTGCTTGGCTGTCCTGCTCGCTGTAAAAAACTACCGCTCATTCCTATATGGGGCTCCCTTTAAAGTAATCATGGACCACGCCTCATTGAAGTGGTTGCAGAATATGAAAGATACCACTTTGCTTTTGCTCTCTGGGCTCATAAGCTCCAGCACTACGATATGACCATTGAGCACCGAGCTGGGACATGTCATATGAATGTTCATGGGCTGATGCAGCTGCCTGTCCTTTATTTTGACAATAGCAAAGCTGAGCAGTTGCATGACCTCTTAATGACTCTTGACGCATGGGCTGATGAAGATTTAACCAGTACAGACTATGCTCACTCAGCACTCCTATAACACGAAGGTAGAGAACAGGAAATTATATAAGAAAGTAGGAGTAAATTGGTTGCTCTATCTCTGGCCATTTTAGTGAGTGCCTGTCATTTTAGAGTCTCATACTATCATTGATCATGTTGGAGTACGCAAAACCTATGAGTGGATAAAAGAGCGGTACTATTGGGAGGGCATCATGGAAACTATAACTGAAGTCTTAGATGTTTGCCTGACCTGTAAAAACAAACAAGCCTCAAGACCTGATATCAGTATCTACCTACAACGCCCCACAAACCCTTCCACACCATAAGTTTAGATGTGGTAGGTCCTCTCCCTCAAACTACAGGTGGAAATTGCTATACCTTGGTTTGTATTGATCATTTCACCAAGTGGGTTGAAGCTGTTGCTCTTCACTCTCAGACTGCTAAAGCTATGGTTACCTTCTTAAGCCAGTACATCTTCACCTGGCATGGGTGCCCCTTTGACCTTCTATGTGACAATGGGAAAAACTTTACTTCACGAGTTGTAAAGCTCCTCGCCACTTATATGGGAGTTTAACAACTCTTTTCAGCCCCCTATAACCCTTCCACAAATGGTGTGGTAGAAAGAGTTAAAGGGACCCAGGTCTTGATTTTATGCAAAATGGTAATTTAAACCCTCTCCACTGGGATCTCTATTTACCCAGTGCACTCATGGCCTACTGTATTAGCTACCATCGCATCCACAAGATGTCCCCTTTCCATGTGTTATATGTGCGAGAACCAGGGGTGCCAGCATTATTAGCCAAGGATATTTTCTCTAATTGTACTGACCTGGATAAGCCACGAAAAAGTTGGCCCAACACATCATCCAATTACAATCAGAGGCCATGACTAATTTAGCAAAGACTGTTACCAAAGAAGGCCAAGCCACAAATGTGCTCAGGGTCTTAACTTCATTCCAAGTATCTGACTTGGTACTATATTACCACAACTGAATCACTCCAAAAAGTGAAAACATCAGCTCTATCTGGGAAGAGCCATTATCAGTCACCTACAAGTGAGGGGATGAGTATTCTATCAAATCCCTCTCCTCCAGACTCACCATCAACCAAGTTCATGGCAACTTCCTTTAGCCCTATTCTCCTCCCAACATTCTTGAGGGGGTAATGTCAGACATTTGCCTCCCAGGCTTCAGAATAATAATTTTGTGGGTAAAACTCAGCTGAATAGAGGATATGTCGGACATTTATGAGTCCATGACAATGAGGAAATCGATTTTAATAATCATAATGATTTAGTCAGCCAAAAGACCCTGTCAGATTCTCGGTGGAACCCCACAAATTTTGGTAACACACTTTTAAATCCTCTACAGGCAACTAAATCAATAGCCAGCAGTCAGATTACTATGACTATGAAGCAGACCATGGGGAATCCATCAGATGGTACTCCCCCAGCCATGGCCAGGTCCATTCAAGCACCTATGTGGGGACCACACTTTTTTAGGCGTGGCAGGGGCTCCTAAGGTGAAATAATTTTAAAAATGGGGATTGGCTAAAATATATCAAATCGTTACCCCATGGGTACGTTTTAGCTAATCAAATTCCCCATCCATCACTCCGCCTAAATGAAGCAAGTTGATTGAGCTTTGATAGACTAAAATCACATTTTCCCTAATTTGGAATTCCTCAGACTATCCAATTCTTGAGCCTCGACACTTTATATACTATTATTGATTTATTATATAGGCACTCTCTTTTTACCCCTTTGAAGCGCCTAATAAAACTCGAAAAAATTAAACACTTTTAATATTTGTTTATTTTTGTTATTTACATATAAGTGGTGAGTAAAGCCCTTTAATATCTTGTTTGATTTGTGGTAAAAGAGGCACCAGCGAGCCTTTTCCCAAACCAAAAATCTGACACTCACTACGGGGGGCCATTAAACAATCACAAAAAAATAAAAATTCTCCAGCTCTGGCCATGTCACATCAGGCTTGCTTTGACAGGGAATCTTCACAACATGCCACATTAGTCAAATATGCGGGACTCAAACTTGCCTTGGACGCTGTGCTCAAAAGGCAAAATGAGTTTCTATAGGAGTTTTGTATTGTTAAGCTGCCTCCATTTAAAAGTAATGTGAATATTCATAGGTTCTTTAAGTGATTTGAGTTTGCGATGGAAAGAGCCTCAGATTAGCATAAAGCAAAACTGTTAATATCCACCTTGGATGTTGGAAGTTCTGACCAAGTCATCTGCTATCTTCCAAACAATTCCGTTTATATACCAGGAAGTAAAGGATACTGTGCTTCAGCTGTTAAGAGGAACTGCAAAGATGTCCCAGCAGAATGCTGAATTCTTAACCATTGGGTCTCAGTGTAATGAGACCCTCACCATTTTTGCTGATCAGTTTATGGCAGCAGCCCATGTATTAATCGGTCAGGTACTTTATCCAAATCTGATGTGTGCATTGCAATGCCCTCCACAGTGAAGCCCTACCATGAGCTTTATATTGTCATGACCCCAATTTGGACGGTGACATACCTCTGCTTAAAATTGTTCAGTTTTTGCACCATCTATCCATAACCTTCCCTCCACCCAATACAGAGTGGAAAAACACTGCCGCCATCTCCAAAAGTTCTTATTTGGAGAATTCGGACATCTGGTTCAAATTCTGCCGAGTTACCCCCAGATTTTCAACTTCCACTCTGTACCTGCTTATTGTCAACGGCTGACTACTGACATGGGCCTATTTAGCTAATCGCCCACAATCAAATCATTGGTGAGGCCCATATTGATAATCAAGGACGCAGGCTCTACAGGGTAAATTGTTTTGAATGTGGTCACACTGGGCTTCTGGCATGAGGTTTCCCCAATCATTGGGTCCATCACTTACAGCAGGATCAGTACTATCAGGGAAAATTCATAGCGGAGTAGATATGGGACTCTCTACCTCCGCTATCCCAATCCCAAATGTCCCACCTGAACCTATCAACATATATTCAACAGAAGTCCCCCATATGATGATGCATTCCTATATCAGCAGCCAGTTGGAGGGATGAATATATTGACACAACGCATGCTGATGACATGGCGGAAGGAGGACTGCTGTAGCAACTGAAGACATACGCTTTTCAAATGCTTGACCAAGTTTCCCCTGACCAGCCAGACCCCTCCTCCAATGCAACTTCCCCGCAAGGAGTAAACACTCCCTTCCAGTAACCGCTATCATCCAAGAATAACCCAAAATAGGCGAGGGGCTTATAGTTTCTTTGGGAAAAGAGACTCGTTAAATATCCACATATCCAACAGTCAAAATTCTGCTTATTCCAAATGTACATACTGTGACATTGTTGTAGCCAATACCCAAGTTTGTGCTATAATAGATATTTGCGCCCCAGTCAACATAGTTTCCACTGAGTTGGTGGCAAAGTTGACAATGAAATCTGATGTAGATCATTAAATGGTGTATGGGACCGCTGGAGCCACAAGCACAATCTCTCAGGGAGTGTATAATTCGTTACTCATGTGGTTTAGGTCAATTGTCATTGTAGCTCCATCAATCATACTATCAAACAGCTGTTATGACCTGCTAATTGGAACTAAGTTTATGCAACACTTTCAGCTGTTTTTGATATGATGGAAGCAACTTCTGAAATTCTGGGGCAGTAGATCCCAATTTAATTTACCTTGAGCAAAATTCCAAAGGATTAACTTTCAAGTGATTTTAATAAAAAAATAAAAGCTATCTAAACCTATGCCTAACGCCAGCATCCCCATTTGATTCCCAACTTCAGATTCTCCGCCAGCTGCTCCCGTGTGGTGCAGCGGCGTAACCCCATCCAGAATTTTCTCTTTGGTGGGAAAAGCACTCAGACTGGTTCATCAAGTCCTACCAAATTCTTGAGTCAGTTCATTCCACCTAAGGATCATGACATCCACCTTGCATGTGCCCAGGCCATGCCTCGCAGCCCACTCGTTCTCCCCTACACTCAGCTTCTTTTTGGCCTTCAGGTCAAATATGGGAAGTTGTTCCCAAACGCAGAGAAAGCCATTATTAAAATGGCCCAGGAAGTGATGCTGCTTGCTGGATTTATCAATTTCTGCCCCTATAAATGGTATTTTGATCTTGACTTCACCTGCAAAGCTGACGCTGCCACTGCGGCCACCATACCCCCTAGTTTTCCAGGGCACCCTATCCCAACAACGCACACCTGGCTCCCCACCAAACCACTATGGTGGTTCAGTTTGTGAAGCTGCCCACTCACCTTCCCCCTACACTACTCCATAAGGAGTTGATGGAAGGTTTGGCCGCGTATGGCTCCAACCCCATCCTTCAGTTTGTGGTCCCTAATGGGGCTTCTCGCCTTGCTGGGCCTTGGGCATTTGCCACGATTAGCCCAAATTTCAATAAAATTGCTTCGTTAATTCCCCCTGTGCTGTCATTCCTTATGCCCCCAATCACCCATTCTGAGCCCATGTTAAGGGCGGGCAGACTATCTATCTGTCCTTTGGGTTGGATCACTCAAAGTGTAAATGCCCATATCTTGCTGCATCTACCAGACCTGCGTTGCCTCCATCTGCTCCCCAATACGCCATACACCCCACTGCCTTTCTGGTATGGGGTACAATCCTTCCCCCTCCCTTAAAACCTGCAGCCGCTGCAGTGCCTGCAGCTGCCAATCAGGCCCCTCCTCGGTCCAGTGCCACATGCGCTTCAACCAATCAGGAGACAGCTTGGATAACAGTTTGGTCCAACGTTTTTCCTCAATTGACAGCCACAACCCATAAATTCACCAACCCCAAATTCCAATATGATTTGAACCCATGGACCGCATTGGATGAAACTAATGAAGTGGGAAATGTTATTGAAGACTTGGAAGTCCAAATCGAAGAATTTATCCAGCTACAGCACCCCATTCAGACCCCTCAGCGTTTTTTGGCCCCCAGCCAGACGCATATGTGTTTCGCTCTACCCACCAGCTCGCTGTAGCAGCAGCTGATCAACCAGATACTAGCAAAATCCGAGAGGGTACTGACAGATCAGTGGCAATACTAGACGGGTATTCCTCCTCCCATTATTGCCCAGACTCTGTCCCCACAGGGAAAACGTGACATCCTCAAGCTCCAAAACAAACAACTACTGCCATATAGAAAGTGGCTGAAGCATTTTAAATACAAGTCAAAAGCCACCGCGCCATCGCCACTTTGTTATCCCAGCTCCCTTCCATCTGCCTTCACGCGGAAAACTGCTTATCCCAGTACCTAGGTGTAATTTTTGCTTCAGGTAATTTCCACGACCAACCCATCATAGGCACTCTCCAACCACATGTCGCTGACCACCCCACACCATTGCTCACTACCTTGACCCACGCTATTACCTATGCAGAGGAATCCAATACTGAGAATGAGCCCTCCAATCTCCCTTCCCATTCTGCCGTGGTGGGATGAGCAGCTCGCCACGGTCCCACCTGGTTGGTTGTGATCTCATTTGTTTGTGTTTTGCTTGCTCATTTTGGGAAGTCAACTTATTTTGTTTGAGTAGGTCTGTTTGTTTATATATTTTGCTCTTCGAGCTTTGGTAATGTCTGTCCCCTAGTCATCATACCTCAAATAAATTTAAGATTTCAGTAATGCAAAAGGATCTGGTGCATATATAAAGTCAACCTTGCCTATAGTGATGGTGAATTCTGGTGCACTACCATCAACTAAAGAGGAAGACTCAGGATCTCCCCATCAGATATACAAATATTGAGGATTGCCTCTCCGAGAGGCCAGGACTATATCCATTTCATCTGGTCATAAAATCATAGTAAACACTGAGTTGGAGGTAGAAGCACCAGACGGGCTCTATGGGGAAGTTATTGGCCCTTACCAGCAATCATGACTTGATCCTCATGTGGCTCCAGGTATTATACTACCAGGACATGGGGAGATTAAGGTTCTACTTGCATTCTACAAACAAAACCATTACAAATCTACTGACATTAAATAGTGGCATAATTACTCTTAACCCTGATGAGGAGGTTCTTCAGGTTCACAAGTTTGTGCCGCTGGACAAATTTGGTCTACCCATCAAGCCACAGCCTGGAGTAATGACTGTGGTACTGAGAAATGAATTAATGGGGTTATCTGAAGCACAGAAGGATTGAACAATAGCTTTATTCTAAGAAATAAGGGATTTTCGTTGTTGATTACCATGATTTAGGATGCACTTGGGGGATGGTCCATTGGTTGGACAATTGAGATCATCCTCCCATCAGGTCACGTCGGATCCATCAATTGAGGGCAGCTGAAGAAGTAGTAATTGAGGAGATTGAAAAGCTGCTGGAGCAAGTAATCTCAAAACATCAAAGAGTCCGTGGGCTTTGCCCGTCCTAATTGTAAAAAAGAAGGATGGTCCCAAATGGGTGGTAATAGACTACCAGAAGCTCAACAACATCACCAAGAAGGACTTGTATCCCTTGCTTTAGATTGACAAGACTATGGATTGAACAGGCAGAGCTTGCTACTTCTCGCGATGGATTTGATATTGGGCTACAGGCAAATTGAGCTACACGCAGCAGAATAGGAGAAATGCGCCTTTATCACATCCAAAGGATTTTCCAGCTGAACTGTATGCCACAAGGGCTGTGTAATGTCCCATCCACGTTCCAATAAGCCATGGATACCATCCTTGGTGACTTGAAGCTGTCGTGCATTATCATGTACCTGAATGACATCAATGTTTTTTGCATACATTTTCTGAGCAACTTACCCATCTGTAGGAGGTATTTCGCTGGCTTGCTGAGGCCAACATAAAGATTAATCCCCACAAATGTCACTTCTTCAAGGACCAGCTGGAGTACCTAGGGTTTTTAGTGGACGCAAAGGGGCTACAACCTCAACTGGCCAAAGTGAAAGCTATTTGGAAAATGACCTCACCAAGCAGAAAAAGCGATGTGCAGGTATTTATGGGATGAACGGTTATTACTAACGCTTCATCTCAACTTCAGCTGTATTGGTGGACAGCTGTTAGAGTTACATAATAATAATGCCGCGTTTGAATGGACAGAACGTCGCCAATGCCCCTATGATAAACTTCAAATGGCATAAACTAGCGCACCGGTACTCCACTATCTGTAATTTGAAAAAGAGTTATCGTTCAAATGGATGCATCTCTTTCCACAGTTGGTGAAGTTCTATCGCAAAAAGATGATGATAGGGAGGAGCATCCAGTTGCATACTGCAGTTGTAGCTTAAACTGCCATGAACGCAATTACACCGTGACTGAGTGGGAGTTCTTAGTGATGATCTATGCATACAATTAATTCAGGGGTATATTTTCATGGGGTAAAATCTAAAGTTGTAACAGATCACGTGTCATCACGCTGGTTGCAGAATCTCAGAGAGTTTGAGGGGCGTCTAGCCCAATGGGCTCTTAAGCTGCAGGATAACAACTTTAAAATCCTTTACTGACCCAAAGCGAAACACCAAGATCTGTCTGCTTATCAAGGTTGCCAACCATTGCCATTATGCAGATCTCAGCGATGTAATGTTTGACAAAATGCTCAGCATGAAATACAATGATGAAGCGCCCCAACTTGTCAAGTTATTAGACGGAATAATGGCCAATACATTCCAGAAGAGCGGTGAATTGTACAAGTGGATGGGGACAATACCTTAAATATCCCCTGTTCTTCTGCCTGAACAAATATAATTATGAGCATATACTAAGCAGTTGGGCATGATGGAGTATGCAAGACCCTGGAATTGTTACGACCCCATACTACTGGTAATGTATGCACTTTGATGTTCTTGAAACAATTTCCTGCTGCTACCAGTGCCAAGTGGAGAAGCCTTTCCGCTAAAAGTCTTCGTATCAGTTAGTAAAACTCACTTTGCTTGTCATATAGTTTCTATCAATGTTGTGGGGCCCCGGCCTACTGGAGCAAACCATTCCTAGTATATTCTGGTAGCCATTGACCACTTGACCAGGTGGGTTGAGGCATGGTCAATACACAATCTGGTGGCGGTCACTGTGGCAAAGTTTATGATTAAATGTATAATTCAGCGACATAGGCGTCCTCAGTTCCTCCTTACTGATAATGGAACCAGCTTCACCTACCACATTTTACCCAAGTTCAATGAATTGATGGCCACCCGCGGGGTTTTGATGACCCCATATCACCCTGAGTCTAATGGGATGGTTGAGTGAGTTAATGAAACATTGGTGAACATACTCCATAAATTAGTAACAAATCAAACTTCAGATTGGAGTTCCCTCCTATCTACAGCCATCCTCACCTGCAATATTAGCTACCATTCTTTCATGGGGGAAGAGTCCCTTCCAATTACTATATGGACGTCACTCTGCTCTACCCTCCCTGCTCTATACCGCATGGAAGATACCAGCAGAATGAATCCTCAAAGCTACTTAACCAACCTAACAAATACGCTGATCAAGCTTCAAACTGAAGCGTACTTGTCCAGCTTAGCCAAGAAGTTTGAAAATCAGGCTGCCAATCAGGTAAGGCGTAGCGGGCTAGCTCAGTTCTAAGATGAGGATATGGTTTTGTTCCATAACCATCACAGGTTTGGGAATAAACACAAGTTGGCCAACATCTGGATTGGTCTGTTAAAAATAAGTGAGAAGATGGGCATCAACGCCTATACTATCAAGGACCCTGCGAGTGGTTGAATTATCAACTGAGTGCATGCAAAGTTCCTCTGGGCGTATAGGCAATAGGAGCTTTATCATCCAGTCAAGGGGGTAACGTCAAGATTCTGATCTAAATGGATGATAAGCCCAATATGGAATGGCAAATTGGATAGAATCCACTGACAATGATTATAGAGTATGAATATTTGAGCGCTTTAGGATGAGGAAATTTTGGGTCAAAATGGGTAATTTATTGGATCACCTTCAAATAAGGCAATTAGGTGATGTCGATGTATGACAAATAATTGGTAAATTGCTTTAAGCTAATGCACTCATGGATTTAATAAATGGTAGTCTCTGACAGAACTAATGAAAATACAGCAGAATGAATAGTCTAAGCAAAAGGGTTGGTATCAATTGAAGTTGCTAATATATAAGTGAGATAAGAAGATTGAAATGAGGAGGATTGTTAGTAGAAAAGAGCAAGCAAACAGCGAGTATCCACTGTATATATTAAATTAAATAAAGGGTGTTGATGGGAAAATTGATCCATAATTTATTAAACGTTATTACAATTTTTCAAGGATGATGATCTTCATATTGTCAGTCCTATTGCTCAGTGGGCTTAACCCTGAAAAATACTCCTTCTGTGGATCTCTGATATACTGCCAAAATTATATCAGGAGTTATCAGCATGAGAGAAGGATACCTTTACCTCCATAAAAAGAAATTACCTTAATGATATATAAAGTGTTTAGCAATAAAGATTATACATTTCTGGTTGGATATCCTTCTTCTTTACCTATTTATTATAATACTTCAGGCCAAAATTTAGAAAAGTCTCACACTTCAGTATATGCTATAGAGTATGCCTTACTATGCAAATGAAGATGTAAAGATCAAACCTTGAAAACAAAGATTAATATCAATTGAATCACTATCAAAATTCCACAAAAATGACTTTAGCATATCACTGGCATTAAGTGTCAGACGATTTGAGCCTCAAGTTTTACCCAAAATATTAAATACAGTTTACTTCCACCCTCAAATTTGTCCTCATGAACTTAACAAGAAATAAATTATAGTAAATTAGCACCAAGAAATTAGAAAAGGGGGAAAATCCCTGTTGAAAATTGTTAAGGTCTACTACATTGTTACTCAACTTAATCTGGAGATATAACCAACAACTTAATTGTGAAGTAACAGAAGTTTTATATGAAGAACTAAATTAATAAGAACATGATTAAGTCCATAAACTAATATAGATATAACAGGACATATTCTCTGCATAAGATGTTATATAAAGCTGATAGAAGAATTGGTCCCATACCATTGACATTAGTAATCAATCCCTATAAGATCAGATCCATATTTAAAAATCAATGATAGAGTAACAAAAGAAGACATGCCTAGAACATTTATTAAATGCCATCTTAGTAATTGCCTCTCTGAGCCCATGATTTACCCACAACTCTTAATAAAAAATGAACATGGAGCGTGTAATTGTGATGTATTACTGAAAGTTATGTAGTTTAACTAAGAAGATCTATTCAATTCCATGTAAAGAAGACTTCTTAGCTTGACTCTATGGGTCAGATCTTTTCTCTGAAATAGAAAAACTAGTGGTTATTGGCAAATGAACCTGTCCACCTGTTCAGAAATAGGTTTTCTGATTATTCTCAGTTAATAACCCCTATAAATATATTAACTGCACAGGTCAGGTTTTGTGCAATTCTCCTCATTGTTTGATAGTAAAATACAATCGTTGATAAGAATGGCGACTATTATCCATAATTGAATTGAAGTATTAGATTTTGGTCCAACGCTTGGCCAGTATTTCCTCTAATAATACTTATGATGTCCTGAATAGGGATTTGCTCCCTGGTACCGACTAAATCAATCTACGCTCAGATCTGTTTATGTTTTCTCTGTGACACACAGTCAGCAGCAAACCCCTATTAATTCAGCTTCTTCTCTAGATCCCCGCTCAGATCCTTACTATTTATCTTAAAGAGTCTCCCAATTAGAGCACACAGCACTAACTTCCTTGAGAAAGAATAGAACTAAAAATGAATTCTGATAAAGTATACTAAGATAATACACTGGTAATTAGTGTCTTTTTTATTAGTGAATTCTTTAGGAATTTATAGTGGGGAATTCAGTGCCCAAAACTCAGTTGGCACCTCCTCAATAAAACAGCAGCTGTTGCCATTGAAACACCCATCCTTGTCTCAGCATTGATGGTCTTACCCATCCTGGCTAGGATTCCATCATTAGACATCCTTGAGACCTAAAATGGAAAGAGTCAGAAAACGTGTTCCTAACGTTTCCTCTTGATCCAAGCGAACCAACCATATTTGGCAAGCGACCTGCTTGGGGTAATGGGACTTGTTACCCATTAAGTCAGGTCGCAAACCAACTGATCAATTTTCTAGTTGCAGGCGGCATCACTTGCCTCGCAACTTAATCTTTAAATTCCCAATTGTCAGTGATGAAACCCGACCAATCCCAATCAGTACACCTGATAGTTAATCAACTATCAGATGCCCCTATTTCATCAGCAACTATGCCTGACGAGATTCTAAGCATTCATTCAGATTGATCCTTGATATATCTGACCCAGGAAAATAACCTAAAATCCCCTGAACATAGTTACCTGAAATCAGGTTCAACCAATATCCAATTCACTTTGCATTAGGGAATTACCCCCTAGCAATCCCTAGAAATCTAGTCAGCTGGGAATATGGGTAAAAATCCCAACACATCCCCCCTCTTTAGCTATATCTACAGCGGTAAAAGGATCAAGGCAGGGGAACACTACTTTCAGACACTCAGTTGAATAGAATTTTATTTTTGTGGAGTATGATCATCAGTACTCAACACTGCTCAGGACAACCTTCAGCATGCGGCTTTCTTCCTCATCCTCCTCACTACAGCCTACACAGAGCGTGGTCCCCATGACCTTCTGTCATGCTGGGCTGATCATTTTACTCATGATGATATTAATCCTGGGATCCAGTTTTCCCCCTGTCAGGGCATATGACCTGCTGTCAAATTTAGGATTCTTTGTTCGGCATCTCAATTTCCTGAAAATTTTCATTGTCATAGACAGGAGATTCTTGCTTTCAATGTTTGTTTTGTGGCCCAATTAATAATGCACAATTATGTTCACCCTTGTTATTTTCCCATAATAACCTCTTAGCTCATATCATACTAATTTTCTTCTCTTTGTTTTTATCCAATTAATTTTGAGATAAATTTTTTAAAATTGGAGCTTAGTTGATTTCAGAGTGCGTAATGGTGACTACCATATAAGTTTGACATCCCCCTCTCATCCAGCTCATATGTCAAATTCTGAGTCTCAGTACCAACAGCTGCTCATAGCTTGTCTGATCAAGACCTTTGGCTCTTCCAGCAGATGAGTCAATCTGTGTGACAGAACCTTTTCTATGGTCCTTCCAGGACTCATACTCCTAGTCAAGTACCAGTAGCCAGTCCTTCCCTGGAATTACTGGAAATGGTAACAAATCCCGCTGAAACCCAGTTAGCAATAGTCTCAAACAACTTGTGACCAATCCTTCCTATGTCATAGATTCCAGAGTTGGATTTTGAAACTCTCCTGGACTCAGCTCCTTTCACAGATACTCCTAAAATCATCATCAAACTCCAGAAACAATGCCCTTCGCTCTCAATCGTTTGTTCCTCACTGGATTGGACTTTCTTCTAGAGTTCCTCTTTTGACTCAGTCAATATTACAAGCCAGCTGTCTTGGCCACTGAACTAAATATTGGCAACAGTGTACATTTTGAACTTCCCTCTACAGAATTAAGGGCCCAAGTCACCAAAGTTTTGTCCATAGCTCTGAATTCTTCCAAACTTGAAAAAATTCTAGATTAGGATAGAGCATCCTATGCTCTTTGCAATGCCGGCCAAGTTCTACAAAGTTGGGCCACTAAGCTTCCAGCCTCTCTCAGTTTCCATCGCTCTTTCTGCTTCAGCTTCTGAGAAGCTCATAGTCGTCGCTTTCAGGATGCCATTCACTCCTATCATGACTATCTCATTTACTGGCACATCCCATCATTATCTTCCACTGATGGCTTTGATAGGGGGCATGATTCAGCAACCCCCACCTAGTATCCCATGCTCATTGCCAGCCCATATGTCCAATGTTCTTTATGAAGCCCATTGGTAAGAGCTCAAGACCAATCTTCTGGCTCTGGTGCCATATCAGGATTACTTGGGGTTATTCACTGACTGCCTCTTCCTATACTGTGCTTCCCTCCCCACTCTATGGTATCATGTTTGGCTTCTTCCAACATTTCAATTTCCCTTCCCCTAGTTGCTTTCTCACAGGGATCTGCATCGCTCAACAAACTTGGTTTTGAGTAGGTCCAGGCCCTCGCTAGCATCCAGTCTAACATAGATTTTGATGGGTTATTTACTCCTACTGTGATCCATCCTCACACCCCCAAGAGGCAGCATAGGTGGAATCATCCCAAGATTGAGGATAATCAATAAAAAATAAAAACTATAAAAGTATAACATTTTTCTATGCATTTTTTAATAATCTTTTTTTCCAATATTTTTATCAATCTTTTATTTTTTTCTTCTTTTTTTCCATGGGACTTGACCAATTTTCAGTTCAGCGGTCCATTTTTTTATTTTATTTCCCCAAACTGGATCCTAGGTATACTTAGACCTACCAGTTTTCTATGGTTCAGAGGTCTTACTTTTTAAGACTTAACCATATAGCTTGGTTCAAAGGTCCTTTTTTCAGACTTAACCAATTCATTGGGACATAACCAACTTAATGGTTCAGCGCTCCTTTGGGAACTCTTTTTTAATATTTTTTTCATCAATCCATTGCTTTAAATACTTAGCATGGACTCTATTTACTATCCTTCCATCCAAGAGGTTCTTGATGGAGTAGGCGTCCATTGCCATCTTAGAGATAATCTCAAGTGACCTGACCAAAACACATCCAATTTTTTTCTTCTTCTGAAACCATGTGTATTGCAATAAGCAACTCTTTCGCCTATTCAGTATCATGATAAGCCAGTCAGTTCTTATCATCCATCATTTTTGCTCATATCCTTTTCTTCAAAGCAGTATCAAATGCTTGTGATTGCATTTTGATCATGATCTTCATCAATTGGTTCTGGTACTGCTCAGCACTCATCCTCAATGTTGGTTCCATCTACAAATATAAAATTGGCGGCAATGCGGCCTTCTTCCCATATAGTAACTCAAACGGCGTTTTTCACGTCGCCATATGGTGACTGATATTGTAGGCAAACATCACCAAACTCAGGTATGTTCCCCACACGTAAGTTCTTCCTGAGACCAGCTTCCTCAGCATTGCAGCCAGCATTCTATTAACTTGTTCCACCAGTCTGTTTGTCTCTGGTTGTTAGGTTACAGACACAACTCCTCAGATCCCCATTATTTCATTTAATCACAGGATCACATGAGAGATGAAATTTGTCCCATTGTTGCTCAGAAGGACCTGTGGGTAACCATGTAAGTATACTACTTGATCTAGGATGTACTTCGCAGTACTGGTAACATCTACTTTTGCCAGGGCCTTCATCTTGACCCATCCCATCAGATGATCAATTTCAACTATTATGTACTTGACTCCCCCTGTGCTCATTGTCAGCGGTCCCATCACATCAATGGACACCATATGCCAAGTAAATCCAGGGAGGACCAGTCTTTATCCAGTCATAATCTTATGTGGCTTGTGCAACTGGCACTCCACATATCAAGCCAGATAATTCACAACATCATAGTTGATTGACTCACAGTAGTACTGGCAAATATGGTTGGTCGTTTTTCTAAGACCTCCATGCCCAACAACCGTATGAGCAGCTTGAACAATAGCTTCTCTTTCTGACAGCTTTGGGAATAGTAACCACTTCCCATTAATCATCTTGAAAACTTGTCCATCCATGGTCTCAGTGTTTTCCATTGCTTTTCGAAGCACACCTTGGATTTCTCAGGGCATCTTCCCAATTTCTCCATTTACCATTCTCTGGAATAACTCATCCGCCTGCTGGTATACCATCTGGACCATTGGTAACCATAATAAGCCATCCATATTCTAATGAGAAGCCCTCACTCATTGAGCAATCTCATATTCATAAGCCTGTAACTTCAGTGCCCATCAGGATAGTTGTCCTTCTGGTTCTCATAGATTGTGAAGCAATGCAACGAGGTTTGGTCCGTCACCACTTTGAAGTGCATTCCATGGGTGTACAACTGAAACTGTTTACAGGTATAAATGACCACAAGGCATTCACGCTCAGTTATGGTATAGTTCCTCTCAGTGGCTGAGAGTGTCCAGCTCACATACGCCACTGGATGTTCATCCCCAAGTTCATCTACTTGGCTCAATATGGCGCTGATCTTCATCAACAAAGCCTTGGTTTGTATAATAAATTCTCGATAAAAATTCAGATATTTCAAATTGAAGAATCTATCAATTACTGGTGTAACTCATTCAAGGATTTTTGTGCTTCTTCATTCCAAATGAATCCTTTCTTTGGATCCTTCAACAGATGGAATAAGGGCTTGGCGATTCTGGTAAAATCCCAAATTAATCTTCTATAGTATCTGACCATTCCAAGGAACACTTGGTTATCTCAGACACTCTTTGGCACAGCCATTCATTCTATGGCTTTGATCTTCTGGACTTGCGGCTGAAGTCCACTAGAGTTGATCACAAATCCCAGATATTCCAACTCTTTTTTGAAGAAGTGACACTTCCTTGGCTTAATATTCAGGTTGGCCGCGGATAGTCTCTTGAACACTTCCTTCAAGTGGTGCAATTGGTCAGTAAAAATCCTACAGAACACATTGATATCGTCCAAGTACACTAGGACGCATGAAAACTTAAAGTAATTTAGTATAGCTTTAATGGCCCTCTGGAACGTCGCAGGAGCATTGCATAGACCCTGGGGCATCCTCATCAGTTGATATAGCCCCTGCAAAGTGATAATCGTGCATTTTTCTTGGTCTTCTCTTGGCAAGTTTATTTTTGTCAATATCCCAATATTAGATCCATCATAGATAAATACTTCACTTCTCCCAATCAATCTAGCACATCGTCAATTCTTGGTAGGGGGTATGAAACCTTCTTTGTAATCTTGTTTAGCTTCCTATAATCGATCACCACCCAATTAGAGCCATCCTTCTTCTTCATGATAAAAATTGGACTCACCCAGGGACTTGATGATGGAACTAGAAGCTCATGCTTCACTAGTTTGCTGATTTCTTCCTCCACTACTGCTTTGGGTGCTTTGACCATCGAATTGGTCTCATCCTGATTGGCAAATTTTCTCCGGTATCAACCTTGTGGATCACATCTCTCATGCATCCCAAATCATGGTTTTCCTGGGTGAATACTTCCTGATATTTTTCGAACAATTTGAGCACCTCCTCTTGCTGTCCTTCCATCAGATCAGCAAGTTTCTCTCAATCAAACAATAGGTTGATACTATTGATTACCCCAGCTGGAAATCCCAGTTCATCAAGGGTCCCAAAATCGTGGAATTTCCTCAGTTTGGTTATCAGGATTAGTGGAACAAATATGACGATCTGATTATTCTCAATCTTAATTGGTTTTTCACTTAAATTCGCCAGGAGAACTCAAATTTCTTCATGGCCCAGTATTATTATTCCAGGAGCCACCCAAGGCTCTACTCTGGACTTCTTCCAGGGTCTTCTGACCTCCCCATACAGTAGCTCCGGTATCTCTGATGTCAACCCCATGTCAACTATTATTTGTGATCTTGGCAGTATGGTTCTTGCATTCTTGATCTTCAGTGGAATTCCCCAATTTTCTAGGATCTCCGTTAGCATCTCTCCTTGCTTTTGGCCAATTAGTTGGTATCAAATCTGTACTATGCTTTCATTGTATATCAAATTGATGAAGTTATTTCTCCTACACAGTGGAGCTTCCCCATCCTTTTGATAGACCAATGGTAACGTCTGGCCCAATATGGTCAACTTATTAACCTTGAAGTTACATTTAACTCCATCTTTTTGTAGAACTTCTGTCCCAATCATAATGTCATAGTTTTGGTTGGCCAAAACTATCGCTGGAGCAGACACCACCAAGGTTTAAAATCGAAGTGGTAGAGCGCTGCATGCTCCACAAAAGATGGTGGTATTCAGCTCAGCTGTCCCATACTCTTTCTTGTGTTCCAAGTCAAGTGAGATCTTCATCCTCTTCACCAACTTGGTTAATACTATATTAATGGGCGCTCTGCTGTCAACAATAGCCCTCAGCCGTATTCAATTCACTAGTATATCTATATATGTACACTCAGATATTATAAGATAGTATTTACTGAGTGTATAGCGGCATACTAGCCTTTCAAGGTTGTGAATGAATTGCACTGATAAATCAGGGAATGATTCCTTGATCACGCTGAGGGGGATTGACAAGTTTGCCTCACTTAATCGAACTTCAGTCAATTATTTGGGATTATCTGCAGCTCAACTCTTATCCACAAGTTGTCAGACGTACAGCTGAGCAACTTTTTTGATTATCTCAGGGTCAATCCCCTTCACCCCAGATCTTATTACTGCATTCACGTCCAAATTGACTACTTGATACAGCTGATCCTGCACGTCTTCATCCATGAACAGATCACTGATGTCAATTCCATTGTTCATAATAATTAGAGGAACAGGCTTCTCCACAGCTCTAGACTGTTCCCCATATAGGCCATGAGCCCTTTTCCCGACTCCTTTGCAGTTGCAGACTCTTTCACTTGGATCACATTGATTTGATCCTTGGGTCTCTTGCAATGTACAGCAAAATGTCCCTTTCCTCCACACTGGTAACAGACTTTCTCCTTCTTATTAATCCATTTAAAGTCTTTATGCTTATTCCCAGACACAGTTTGATTATTCATCTCATTAGCGCCCTCATTCCCCTTTGTGGGATTCAAATTTTGTACTGGGGTTGATATGAACCCTCTATTTGGGGCATCAAAGGTAGCTCCCAAGATTTTCAAATTGTCTCAATCTGAAAGGTGGTAATTTCCATTGCAAATATGTAAGATATCATTTAATGCAAATTGTGGTAGGGCCAAAGGGCTGCTTGTAAGGCAATTAAGTCATTGAAATCATCCAGCTCTTTTTCTCCAACCAGGATTCGTGACTCCTGGTAGAAATAATTTGTGAAGCTTACTAAGGATTCATCTTTATGTAATTGAATGCTCATAAAATCTTTTTTGCGCTTAGAAATGTGCGTTGGGCTTCCAGATTTCTTCAAAATGGCCGCTTTGGCCTCTGCATATGACCAGCTGCCCCCCTCTAAATGGGGCAGCACTAGGTTTTGGCAATTGGTATCTAGACAATTCATCAATGTCAATGCCTTTTGACAATTGCTATATCCTTACATTGTTATATCAAACAGTCAGAAAAACATTAAGGTGTTATACCAATGAAAAGTCGGCAATTTTGGTGTTGCTTTGAATTCCTCCAAAAAGTCTCTAGCCACCTCTCTTGGTTCAGCTATTCAGCTCACATGGGGAGTAATTTTGGGCGTCATTTCAAAATAGTGGTAAAAGTGGGTGGCATATTTCTTGGGGTTGTCATCTTTCCAATTAGCGTACAGGGAGTTCTTTCTTAGGCGTTGGTTACTGCATATGGCTCACATTTGCATTTGTGAGTCTTCAACTCCTCAACCTATTTAATCAGCTGCTCGATATCTGTGCTTAATGCTCCTAAATAAACGTGATCTGCTTAATGCTCCGTTTTCAGAAATAAGACTTCTCAAAAAAAATTACCCTTCTTTTTTAGCACTAGTGGTGCCCAACCCAAAAGGGGGATCCGTGTAAGTCCCGGGGAACATCCCCTGTGCATGGATTGGGCACTCTTCCCATCTCCAAGTAAAAAGGTTCTGAAGAGGGTGGCTGTACCCCTCGTTACCCAGGGAGACCTGCCCACATGGTAGACGAGCGCTGGGTAACAGCTCTCCCTCTTCAGATCCCTCTCCTGGTACCCATGCTCACCTCAGCCAAACTTGTCTGCCAGATTAGGGAAATCTGTGCTGAGATCACCGAATTGTAGTCAATTAGTTTAAAATGATTAGAAACAAGCCCAATGATTGGAATCCACATAGTCAAAAAGGGATGAAGACTGAATTATCAGCCAGAATAGCCGATAGTTTTTATTCAGCCAGCAGTGCAATTTTTGGAACTAACCCCCTCTCAAAATCATCAGGGATGATCTCCGACGTGCAGGTAGTAGAATTGGACACCATCAATAATAGTTTGAAGCTCCCATCTGGAAAATCGGGAGTTGCAGCTGATGCAACGTGTTTGACTTAATGAATGGCCCAGCGACTGGGCATGGGGTGGGTTGGGCATCCTGAACCCATTCCCAACCAATTGGGACTGCCCCTATGTGGGGTGCCCTGGGGGATTCCAGTTGCTCATCAAGCCAGATGCCATCGCACCAACTTTTGGAAATGAAGTCAAGCCTCAGTTTGGGCGTTTGAGGTCGAACTGACAGCAACTTGGCCTGACGCCAAATTCTTCAATGTCAGTTCCTATTGAGCTTATCTGCCCCCATCCCTGAATTATTCGCCAGTTAGGTCAAACTTGAGGGACCTGATCCCTGCTTGTTCCCATATCAATTGACCACTATTTAATCAGTTGCATCACACTGGGAAAATTGTTGGTCGATTTTCTTCACTTTCCTTTGAATAAAATTTGCCAATAAAAACTATCAATTTTCGACTTTATTGATATCCTTCTGGCTGCATTCCTGATGGCTTTACTCTGGTGGACTGTTGGTCCCTATACCGATGGGCCTTACCAGTACTGATGGTTACTATGGTCCTCACCTTTGTCAACTGGATTCAGCGAGCCAGATACTTCTGGCAATTTAACCCCTCTATTTTAAATATCCGCCATCAATATACTGGGATCATGTGGCCTTACATCCACCATTTCCAAGCAAGGATCTGCCCCCTTGTCTCCTCAGTTGAATTTAACCCACCCACCGGTGACCTTGTAGAAACTATACCTGTGGTACAATCCCCTGCAGCAAGACCCCCAGTGTCTGGGTTTGTCTCCATCTGGTTCGTTTTTGGGTTGCTATTCACAATTGCGCTACACCAATAATTTATCATTTCCCAATTCTCAGCTCCATACAACGTCATACAAGTGCCAATGCCTCTGGCATTCTGGATTGTTTTTGGGTGCTTACGCATTTGACTGGCAGGCCAGTCTAAACTTCTTCTGCCGTTTTCATGACATAATCGTCCAGCCATTGTTTCCTGCCACTTCCGCCCTGCTCTTTGAGATGGGCGTCACAGTGGTTAACCTCTAACAAATGAACGTGCAATCAGTAGTCTGCTTTTTGTTGTTCATTTGGACACTTGCTGATTTAATGAGTAGTATATGCTTTACCTTGGAGAAACTTCTTAAGGCCAGAAGCCTCGTGGATTACTACCTCTCCCCCACCTAATAGTCAGTAAGATTATTCACGTGTTTCTTCCCAAGATATTGTGAATCAGGTTCTCGACGCCCTTGCTGAGGTGCAAATGCATTCTGCGATTGCCCTTAACAATGCCGCTACATTATCCCACACCCAACAAGGGGTCACTTTGTTGGACGCTGTAGAAGGGGATGCCCGTTAGTGGGTGTGAGGCCTTCTGCGTTCTTCCTCACAAGTGGGGGATCCCACTTCGCTGTTTGCTGTCATGTCAGCTGCCCTGAAACCCCTGGTGTCACGCTCAGACCACTTATCCAGATTGCTCTCTACTGTGGCCAAAGCCCCTAGCTTGGATTCTTTGATCTCTACCTTCTGTGAACAGGCTCCCACACTGGACCCCTCTAGTGATATGCTTCAGGCAATCTTTAGATCAGGTTTGGATATGGTTTCTTCTCATCACGAGGTTTGGTCCACCTCGTAAGGAATGGTAGTTCAAATATGTAATGCTGCGACCACTATTAATGCCACCCCTCGCCATACTTCCCACTATCAAGGAGGAAATTTTATGATAGGACTACTTAACGATGACACAGATGCAGTTTTTACCATTGAACCGGTGTTAGTTCCGGCCTCAGAGCCCATCAGTACTCCTGCGTTGGAGTTGGATTATCCTGGTTCACCTATAAATGAATCAGTAAAAGCCCAGATGGAGGAGGCTGATTCCCAAGCCCTTGTTCTTCCCAACTTTAATCCGGAAAAGGCCCCAACCTTTCCCCCATTTGCCTGCCATTTCTTCAGTTGCAACAGAAACGCCCAAATCTACCAATAAACAAAATTTCGCTTATTTCTTATTACCTATGAAGATTAGTATTGGATCTCATCACATCTCCTTTGAGACTTTGATGGATATCGGAGCCACAGGTAATTTCATGAGTGTCAAGTTAGCCCAACAATTGAAACTGGACATGGATGTAAGTCCATCAGTAATGGTGGCTTCTTCAGCCTCCCAGACATCATATATAGTCCATCGGTCAGTACCTTTTTTGGTACACCAGTTTAGCTTCTGCAATCAGTTTTCTGCTATGCCAAACTTGGTGTTTCCGGTAATCTTGGGGGTTGGATGGTGGCGCTAACAACATGTTAGAATCCACCTGGAGACAAACATGACGTCATTCATTAATGATCAACTGGAGGGTGAATTTCCTTTAGTTGACACTCTTAAGAAAACTCAAGGTCGTAGTTCTATTATTTCTTTCATTTCTCCTGAGGGCCTTCCGTCCAATTTCCCTGAAAATTTAATGCGCTATCTGAGTATCTTCAATTCCAAAAAGGCGGATTGTCTGCTGCCTCATACAAAATTTGGCTTGGGATTTAGAACGATGGTGCAGTTAATGAATATCAACTGTCCGTTGTATCCCCACACAGTAAAGGAGGAGGTTGCACTTAACACTTGGTTAGATGATATGCTTAAAAAGGGTGGTTGTTTAAGGAGACATCTCCAGTTGCATCTCCCATCATCTTCACCAAAAAAGCCAATGGTTCCCTCCATCCTCATGTGGATTACAGACATTTAAACAAGGTTACGGTTCACAATCCCTACCTCCTGCCCCTGGAGCAGACGATCAGTCAAGAAATGGCCAAATTTCGTGTGTTCTCTAAGCTGATTCTTGCCAACACCTTCAATCATATTCAGGTGATGGAAGGGCAAGAATGGCTAACTGCGAGCTGAATGAAGTGAGGCATTTTCCAATTCCACATAAAGCCCTTTGGGCTGAATAATGCGCCTGCTACATTTCAAAGAATGATTGACAGTGTACTGGGCGATCTCCAGTTCACTTGCGCAGTCATATATATTGATGACATTTTACCTGTACTGGCTCAAAAACATTCTTGGTGTGGTATATTTGTCCCAAGGTCAACCCACCTCAAATAATATATTGATGACATTTTAGTCCACTCTTCAACTCCCAAACAACATGCTATAGATTTGGAAGCAGTCATGGCAGCATTGCACAAGGTGGGCTTGTTTGTCAAGCCTTCCAAATGTGAGTTCTATAAGGAGGAAGTTACTTTCTCAGAAACCTAGTCCTTAAGGATGGCTATGAGATTCCTCCCAATAAGTTGGATGCTATCTGAGAATGGCCAACTCCAACAACCCAGAAACAATTATGGAGTTTCTTGGGAACCATTATTTTCCTAAAAAAATTTTCCTCAGCCCTTTCCCAGTTAGCTGCCCCACTCCACCACTCACAGGCAAGAATGTGCCATTTCATTGGACACCCAAATGCCAGTAGGCGTTTGAGTTGATCAAAGAGGTGTTTTATCCCCTCCCATCCTGAAACATATGGATCATGCCAAGCTGTATATCGTTTCATGTGATGCCTCCTCGGTGGCAGTGGGGGCAGTTCTGCTCCAAGAGCATGATAGCTTGGAACATCTGGTCGCCTATTTTTCCCAAAAATTCACCTCCACGGAGCAATCCTAAGCCATCTACAATAAGGAGTTGGTAGCCATTGCTGGGCGTTGACTCATTGGAGGTACCTGTTGCAGGGTGCCCAGCATGAGTTGACTGTGCGCATGAATCACTAAGCTCTCTTGTATTTCCATAAACCCCAAAAATTGGTGCATTGGCAAGCTCACACCTATCAGGACTTGTGAAGTTTCAATTTCAGAAGCAAATTCATAAAAGGTGCGCTTAACATACTTCCCAATTTTCTTAGCTGCAACCTGGCCCACTGTCCCTCAGACCCAGATGAAGTGGACCTTATTACCATGATTCCTACTGCTCAAATTTTGTCAATTGTTCCCCACCATTGTTTCTTCAGTCGCCCTTGCTCCTGACGCTCCCCTAGTTACACAGGTCTTAGCAGCCCAAGTGACCTGCCCCAAGGGGTGGAGTTAGTCGAGAAAATGTCCCTCCAAAATCAAAAACACTCCCTGTATTCCTTAGTGGGGGCCCTTATTTATTTTAAGTCACTAATTTGGGTTCCCCCTCCCTTCAGAGATGAGGTATTTTGTGTGCATCATGACCCTCCGATGATCAGCCATCCAAGCAATAAAAAATGCATCAACCTGACCAAGTGGACTTACAATTGGGCAGGTTTAACTAAGGATGTTCCGTCCTGGATCGCCAATTGCATCACTTGTGCTCAGGCTAAGTTGGATCGCTCTGGTAGAAATGGGCTTCTACACCCCTTACAACATGTGGAAGGCCCATGGACGTCGGTGTCCATGGATTTTATTGTCAAACTCCCCTGCTCTAACAGGTTTATGGCGGTGATTGTGGTGGTTGATCGTTTCACCAAGTTTCCCTTTTTTATCCCCTGTGCTTCTGCAATTACGTTGGAAGAAACCACTCTTCTCTTTGTGCGCGATGTATTTCAATGTTTGGTCTCCAGCAGGAGATCATCAGTGACCATGGCTCAAAGTTCACAGAACTGTTCTGGAGTGAACTTTTATCCATTTTAAAAATTTCCCCTGTTGCTCAATGGCATATCATCCCCTGTCTGATGGACATTCTGAGAAAGTAACCAAGTCCTCAAACAGTACTGTGTTGCTATGCTGCAGCCACACAGGACACCTGGGCTAACAACCTTCCCCTCACTCAATTCACCTACAACAATGGGATTCCTGTTTCATGAGGTTTTCTCCTTACGAAGCGATGCTAGGATATAATCCTTCTTTTTTGGTCAGACCCTGCTTGCAGCCCAAGGTCCAAGCTGTCACGGATCATGCTGAACATATTAGGTCTACTCAATACTTAGTGCGGGATCACCTCACTAAAGCTATCAAAGACTACAAGCAGTTCGCGGATTAAAAGTGACTCCTGGGTCATGACATAATGGCGGGCTCCTATGTTATGCTTGATATGCATCATTTGAGAATGCAGGTACCCTCTCGTAAGTTTGCAAGTAAGTGTTTGGGTCCCATTTGGTGGAAGAAGACTTGGGCAATGGTGCATTCCAGTTAAAACTTCCAGCTCATTGGAAACACCACCCCATCTTCCATGTTTCCCAATTGTCACCATTTAAGGGTACTGTTTCCATGGATCCTGAGAGATTGTAATTGAAAATGTTGAGGAGGCCAAAGTGGAAAATATCCTAGCATCCTGCAAGTCCTGAAGATCCATTCAGTATCTCATGGCCTGAAAAGATTATCCAGCTTATTTGAACAGTTGGGTCAATGCCCGTGATTGCACTAACTACATAAAACTGGTTGAGGCGTTTCATGAATCCTACCCTGATACTCCCCACCCACCCCCCAAAAAAAAAAGCTGTGACTGTGATGGCAATCAAATTGCCCAAAGTGCACAAAAATGTGGCCCTGGTGCAGTTTCCTAGCGGTGGTGCCCTTCCTTTGGAAAAATGAAAGGGTATTGTAAGTCTTGGGGAACGTCCCTTGTGCGTGGATTGGGCACTCTTCCTGTTTCTGAGTAAAAGGTTCTGAAGAGGGTGGCTGTACCCCTCGTTACCAGGGAGACCTCGCCCATGTGATAGACAAGTGCTGGGTAACAGCTTTCCCTCTTCAGATCCCTCCCCTGGTACCCATGCTCACCTCAGCCAAACTTGTCTGCCAGATTAGGGAAATCTGTGCTGAGATCACCGAATTGTAGTCAATTAGTTTAAAATGATTAGAAACAAGCCCAATGATTGGAATCCACATAGTCAAAAAGGATGAAGACTGAATTATCAGCCAGAATAGCCGATGATTTTTATTCAGCCAGCAGTGCAATTTTTGGAACTAACCCCTCTCAAAATCATCAGGGATGATCTCCGATGTGCAGGTAGTAGCATTGGACACCATCAATAATAGTTTGAAGCTCCCATCTGGCAAATTGGGAGTTGCAGCTGATGCAACGTGTTTGACTTAATGAATGGCCCAGCGACTGGGCATGGGGTGGGTTGGGCATCCTGAACCCATTCCCAACCAATTGGGACTGCCCCTATGTGGGGTGCCCTGGGGGATTCCAGTTGCTCATCAAGCCAGATGCCATCGCACCAACTTTTGGAAATGAAGTCAAGCCTCAGTTTGGGCGTTTGAGGTCGAACTGACAGCAACTTGGCCTGACGCCAAATTCTTCAATGTCAGTTCCTATTGAGCTTATCTGCCCCCATCCCTGAATTATTCGCCAGTTAGGTCAAACTTGAGGGACCTGATCCCTGCTTGTTCCCATATCAATTGACCACTATTTAATCAGTTGCATCACACTGGGAAAATTGTTGGTCGATTTTCTTCACTTTCCTTTGAATAAAATTTGCCAATAAAAACTATCAATTTTCGACTTTATTGATATCCTTCTGGCTGCATTTCTGATGGCTTTACTCTGGTGGACTGTTGGTCCCTATATCGGATGGGCCTTACCAGTACTGATGGTTACTATGGTCCTCACCTTTGTCAACTGGATTCAGCGAGCCAGATACTTCTGGCAATTTAACCCCTCTATTTTAAATATCCGCCATCAATATACTGGGATCTTGTGGCCTTACATCCACCATTTCCAAGAAAGGATCCGCCCCTTGTCTCCTCAGTTGAATTTAACCCACCCACCGGTGACCTTGTAGAAACTATACCTGTGGTACAATTCCCTGCAGCAAGACCCCCAGTGTCTGGTTTTGTCTCCATCTGGTTCGTTTTTGGGTTGCTATTCACATTTGCCCTACACCAATGATTTATCATTTCCCAATTCTCGGCTCCATACAAATGTCATACAAGCAGCAATGCCTCTGGCATTCTGGCTTGCTTTTTGGGTGTTTATGCATCCTGACTGGCAGGCCAGTCTAAACTTCTTCTGCCGTTTTCATGACAAGCCGCCACGCATCTTTATTTGCAAATGGGACAAACAAAGGGATTATTAAAAATAAAAAAATCCTAATATGGCACCTCAGCTAACAGTCTAGGTAGCCATATCAGAAGGTGAGGAAGCTTTGGGGAAGTTTTTGTCTGGCGCCCGCTTTATCTGGCAGACCATGGCGGACAGCATCAAGGTGGGAGCATCAGCAACATGCAGCATAAGGTGGTATTGTTGTGGATTTTCTTTGTTTATGAGGCCAGCGGTATTGATCGCCTCAACATATTGATCAAGTTGATGCTCAGCGAAAGTGATGAGAGCTGGCAAAAAAGTGAAATACTTGATGCACTGGTGGGATTGGTGGTAATTGAGGTTGAAAAGAGATGTTTTTGCTGCATCAATGCAAGCACAGCTCACACCAAAAGCGAGCTCCTCAATTTCATACTTCACATCTTCCTCAAAATCAGGGGAAAATTGGGGTAGGAATACCCTTAAAAAGGGGCTCCATTACCCCATGAAGTTGCTGGCGAAGTAGGGTGTTGGGTGTGGCAGCTGCAGCCTCAACTGCCATTTTATTAATATTCTTATAAATTGGAAAACTGTTTTATGATGTAAACAGTGGGGCCACAATTTGGGAGGATCAACTAAAATTTCTACAAAGCAAAATATGGCTTGACATGGTATGGCCGTTCATCCTCATCAATCCATTTGAGAGCCTCAAATGGATTGGATTCAGCCAGACCAGGCCAACCAGAATTGGAGCAGTGGCAGGAACTGATTGGCCATATGCTGTGGACCATGGCACTAAGTCCCCTTCTTTCTTCTTCAATGATGTTACTTTTCCAAGTAATTCATTCCCAAAACTCATGACATTATCAACCTCTTCCTCCATCTTAGCGGCTCTCTCCTCCAAAGCTATGAATTCTCAATGATCCGCTTAGTTCAGGGCGTTCTGGTTTATGGTTGCCAACTCCATCCATAGTTTTCTTATCTTGTCTTTATATGACATCCCGTTCTAATCTCTTCTACTCAATTAAACCCCTGTAGTGAGCACCAATTGTTAAAATTTATAGGTTTTCTGATTATTCTCAGTTAATAACCCCTATAAATATATTATCTGCACAGGTTTGAGTTTTGTGCAATTCTCAGCACTGTTTGATAGTGAAATATAATCGTTGATAATAGTATGGCGACTATTATCCATAATTGAATTGAAGTATTAGATTTTGGTCCTACGCTTGGCCAGTATTTCCTCTCATAATACTTATGATGTCCTGAATAGGGATTCGTTCCCTGGTACCACCTAACTCAATCTATGCTCAGATCCCTGTTTATTTTTTCTCTGTGACACACAGTCAGCAACAAACCCCTAATTATTCAGCTTCTTCTCTGGATCCTGCTCAGATCTTTACTCTTTATCCTAAAGAGTCTCCCAATTAGAGCACACAGCACTAACTTCCTTGAGAAAGAATAGAACTAAAAATGAATTCTGATAAAGTATACTAAGATAATACACTGGTAATTAGTGTCTTTTTTATTAGTGAATTCTTTAGGGAATTTATAGTGGGGAATTCAGTGCCCAAAACTCAGTTGGCACCTCCTCAATAAAACAGCAGCTGTTGCCATTGAAACACCCATCCTTGTCTCAGCATTGATGGTCTTACCCATCCTGGCTAGGATTCCATCATTAGACATCCTTGAGACCTAAAATGGAAAGAGTCAGAAAACGTGTTCCTAACGTTTCCTCTTGATCCAAGTGAACCAACCATATTTGGTAAGCGACCTGCTTAGGTAATGGGACTTGTTACCCATTAAGTCAGGTCGCAAACCAACTGATCAATTTTCTAGTTGCAGGCGGCATCAATTGCCTCGCAACTTAATCCTTAAATTCCCAATTGTCAGTGATGAAACCTGACCAATCCCAATCAGTACACCTGATAGTTAATCAACTATCAGATGCCCCTATTTCATCAGCAACTCTGCCCGATGAGATCCTAAGCATTCATCCAGATTGATCCCTGATGGATCTGACCCAGAAAAATAACCTAAAATTCCCTGAACATAGTTACCCTGAAATCAGGTTCAACCAATATCCAATTCACTTTGTATTAGGGAATTATCCCTTAGCGTTCCCTGGTAATCTAGTCAGCTGGGAATATGGGCAAAAATCCCAGCAATACCTAAGATCAATAAATGTGCGCTATTTAGTACAAAGGAATTATCTCAAATTTCAATACTCCCTCAAGGATTATATAATGAACCTGCATCATTCCAAATAGTGATGGATCGCATCATGCAAGACCTCAAATTAAACTTTAATAGTCTATATTGATGACATCACTGTAATTACAAGGACTTTCAATATCATCTAGATCATCTTGTAGCGTTTTTTTACAGTTAGCAAAGAACATTACTAAGATTACCTCCATTTAAGTGTTCCTTTTTAACAAAAATTGAGCCTCTTATCCACTATATATTGCGAGAAGGAGTTCAACTATTTTATGACAAAAATGAAGTTATTTCATAGATGCTTTAACCAAAAATTCTTCAAGATAAATAAGTCATCTTATGAATGATGGGACATAAGTATCAGTCTATACCCAAATTTTTATAATTTCATGAACCGCTTGTCCATCTCTTAACTAAAAAACTCCATTTTTGAGAAGCTGAACAGAAGACTGCTTTTGGAAAAATAGTAGAATTGTTGAAGAAGAGACTAATCTTAAAGCACTCTGATTAAAAAGCCTTTCATATTGATTAAGGTTGACTCAGATCTTTTCATGCGATCTAACTAGATCAACTTGATGAAAATGGCATTAATCATTCAGTATCATACTAAAGAAATATTTTACAAAAAGCCAAACGCAATTACAGCGTTACAAAAAGGGTTAACTAGCAGTCTTACTTTATGGAAGCATAGTTGGCCATTATCATATAAAATAACTCTTACAGTAGTTACAGATTACTATTCCTTAGATAAAACAAAATATTAAAGATTTTCTTGGAAGAATGACACGTTGGGCTCTATTGTTACATCTTTACAATATGAAGATATTTCATAAATTGAGGTCTAGACGCATGAATGTGGATGGACTCTATCAAATACCTTTGATTCACTCAGACAATAGCAAAGATAAGATTTTGCACGAGTTACTCATAAAGCTGACTCATGAGAAGAAGAATACAAACCCAGTTCAAAAGATGTTATATTATAGACTTGAAACACTAAGGTTCTAAACCAAATGTTAAATAATAAGGATGAATTAGACTGTTTAGATTACCTTAACTTTATTGACAGGTGCCTATGATTATAAAAGACCATCAAACACACGACTCAGAGGAGATTGAGAAAGCCTATGAATGGTTAAGAGAGTGATAATATTGAAAGAAATTATAGACTTAGTAGTCAAGTTTTAGATGCTTTATAAACTGTGAGAGAAAATCATCGATCAAATCCAAGTATAATTGCTAGCTAATGACACCCAAACATATGTTTCATATTATATATATCGATGCTGTAGTTCTTTTTTAAAGCCTTTATGAGGAAATCGTTACATCATAGTGGGAATTGACCACTTTACAAATAGAATGAAGCAGTAACCCTTCTTATTCAAATTGCAAAAGCTACTGGCAAAATCTTACATCAGTATATCATCACTCAACACGGTTATCTCCAAGCCTTACTATGTGATAATAGTAAAACTTTATCTCAAGGGTTGTAAATATCTTTTCCACCACCTGGGTGCACACCAACTATTCTCTGAGCCCTATGACCCACTAACAAGTAGAAATAACAAATGTGAAAATGGTACGCTGTTATCAATCCTCTGAAAGAAACCTCTTTTTGTCCATTTCATTGGAGCTAATACTTTTAAAGTGCCTTGATGGCGTATAATATCAGCTATCACCAAGTTCTCATAGCGTCATTGTTAAAGCTGTATATGGATGAAAACCTTGTTTTCTGGTCATACTCACAAAAGAAGTTGGTAGTGATATTACTGAGTATCTTGAGAAATAACTAAAGAGATTGGCCAAATGAATAATCAATAACAGTCAGAAGCTATGGCCAACCTTGCAAAAACTGTTACACTAGAGGGACAGTCAGCAATTGCAACTAGGAAGCCTTAACCAGCTTTCAAAGTCTCTGATTTTTAAAAATACTATCATAACCATATTTCCTCACGCGGTGTAGAGCTAGACTCTATTTGGTAAGACACTTATGTTGTCACCTACAAACATGATGATGAATATTCATTCAAGTCCCTGTCTTTGGGGAACAGCATCAACCAAGTACAGAGCCAATTCCTAATTCGCCAAGCATCTACCAACTTTTTAAAGGGGGTGATGTCAGATATCTAGATATACGCCTAAATGAGAATAGTTTTAGTAAGATGATTATCTTGGAAAAATTTCATATCAAATTATCCTTTCAGGGTTATGCTAAAAACCCCTAATAGACAAAATATTTATACCACCTTATTTTATACTAATAACAAGTCAGCTACTTTACATTGAAACCAGAAACCTTTAGTCATTTTAAAACATTTTTTCTAGCCAATTTAGAAAAGCTTACCACTATGTCAGGATTCTCAAAAGTTTAGATGAAGCCTTGACTAAGGCTTCTGACTTATTATTGATTTTGACAATCTCTTTTTTTATTTATTTGAGGCAAGCTGACCAGGGGATGGACATTACCAAAACTAAAAATATACTACTAAAAATGTAACTATTTGGTTCAAACAAAACGCCCTAATGAGCGGATTGAGTGAAACGCTTTGAAAACTGACACATCAGGTGGGCAGCGGAAGCCACTTATCCCTCCATGGTGGAAGGGGAGGGGGGGTTAGGGGGCTCATCTTCAGAAGCCTCTTCAGAAGCAGCTTCTTCCTCCCATAGTAGAGTGCATGTCACGGCTGTCAGTAATGGCGTTG
>JAKSZP010000064.1:0-246650 GCA_022478985.1 Massospora cicadina | reverse complement strand
TAATTGTTGAATGACATCATTGGTATGTTCAAACTGAAGTTGGTATTGGCTCCCATCTAGGGAGAGCAGCGAGAATTGGAAGGTGGCACGGAAATCTAGCCTTTCTGGCTGCAAGGGTGGCGTTGCATATTGCAAAGTACTAACCTATTGAGTAATGCTTCTCAATTGACCAGTCATTTGATCATCAGGGCTGCTATTGGTTTCCATTTTTGTGATAGACATTTTTACTTAGGTCAGCTCAGAGCCCCTGTAGTGAGCACCACTTCTGTCAGCGCTACAGTTCCTTAGACTGGCGCCGGGGTTTGTGGTGGCTCAAAGCTGGAAAAATTGGAAAAGAGCACCAAGGTGGAAACAGAAAAATGAGTTGGAATACTGAATAATTTATTAAATTAAAATGCTTTGATATTTATAGGGTGCATCAGGACTCAGTGCCTTTGGGATCTTAGGAGCCTTCATCTGATCAGGATCTTTACTGATCTTCTGGAATGGCCTCCTTGAGGGATCCTCAATGGATAGTGTTGCTCACCTGACTGAAAGGGTGGAAAGGCTGCTCCACATGACTCAGGAATAGGTGAGGATGATCCTGAAAGAGTTTTAGCTTGGTTAGGTTTGATGACTGTTTTGGCATCGCCAGATTCAGAAGATGGGAATTTGATACAATTTTTATCTTGAATCTTGACAGTCGCAATTCTGATATGACTGGACAATAAGCACTAAGTTGATATGGTGGAACAGATGGAATCCGCCGAGTTGTTATGAATATGATTAATTGAGCGCCTCAAAATGAGGCAATATTGGGATTGTTGGGGAATCAGCCAAATTGGGCAATTGTAAATTGATGAATGAATAATTGGTGGAACCAATGAGATACAGCAAAGTAAATTACTAAGCCACAAAAGTGGTACCATTTGAAGTTGTTACCATACAAGCAGGATGAGGCGATTGAGGAAGTTAAGTTGTTATTAGTTTAGAGTAAGAATAACAGTGAGAATCTGCTGTATTAATATAAAAATAAAAGAGATTTGAGGGAGCAAGTGCTCCATATTTAAAATTTTTTATAAGTTTATTCTGTCATGTCAAGGACAACAATCATCATATTGTTGGTCCTAATTGCTCAGTGGGTCAAACCCTGTGCAAATTCTGTCAGCATATCTCTCAAATACCTTTAATTTTATAACAATCACAAAGGGTCTAAGATCACTAGGTATGAGCATGAAGGGTGGGAACATCCCAGTTGGCTTTAGTGAGAATAACGCTGAGCTGCACTAGAATTAAACCAAATGAGGGTGCTGTGGTGAGCAGCATTAAAGCCATGACAAATGGCCAACACTCAGCTAATGCTTAGGGAGAGCCCTACATGAATAATCTTATGCACTTAGAGTAAAAGGGTTGGTCAACTAATGTCAAGAGAGTAATTGCAAACTATTGTTCTCTAAGAGGTAGGTCAGAATGCACAGCCACACAACTGGGGAACAAGCCACTAACAATAAAGGGGAAATGGTACCACAAAAGGTGCCAATACACTGAGGACCCAAGAAGAGAATTATAGAATTATATAAGTGGCATGTAAACTAAAATTGTGAGGACTTGTTTGGGTCCCAGGGGGAAGTTTATAACCAAGTGCAGATCAGTTTCAGGCTTTTTGGGTGCCTTAATTTGGAGGGTCAAAGCTTTTCCAGGGGGATAGAATCTATAGCTAATGTAGATAAAATAGAATGACTTATATCATTTGAGAACTCCAGGAGGTCTGCAAAGAGTTCAAACCAAGGGACTATCTGATAAGCCAAAACAAATGTAGTTTTTATTTAAATGCAATGATCAACAAAGATGGTTAGTCTCAAGCAATTATTTTAAAGATTGGTGGATATCATCTTCCATCAAGTGAGGCAATGCACCTAATCAAACTAATAAATGCAATTTACCATCCATTGTTGTACCTTTTGCCTGATTAAACTCACAATTGGGTGATTGGATGCAGTTGGATTTTGCCAGATTTGGTAATATGATAATAAATAGACTTAGAGCCCCATTTTCCAAGCATATGTAACATCACATTTAAATCAAAAAATAACTGGTACACTTTAGAGCTGAGGATATAATGCTCCCAAGACCATCATGTGCACCCCCAGAACCAACCTGGGCAAATTTTGCCCTTACCCAACATTGGTCCAGGGTGTGCTTCAGGTCAGGCAGGTTAACTAAATTGATCCCCTTGACCTCCTCCTGCTCAGCATTTATTAGTACAATTGGTCCCCACAATTTATTATTTAACTATGGCAGAAGCTGAATTTTTACAGATTTGGAAAGTCAGATTTGGCAACCTTGTAAACTGAATGGGACTCAAAGCCCTGTTCTCTGATTAACTATAAGCCATTATAATTCTCAAAATAGCTGATGTGCTTCAGTGCTATAGATATAATTCTCATCTGACCATCGTGAGCACCCCCAGAACCAACCTGGGCAAATTTTGCCCTTACCCAACATTGGTCCAGAGTGTGCTTCAGGTCATGCAGATCCAACTTAGTACTTTATCCTGGCACCACATCATCCCATTTCCCCCAACTATCCCCACAATCATATCTCTAACCGTGACCGCAACCATATGATTAGATTTGGTAGCCCATATCAACCTTCTTAGCCAACCTGATCAGCCAAGGAAAAGTTAGGGGGTTTGGTAAAATTGAACCTAGTCAAAGTTTTAATAGTTAACCTGACTATTAATCCAAGGTATTGGAACTTTTATAGTTTGGTTCGGCTTAAGTTTAAGTTCCAAAATAGTTGACCTCCGTGAGGCCAAACCCTTTTAAAGATTCTTTTTGGAACCAAGGGTACTAGTTTAAGCTATGACCAACCCCTTTTATTGATATAACCCTCACCGAAGGTCAAGTTAAGTGGGTATCGTACCGTTACTAACCTAAGTTGGGACAAATAGTTCATGCCATTAGGGTTACTCAGCTCTAGGTTCGGCTCCCACTTTAATTTAACCTCGTATATGAACTGATGGGGTCCGCTTTTCCTGGCATCGGCAATCATTAAAAGTTATAGTGGGTCCCGTAACCCGGATAACCTCGAGCGTAACCTTTACCGAGATCACTTTTAGGTTACCCTATAGGTTGGGGTCACCAGGTTTACTGGCCCAGAGCAACCGGCACGAAACGACTGGATCCCCCGAACCCCACGGTATACCAACTCTACGACCACCCCCTGGTTCCCCACCACCTTAAAACCCACATCCCGGTTACGAGCTTACCTTATAACGGTAAACCGACCGCCATTAAAATTTTAACCGGACCGCATGCCCAAATTGATTAGACGGCGGCCGGGTAGGGTTGGGTACGGGGTTGAGATTTACGGTAAACCTTACAGCCCCAAGTTTTTAAACTTTCCCAGCTTTAACCAAAGATCACCGAACGAACTCCGTTTAGGGTACCAACCTTTATCGGTAGGGGGGAAGTGGCTTATGGGGCTACCCGTTTTTAAGGTATTAAACTTAACCGATCATTTGACCGACCAGCTGGATAAGTTTGTTAACCATACTCCGGGTATGTAAGCCGACCAGCTGGATAAGTTTGTTAACCATACTCCGGGTATGTAAAGGGGGTTGGTGGGTGGGTCAACCACCTCATAGGGTCGAGGTAAAAAGGGTTTTAATAAAGGTGAAGGGGTTAAAGAGCTACCGGACCCCGGTTAGGTATCCGCCAACTTGCGTTTAAAACCCATATTGCGCCTTGTAAAACTTAGCCGGGGTTAAGGCTTATCCGTGGGTACCGGTACTTGACCGATTTGTCCAAGGTATGGAAACTCTACGTTGGGGTTAACTTTTGACTCGAAGGATAAGGGGATGGTCGGCTCCCCCCTTTGGGTTGGGCACCACTAGTGATAAGAGGTTGGTCGGTTAAAGCTTATCCTATACGCCGACCTTTTTTGAACCTGGACGCTGCGACCCCAAAACTAGAAAAGGTTTGGTACCCCGGTCATGCCGATAAAACCCCCATCGAAAAAGCTTACCCCACCCCTTCCATCCGTTGGCGTGAGGTTAAATTAACCCAAAGTTGCAAGCCCATGCCGCTCACAAACCAAGGGGGAGACCTTTTAAAGTTCCAAACTCGCCCCGGCCCACCTTGCACCTATCGAATTAGTATTTGGCCTGGTAGTGGGGCCGGTTGAGTTTAACCGGCTCGGCAGGTTTTTACAGGCGGAGATTCGGAGCGCAGCCAGCTATCGCCTTTAGAGGGAGGACTTAGAGTTACACGGTATGGGGGATAGAGGGCCAATACTTTGCATCGGGGCCACTATCGATAAAGTGCAGCCCGTTAGGTAAAGCTTGGGCCGCCATAAAAAAATATATGGGTGCCAACCGGTCGCGAAGGGTTCAAACTTTATTCGGCTACCAGTAAATCAGCCAATATATCACCGGGACAACGCGAGGGAGCGCCAGGTATCCTCGAGGTGGGAGTCGATACCCAAGGAATGACACGCCTTCTCGTGGAGGTGGCAGATGGGGGCCACACGAACGGGGCCGAGCGCGGCACCTCCAACAGCACCCAAGCCCCATCCGCGACCTGCCCCAGGAATACGGGGAAGATATCCGCGGTCGGGCTGGCCGGCGGGGATAATGGCAAAAATAGCGTCGGCGGCTTGTCACAGGGGAAGCACGCCACCGGGCGCCCGAGCGTATTGGCGGCCAGCTGGGGGCAGTCGTGGCAGTAGAAAGCCTCATCGCTCTGCAGCGCGGTCACCAGCCGGGGCATGTCGCACCAGTAGAGCTGCTGGTAAATCTTACCGTCCCGCGTGAGGGTGGCGGCCATCTCGCACTTGAGCTCGCGAAACTTGGTCTCATCCTTAAAGACGGCGTGGGCTAGGGCCTGGAAGCCGCTATTCTTACGTTGGGACGGTTTGAACTGGCTGATGCACTGGTTGTAGGAGGGATCGAGCCCCAGCAGTTGGATGAAACGTGCCATGGGTATCAAGGAGGTTGGGGGGGCTGAGGCGGGTAACCCCTCTATAGAGCTGCTAGGGTTAGCTTTGGCAAATAACTATTTACTTCGCTGTACTGGCGGGCGCTTCGATACTCGGGCTGGTGGGCGAGGTAAGCGGGGGCATCGGTGGAGGTGGCAGGTGAGGCGTCGTAAGAGATCCTTTCGTGGCGGGTGGCTCTCTAGGGATCGGCTACGGTGGATTAGAAAGTCGGGGGTCAAAATTACGCAGGTGTCAATGGCATCCTGGAGCTTCTCAAGGAGTAAATGCGATCCTGTTCGGTTGGCTCCGAATGCATGTAGGCGACCACGTCATCCAGTACAACTTTAAACTGATTGGAAGTAAAGGCAGGCAGGCTCAGGCTTACAGGTTTGGATTCAAGGCCGGGATTGGAAGGTAACATGGGGGAGGGCCGATGGTTGTGGGGGTGGCACTTGGAGGGCCTCCACAGCGGGGCCACCTTGGGGGATCTCGGGAGTTTCCTCGGGCGAAAGGTGGATTTGGAAAGAGGTGCGTGGCGAGATCTGCTCATTCTGTGACTTGTGCAGTTGGAAGATGTAGGGGTGGGAAACCAAAGCGTGGTTGTGGCGCTCGTCCACCTTGGAAACGTACCAGATGCCCTCCTTTCGAAGGTTGGCGCCCAATAGGAAGGGGCACCCGCACCTGATGGACACCCGTTTACGAGAGCCCCGCCTTCCAGCGTCGCTCTCCCCATTCTCGCTGCCGGCCTCGGAGCCCGACTTCTTTTTCCGGCGAGGCTGCCCACCACACGCGCACATTAGGTATAGCGTGGACTTGCTCGAGTTTCGCGTCACCACGGCAAACCCCGCTTCCTGCGCCAAGCTTCGGGCCTCGTTTAGGATATCCGCCTGGTTGGCGTAGCTTTTCCCCAGCATATTCCCGCTATAAACAGAGTGTGAGCCTATAACTTATCCCTTCATGGTAAACGGTAGGCCTCCGAGCATATTAGCTCTTTAGGAAAGGAATGCGGAACGGGATAGCAAATTCCACTCGATGTCAAACCTCAGCTAGCGGGTAGTAAAAAGCAAGCTCTTCGCTCGGTAATCAAGCGAAAATAAAAATGACGAGCGCAACGGCTTGTACCAATCTAAACGGGTAGCAGCGACGGTAAGGCAGTACAAGTCGCGAACAACAAAGGCAAACGGCCGAAAGCAAGAGGGGATAAAGGGTCTGGGACCATCCAGTACTAAAAAAGAGGGGATAAAGGGTCTGGGACCATCCAGTACTAAAAAAGAGGGGATAAAGGGTCTGGGACCATCCAGTACTAAAAAAAAGAGGGGATAAAGGGTCGGTGGCAACTTACATCGCAGTTTGAGCGGGAGGGACTGAAGGGCTGACCATATTGGGTATAACAAGCGTTACAGTTGGTAAATGAACTAGAACCAAACCGTAAACATCAGTTAGCCGATCAAGCCTTGGGACAAATTCCAATTAAAAGCTCACCTGGCGCACGAGGCTCGTAAGGGAGGGTTAACTAAAATGGGGGAAAGTGAGGTTTGGGCCCAATTTATAGGTGAGCGATTAAACTATAAATTGAAGGTCAGCCGTAAAAACCACAACCCATTGTGGTGCGGCTGGGTAAGCTTAGCCCCAAAGTCCCCCTGCCACCACGCGAACCTGGACCGCCTTCCAAGCCTTCCCCACCTACCGTTTATAGAAATTTTAGGTTAAAATTAAACCAATCATCGTGGGGCTGAGAATCAATCAACCCAAAATGTCCAGGTTTGATATCCCAGCCTCCTCCCGTACCTTTCCGACTTGACCTTAACCCCGATATGGATTCGATAACTTCACCCTTGGATGATCTAAGCTTACCATTTTCGACTTTCAACCCTTATCCGGTAGGTGCCCTTTTTAAATTACAAGTAGGTCCTTTTTAAATTACAAGTAGGTGCCCTCTTATAAATTATAAATCACCCAATTATATCGTTTACTGGATTCGTTATTTATTTAATGAATGTCCAATCGGGAAACCTTCAATCGATGAATAGGCGAACCCATCTGGGGCCAATTTCAACGTTGAAGATGGTTTCCGTTAGATAACCCATTTTGCCGTAATGTTTTTTATTCGTGGTTAGCTATCCTTAGTATCCGAAGTTCCATTTATCAAAATGATGTTTTGAATCCAAATTGATAGCTTTGATATCCTGATAATGAATAGGTTAGATATCCTGATAATGAATAGGTTAGATATCCTGATAATTAATAGGTTAGATACGCTCATGATAAATGGGTAGAGCCAATAGCTTAATTTTAGCACCGGGAGTAGTTGCGCACACCTGTACCCACAAGCCAAGGTGAGTAAAAATGCTCTAACAGGTCCGAAACCTGTTCTGGGTAGGATAAAATAATTTTCCATCCCCTCTTACCATCATTGAATTAATGATATGGAGTTAAAAAATTGGCTTAATTTTAGTAAAGGTATGAGGTCAAGTGATATACTGGATCAGGTTTACCCCAAATTAGATTTTTTTATGGCATTAAAGGGTGATACCTTTATGAACCCACTTTTTAAAAAAGAAAATCCAAAACGCCGGCTAAATTAATCCAACCAAATAGATTGCATTTCACAATGGATCGTTTAAACCTTTTATACCATCACCCATGAATCGATTATCGTATCCATCAACCAATTGAGATATAAGGTAGTCAACCTCCACCTATTTTTGGATCGTTTTACATTGGATAATTTATACCCCCTTCTATCTAAAAGTTTTTACACTTTAGCTTTGCTATCACATTTTTTAACCCCGTACCATAATTGGATGATGATAGGAAAGATGAAGGAAATTATATTCATCCTAAAATGGCAGGTTTTGAACCGGTTATACCATTTTTACTCCACCTTGGCTTGTGGTTACAGGTGTGCGCAACTATGCTCAGGTTTGATCACGTGACCTTTGGTAAAAGTTTAAGTTTAGACTCAAAAGCTGAGCCGGTTATGCTAGATGGGGTGTGCGCAACTACACCCCGGTAGCTTTTCTATCAAACTTTTATACCCATTTTATAAAACCTTTGGTTTGCTGATCCAAGCTAAAAACTTCAACTTTTTAACCTAAGTCATCCTTACCTTAAACAGTTTAAATGTAACCGCTATAAACTAGACATATGGGTTGGTTATTTCAAGCAAACTGGTAAGTCCATCTATTTACCAAGGATTGTTTATCATACTAAATTGATTAGTTTGTACCTACTTTATTATTTGTAATTGCACCCATCTTTTTCAAAGGTATAAATATGGTGAAATGGCTTATATGTTTATTTTCTAGTTATCTCTCATATGGATAGATTGATTTAAAATGGGGAAAATTGATTTCAAAAAGTGTATTAAAAAGTACAAAAAATGATAAAATTATAAAAAAATAACAAAAAATAATAAAATGGGGGAAAAAGAACCTTCTTCAAAAAAGACACTATAAAGTACAAACTAATTGATAAATTATGAATACTCAATAAAACCCTTTTTAAAGTTGGCACCATATTTTTACTTATAATAGCTATTTATAATATATATACTCTGCACTGTTTGTTCCAAGTTGCTTATACTTTATACTTGGACCCAATCCAATATAAGCTCTAATTTATATCTGTGAGCAAAATTCTATAAGTCAGGTTGGAATATGGTTTAAATTTATTGCGGGGAAGGCCGACCATGGGATGGACACTTCCGAATATGACTCAGATGAGACAAAACTCAGTACCAGGTGAGGCACCCCAGAGAAGCGATGCTATCTCTTGTTGCCAGCGGGAACGCCACTTATGGGAAGGGGGAGGGAACATGTGTAGGGGGCGTAGCCACTATTGAGCACATGTGGAGGAAGGGGTCCAATTTGATGAACCAGACTGGGAACCAGGAGGAGACCAGCTGCCGGTGACATGGTGGGAGATATCCAAACATCCACGCTTGAAAGTGATCCACCAAATGAGACCGGAATCTGTGGACAGCTTCAGGGAGGGTGGGGATGGATCCGGCAATGGCATCCAAGATAATCGTGTGGATAGTCCACATGGCGATTGCAACCACCAGAGCACGAAGGGAGGGTGGGAGGGGGAGGTTATTGATGAAGCAAACATATCTCTTGACAGACTGAAGGGATGTGTTTGATCCTGGACTAGCAGACGTTGGACTTCGTGCCATATTACTTTAGAGGTGGGGCACTTCTCCAGGCAGTGAAACAGCATTCCATATAGGCCACACATGACACAGGATGAGTGTAAAGCATTAGAGCGCTCAGCTGTACGATACACCCACCTCAGGCAGCGCCACACATGGAAATGGACTTGAGGCTGCAACAGAGTATGGTGTGCATATTTCCAGATAGTCTTTTGGGTCTCAGTGGAATAAGGGATGTCCATCATGTCCAGGTAGTCCACCCTGGATAGGACTTGGGGTCAAGTGGGGATCATGCCATCATGGATGGGTAGCCCCTGTACCTCTTGTGTGAACTGAGGAGAGGGGCGGCCTCTTTGGGTTGTATATCCACTAATACAAATTCTCCACTCTGCGCTTCGCATGGAGAGTAGGATTCATTTGTAGTGGGTTTTGGTCCCGTGAGGACCTGTGGCTGATGTGTGTGATGCGAGGTATTTCATCAGGGAGTGGGGGTTTGATGGATTGTTGAGGCCCAAGGCTCAGGAGAAGTTGGAGCGGGCCGCGTGGGACCAGTGTTGGGATGGGAGTGTAGGAGCAGTGACGGCCGCAATCCAGGTGCCTAGGATCTTGGTGGCATGGGCTTTGAAGTCAAGTAGGCCCATGCCACCATGATGATGAGGGCCAAACATGACCTCTAGCCATACTGGTGGAGGGCAGCCTGACCAAAGCCAACCTTGTAGCAAAGCATACAGGGATTTGAAGAAGCTTGGGGAGAAGGGGATGGCGTGGGCTCCAAACCAGACTTTGGATAGGAGCATAGAGTTGGCAAGAACAACCCTGCCATTGAGGGTAGTAGGGTGGGCTCTGAGAGAGGCGATTTGCTTCGTCACGTTGTCCAGTATATGGCCCTCCATTACTGCTGATGCATATCCTCCTGCCTCCAACCACATGCCCAGATAGCATACCAGTCCTATGATAGGTCGCAGCACAAAGGGGAGCACCAGTGGAGCAGTGTGTTTTGAGTTAGTAAGGTGTGGACTTGGGCGAGCAGCTGGGCTGGGTTGGGAACTACTTGCTGGGGCCCAGCAGTTCTGAAACTGACCAAGGAGGATGATTTCAGTTTTGGAGGCGTTTAGTGCCGCATTGCTTACCCGGGAATATTCCTGGATGAGGGCTTCAAGCGCGCATGCATCTTTATTATTAGACACCCCCACCATGCAATCATCTGCAAATGCCATCATCTTGATTGGGGTTTGGCCTGGCACATGGACCCCAGTGAGTTGGGCATTCACATTTCGCAGTAGTGGGTCAAGGCTGAAGTTGTATAAGAGTGGGCTCAGGGGGTCCCCTTGTCGCAGGCCCCTTTGAGGATGGACTACATCCGTTAGGAAACCTGGGCTGCGCACAGCCATTGTTGCAGATTCCATGAGCAGCATCACCCAGTTAATGAAGCGGGGAGGTAGGCGGAATTGTTGGAGGCAGGCCCTAAGGTATTCCCAGTTTACTCTATCATAGGCCTTTTGTTGGTCCAAGAATACAAGTGCCCCAGAGGCTGTGGACTGACACACATTAGCCACAGAGTGCACATTATCCCAAATCAACCTTCTGGGGATGAAACCGAATTGTTCTGGAGAGATGGTGGCAGATGCTACAGTCCCTAAATGGTTAGCCATGATTTTTGTTAAAATTTTGGTGTCTGTGTTTGTTAGAGAAATGGGGCGCCAGTTGGCTAAGTCTAGCCTATCCCCTTTCTTGAAGAGTGTGACTGTAAAAGCCTCATGTCCTCCTGGTAGGAGGCACATTTCCAACAGGCTTTGGTTGAGTGAGGCTAGCAGCAATGGGGATATATATTTAAAATATTTTTTGTAGAACTCATATGGAATGCCATCTGGGCCTGGGCATTTTCAGTTTGGCGCACCATGAATGGTAGTTCATAATTCATTCGGAGTAATTAAATTCATTATTTCTGGGTATCAGAAAATGGTGCGGATATGAGCTCTGTCAAGAAATTCCGCCATTTCAGCCAGCTGAATTGGTTCATCTCGGTATAACTCGGAGTAATATCTTTGCATTTCGATTGCCACTTCGGCCGGTGTGTCCACAATAGAATTATCTGATCTTCGCACCTGTGTGCAGGCCACACTCTGGCATAGTGCAAAAATTTTTTTGAAGAAGTATGCGGTGCACTTGTCACCTTTAGTGATGCGTGTGGCCCTGTATTAGACACAAACCCGATGTTTGTGTTGCCTTTCAAGTGCATTGAGGTGGGCTGCTGCCTCCGCCCACTTCTGGCCCCATGCAGGGCTATATCCTGAGGCTGGAATGTTGGACTCCAAGTGGGCCAATTCTGCCAGCGTGCACGATATAACCGCCGATGTGGCTCATGAGCATCTGGATGAGAGATGGTGATAGTGGCGGATGGTGTCTTTTTTGAAAGTTGCCCATGTAGAAATAGGGTCCACGCAAAACGGTGCAACAAATGATTTTGCCAAAGTTGCCTCTTCCACCCACATGGAAAATCCTGGCGACGCTAGCTCTGGGGGGCAGATTTTGCACCAATGTGGGGCCTTTGCAACTGTGACAGGTAAGTGGTATGTTATCGAGACCAGTCGGTGGTCAGAGAATTCCATTTTCGTTGTTTTGAAGTGGGAGATGTGGGGTTGGAATTTCGCCGGCGCTAGAATAAGGTTAATGCGGGTCATGGACCTTAATTGGCCATTGTGGATGTGGGGACATGTCATGTTTTTGAGCAGTGGGGCATGTCACGGCAGCGCATCCATTAACCTAAGGGTGGCTTTTAGAATGCGTAGTTCTATGTGACTCTGTGGGGCGTGGGGTGAGGGTGGCCACTGGTCCGTTGGTGAGGTTAGCCAACAGTTCATGTCACCAATTAGGAAAGAATTGGGGGGTAGCAGGAGGGATTTGACCAATGAGAAAAATTCCCGACGCTCTTGTGCACCGTTTGGGGCGTAAATATTGACAATTGTGTGTGCAACATCAGCCCATGAGAAGGTGACAACGAGCACTCGGTCATTTAGGAATGTTTCTGAAGATGTAAATTTAAAAAAATTGTTTTTCTGAATTAGCACCCCACAGTGCTTTGACCAAAAGGATAGGGATGGTAGGAGCATTGTTTTCCAAGAATCCTCAGAACCTCATGGACAGTGGGTTTCCTGGATGGCCAGGATATCCATGGGTAAATTATTTTGTAAAAACTCAGTTTCCTAGCCCAGGATGGGGAGGCCTTGAGTCCGGCAATATTCAGCATCCCTAGAGTGAAGGCTTCCCCCATCGCACTTTAGGTGCGAGGGGGTGGGCCCCCTGGCCCACCAGCCTCATCCAGGTCCCCACGGGCTTTCACAGCAGCACGGGTATTAGCAGCAACACTATCGGGGTTTTTGTTAATTTTTGCAGAAAGAGTCGCATTGGCTTTGGCCTTCGCTTTTGTTTTCCCGACGTCGGACGAATTTTTTGCGGTGCGGATAAGTTCGGTGCACCGTCGAGTGGGGCAAAAAAATTTTTTCGGTTGGGATAGGTCCCAAGTCAGTTTCAACTGGGGCTTGGGTGCAGCAATTGGGTGAGATCAAATCTCCCATCAGATCCTCGGATTGAGTGGCCCATTCAGCTTGGGCCTCCCAATCTGATTGGGTGATGGATTCCCGAGTTGCTTCCGCCACAAAAGGTCTCCATGTCCTCCTGGCGTTGTGAGTGTGGGATGGTGGTGGTGACCTTGGCCGCTTCCTTGGCTGCAGTCCTATGGGCCTGCTTGGCCTTCTTCCGCTCCTGTGGGGAGATGGGCTTTACCAATAGGTAGCAGCCTTGTGCTCCCCACGGGAAAGCCTCTTTGGTGCTTGCGGTTGGTTTGTAGTGCACCTCTCCGCTGGCCATGGCTGCCGAGGGGTGCTCTTGGAATGTAACGCCCCTCTTTAATGGGGCACACGTGTGCCTTATGGCTGAACGCATCACAGTGGGTGCAAATGGGGGGCGCGCTGTCCACGGTTACCCAGAATGGGTGGGTGGTGTGCCCTGCAATATCAATAAAGGTGGAGTGCAGGATCTGGGTTAGGTCCTTCGCGATCTCCTCAGTTGGGGTCAGAACTGCGATGGCTTTGCTGGTGCACAGGTGTGGCATCAGCATGAAACGTTGCATTTTGAAAGATTGTATTTTGCCATATATGGTGAGACCATCTTTCAGGTGTTGCTCCAAAATGTCATGTTTTACCGTAGTAGGCAAAAAGTCAAACGTGAGGAAAATTTGGTTTGATTTTGTCCATCTGGTGCATTTAGTTTCAACAACCCATTGCCCTTCAGGGAGGTTGACCACTATGTGCACTGCTGCAGCCTCGTCTGCTGCTATTTTGCTTTTAAAACCTAGGTCCAGCCAACCGCATGACATGGAGTGAGGTGCAACATACACCGCGGTCGGGAAAATTTTGTGTACATCTTCACAAAATTTTTCCCATAGGGCCATTTTTTGGATGTCCAGATACATACGGACTCCGAATTCCACCGACGAAAGTGGCTGGGAATGTGGCGTATTGATGTACTGGTTGCATCGTGCTTGCCACATGAGTATCTCTGGGGAAATTGTGACCACCGGTTTTTTTAGATTTTTTTCTATTCCACCGGATTCTCTGGGGCGTTTTCGAACGTTAGAGGCCGCAGGCCTTCCACCTGCTCCTCTTGCCTTGCTTGCCCAACTGCTCCCAGACATAGGTGCAGACTAATCCCTCTATGAGATTATCAAACTAGATTTAGTCTTGAATTGAATGGGTTGCAAAAGTGTTTGCAACGAGAAAGAAAAGTTTTCAGGTTGGAATATGGTGCCAACTTTAAAAGGTTTTATTGAGGAGGCATAAATTCTCTATTATTTCATACTACTTATTGCCTTTTTTAAAGAAGGTTCTTTTTTACCAAATTTTATAAAAACAGCTCTTATTTTACAAAAAAATTAGCCTATTTTTAAAAATGGTTCCTTCCAATTTTTATTTTAAAAAGCACAATTTCTATATATCATTTTGAATCCTCACCATTTCTATATAAAAATAAAAAATATTATATATAACTGCTTCCACCATAAAGCAGGTTTTGAGTTTGAAACCTGTGCTGGCTAGAAAAATTCTCAGTGTGGTATATTTGTCCCAAGGTCAACCCACCTCAAATATTTTAAAAATCATTATATATAGTATATATAGTATTCCATAAACAAATATTAATAATTCATTCTATTATATTTAGTTAATTTTATTGGTCAAATTATGCAAAAAAGATAGGCATCTATAATGATTTAAGCTCATCATGCTATGATATCATGCTTGCCTGGATTTTGAATATACCCCAGCCATAGAACATGTATCAGTTAAAAGTTAATTCAAAGCTATTCTTCACCAATGCTGGAATCAAGTTTATCTGGCAATGAACTAGGCTCACAATTGAAAACCATCACTTCCAGTCCATTTTAATATATATACTAAATTACTGGTCAGATACTGGACCAATCTTTAAAAAAGTTTAAGAGGATTTAAGTTGGAGCATCCTCTTTTTTTGAAAAGAAGATTTTCCAAATTGGTCCAGTATTTTAGAGTTGTATGCAAACAAACAGAAAGTATACAGATCAAATTAGGAACCTTCTTTTTCAAAGTCATTAAAAAGTATAAATAACTAGTAAAAAACCTTTTTGTAGTTGACACCATATTTCAAACTGATTTATAAAATTTTTCTCACAGATACAAATTATGCTTATGTTGCATTGATCCAAGTGTAAACTCTAAGCAACTAAGGGCACACAGCGCCAGGTATATATAGGTTCTTTTTGTTCAAAAACCAATTTCCTATTCTGGGGACTGCATGCAACACAGATGTGAGTCCTTAATGTAAACTAAATTTATCAGTTGGTAATTTGCATCATCATTGGTCTTTTAATTTATATTTATTCTTAAGGAAGAAGTATAGTAGAGTTGCAATTTATATTTACTCTTGTATTAATTTGCATCCAAGCCTTCACCAAGTATAGATATATAGTGCCTTATCATGGTGATATCTATCTTACATAATTTACAAAGTTTGATCACTGATCACCATTAGATTTACTACTTTGTGTTGTATATGATGCATGTATACACTATCGACATGTAGTGATTGTGTTTCTATCTCTTTCCAAGTTAGAGACTAGATGGCATAAAGAGCAGACCTCAGTTCAGTGCAGTCTATTAGTGTACTGGTTGTTAATATCTCTGTTTTTGTTTGGTATTGATTGTTGTTTGTGATTACTTTAAATGTGATGTCTTGTACAATTGTTCATTCCACAGATGCTCTTATCTCTGGTGGTGCATGTGTGGATCTGTATGTGGGTGAGTGAATGATAGTATGGGTGCAGAGGACTGCTTAAACCAGCCTGTGCTGTGGTATATAGTAACAGCCAGCTTTAATGTGTTCCATAGAGTTGATAAAGATAAATGGTAATTGATTGATGACAACTGCTAGCAACTTGGCTATAAAAGATAATACTTGAGGCATGTATCATGGAAACAGCAGAATAAGTTTAGACTGGCCTGCCAGTCAGGATGCGTAAGCACCCAAAAAGCAAGCCAGAATGACAGAGGCATTGCTGACTGAATGACTTGATATGGAGCCAGGCATTGGGGAACAATAATTGTTGGTGCAGCACAACGGTAAGCATAATCCCAATAACAAACCACACTGAACCCACTTCTGACCCAGGAGGTCTTGCTGCAGGGGGTGGGATCACTGAGATAGTCTTGATGAGGTCCTCAGCATATGGGGCCATTTCAACTGGGGCAGCAAGGAGATGGATTCTCTCTTGCAATTGGTGGATATACAGCCACAAAATCTCCATATATTGGTGCTAAAATTTAGTGATAATGGGGTTGTAGAGCCAAAAATATCAGACTTGCTGAACCCAATTGATGATGGAGGGGGCCATAGTGACCAAGAGTACTGGTAGAGCCCATCCGGTATACAGACTGATGGGCCACCAGGGAAACGCCATCAGGGATGCAGTCAGAAGAGAAAATAAAAATTATTTGGTTTTTTGGCAAAATTTATTTAAGGGAAAGCAAGAAAATCAACCAACAATTTTCTCAGTGCTATGCAACTAATTAAATAGTGGTTGATTGGGGTAGTGACAAGCCAGGATTGGGTTTCACAATTTCAACCTAACTGGCAAATTGTTCAGAAATGGGTAGGTTTGTTCCTTGAGAACTGACATTGCAAAATTTGGCAGTGGGCTGAGGCACTGTTGGTTCAACCTCAAATGTCTGAACCAAGGCTCAGCTATGTTTCTGACAGTTGGCGCAATAGCATTTGGCCCAACAAGTGATGGGAATTCCCTAAGGCCACCCCACATAGAGGCAGGTCCATTTAGTTGGGAACAGATTTGGGACGCCCAACCTGCCCATGCTCAGTTGCTGGACTGTTTGTTTGGTCAGTGGCATCACATTGGCTGCAACACCCAAATTATCAACTGGGGGCTTTGAACCCTCATCAGTGGTGCCCAATGCTATAGCCTGATTGTCAAGGATGATCCTTGATAATTTTGGTGGGAGGGTGCTTTGTTCAATTAGCATATTGGTCAAATTGAAACTGTCAGGCATTCCAGCCAATACCTCAGTCTTCATGCCTTTCTGGCCATTTGAGATTTGGCCATCAGCCAGATTGCCACTCAAATTTGAAACAGCTGATTTCAATTTGACAATCTCAGTGCAGATTTTGCCAATTCCCCATAACGTTTCTGCCAAGGTAAGTGTGGGTACTGGGGGTGGTATCTGAAGTGGAAGAGCTGTTACCCATTGCTCATCTACTACATGAGTGAGATTGCCCTGAGTAACAAGAGGTACCACCATCCTCTTTGGTGTCTTTTTACTTTGGAATGGGAAGATGGCTCAATCCACAGCTAGGGGACATTTCCCAGGACTTACAGCATGTAAAGGTTTAGATAAAATTATACTAATCTCATCAACAAAATGACATGATTTGAGTAATTTGATAATAGTTGTGACCATCATGATAATAATGTAATAATTATTTTCAAAAATGCACTAAAAGTATATATATTCAGTTATATATATTTCAGCAAAGTGTGTTTTTAGTTGCTTACAGTTTACTCTTGGACCCAATCCAATATAGGCTCTAATTTGTACATGTAAGCAAAATTCTATAAATCAGTTTAAAAAAATGTGACAACTTCAAAAAGGTTTTTTTATCAATTATTTATACTTTTGATTATTTTATACTTTTTGGTGTAGTTTTTATCAACTAATTTATACTTTTTAGTGCATCAACATCAATTATTTTATACTTTTTAAAGCACTTTTGAAGCCAGTTCTTTCCCCACCAAAAAACTTAATTTCAAGATTTTTAATTGTGATGACCAAGTTTCATCTCATTGACATGAAAACATGGGCCAGCCAGCAAAAAATGTCACATATATGAATAAAAATTACTTGCATAAAATAAGAGAGTCAAAATCCAAGCGCCTTTCTCAAGTGAAGAAGAAAATGGCAGATGTTTGCCACAAAGAGTCTCCCAGCAAATATGTGGAGAGATGCACAGATGTGAGAATACATGAACTATAGATATTTGAAGCAGACAGAACAGGAAAAATTATTTTCCAAAGGCTAAGCTTATATATACCTCAGTAGGGTGAAAACTTTAGATTACATAGCAATATCTAATATAGACAGCAATAAATTATTAAAAAAATCTCATCATTACAAAAGTGATTAAATAAATGAAAATATTGAGAAGTCTGCCATTTAGAGCAATTTAATTTAATACTTCTCATATTATGTTCCTATATTTTGCAGGGTGGTTGGGTAGAAAAAAGTTGGAACTCAAAGTACAGCTACCTCCATGTGTTGAGAACTGAGTTATTTTTAAAGATATAAATAAAATATATATTATATATTATCCATGTCCATAAACATCATTTAATGTTCAGTCATGTATGAGTTTGTATATATACAATTCAGTACAGGTATCAGAGTCAGAAGTGGCCAAAAATTATAGAAAAATATCCAGAAGATAACTTTTACCTTTTGGTAAAAGCTAAAGAGCATGTAAATGTATTAGCTGAGATTATTAAAAATCTTCTGTGACATTTCTTCTATTGTAAAAGAGTAATATCATCATTGTGCTTATCATAAAACTTTAAAAAGAAGATAACTGAATATTTAAAGTACTTAAGTGATTGGCTGGATTGGCATATATTAAAGCTTTGAGAAACATTAACCAGATGTCTGATAGATTATAAAGTTATTTTAATCAATTTGAAATTGGTCACATCTAGTTGAAAGTGATTTAAAAATCATCTTATAAATAAAAATATTATATATATTTAACTATATATTCATAGCCCTCCTAGCCAAATAATCCAAAAATAGCCAACCTTATTAATAAAATTTATAAATCAGGAGAACTAACTTAGACTGGTTTCTCTTACATATCAATCATACTTATCAAATAAAAGCTATTTATAAGACTAGTAGATAGCTGTGGCTTTGCCTGAATATATTAATTTACATGCTAGCTATTAAAATCACATTTATTTGAGGTAAGATGCTAGCTACTATATTTTTAAATATAAAAGATTAGTTAATTTATCCACATTGCTTGTGTTAATAAAGTTTGAATTTTTATAAACCATCCTATTACAGCATGATACTAAGGTCTCTTTTATTTCATAATGTTGATAAGCAGTTATCTTTTTATCAATTATCTTTAGCTTTTATATCATATCAATAGCCTGCTTTATACATCAATATTTGTGGATATAATTTAACAGATAATATCAATTTATATTGGTATATCTATTAATAGAAGGCCATTGATAAGTTTATAATTCATCAAACCTAATGAATCAGCAAAAGATTACTAATCATTTGACAAAAAGAATTGGACCTATTGAATCAACCTAAAACCACAAACCAGTTAAATATTCATTTAAATTATCAAATCAACCAACCACTTAATATCTACTAAAATAATTAACTTAATTGATATTTAACCAAATGATCACCAACTGCTTGGCAAATCCATTTAACTAAAAATCAACCTAATATCAAACTGCTTAGTTGTAACAATATACTGATTAACATTAAAATCATTTAAAATTTTCACTTCTTACATATTAAGCTTTTCTATTGTAAAAATAAAAATCTGGTTTTGAGGCGCACATGAACCTCCTCCTGTCCGCTTAAATCCAAAGTTTTAAAACTCTGCATATCATAGTTTCGACTGGACATCATGCATATACACAAACACTTGCTTTTATTATTATAAATGTAAATTTGGTATATAAGACTTTAGTTAATCTCAATATATCATTTTGGTTGAGCATTTTGAATTTGGTTGATTCAATAGGTACTTTATAATTGTGTAAGAGGTTGATGGGTATTTCTTTAATTTGATTGGTCTAATTATATACTAAAATTTAAAATGTCCATCTGCAATACTTAATTTAAACTATTATCTAGTTGATTTGATAGGTCAATATCATACTAAAATTAACAATGGTCATCTACAATACTTAATCCTAATCTATTTATTTAGTTTTAATTGTATTGATTACAAACTATAATTAATGATGACCATCTACAATAAAATAGTCTTATCACGTTATGACATCATCTCATACCTTGGATTTTGAACCTATTCCCAACCATAAGACATATACATGTCATAGCTAAATTACTGGTCATATATGAATCAATCCTTAAATTTGGAATGGGGCTACCATGGGATCATTCTATTAAAAATCGAGGTGGGTTGACCTTGGGACAAATATACCACACCGAGAATTTTTCTAGCCAGTGCAGGTTTTGAGTTCGAAACCTGCACTAGGGTGGAAGCAGTTTTACCTGCCTGGCTAACCACCCTCACCATGTGATCATTCTATTTCAGTAAAAAAAGTTCATTCAAAATGGTACATTAGTTTCAGAGCAATGCATGAACAAACATAAAATATACAGATCAAATTGAAAACCTCCCACTTTTTAGAAGTCAGATAAAAAGTTATGCACATTTACTTTTTTATCATGAAATTTTACCTAAGCCGCTAAGAATTGCCCTTGCAAGCTCAGATGGTTCATAAGCATGTTAAGGTTTGCCCATACCAAGACCTGTATGTAGGTTTAGAATTTATAATCTTTTTCCAATTTTTGTATCTCAAATTTATATATATACTGAGTATATACCCAAAAATAAATTATGTGATCATATTAGATAAACCATATAATAAATTTATCTTTTAACCAAATTAATATATTAGCATTCAAATTTTTCAAAGTCTTACAGTTTACTATTTTTCATTATTTATATATATGAAAAAATCCTATACACAAACTTATTTATAAGTTATCTAGGTATAGCAAACCATTTATCAAAGAATCCAAAAATATATGGTCAATGGTTTAGAAGCAAGTTAAAGTTGCATTTTATTTTAATTGCAGAATCTCTTCACCAAAATTTAAATTTTAAAATATATGATGGTAAAGTTTAAAACTGAAATAAGCTTAGATCTATCCATATAAACCCATCTATACCTAAATATCAAACTAAGGTTAAAATAGTCAACCTTGAGTTTAAAATATGACAAGTTACTCTCAAAGGATTTACTTTACATATAAATAGAGGTGAAACATGTACTAGATAGATGATAGTTGGCTTTAATTGTAATCTATATTATCAGCACTTATCTCATTGAGTAACAGTATATTATAGAGCCTGAAGTTATCTGACCTAAAATAGCTTTGAGAATGATAATTTATCATATGATATTCTAGATAAAGTTGAAATTACTATGATATTTCTGATAAAGTTGAAATTACTATGATATTTATAAATGTGGTAGGTATAGATCTGAGATATGTTAAAAAATGTATGATAAACCGAGTGGCTTAACTTTACTTTCACCCTATCTTAATAGTTGTAAGCTTTTGAGTTAGGTTACTCAAAAACCTAGTGTACTGAGCATCAAATGTAACATCTCAGCTTGGGTTACTCTTTATAACTCTTAAGTATACTTAACAGGTTCAGATGTGTGCAGTTAACAACTGTTGATATATTAACTTGATTATATGCGGATAGGTGATACTAGTATGAAGACTAGCATCCAGCTTAATTATAACAACTAAATTTAACTCTTATGTTCAAGTTTCTCCTTGGGACAGGTATGGGCAACCTTCCTTTAACCCACTGTAAAGGTTCTGATAAACTATCCAGACAACAAGGGAAATCCTATCCCTTTAACTCTTCCTCCAGAGATGGCAATGTATGGTCCAAAGGAACTTCTTTTTTCAATAGAACTTAACCTACTACTAGTAGGTTCAGCAGTTCTCAAGGGAACTTTTATCGTCCTCTCTTCATGCAGGAGCCGCGGAAAACTTTACAAGCAATATCTAGTCAAAGGTATCTGATTCTTTTGCTCTAATCCCAAGAGTATAAAAACAAAAACTAAGACAGGATAAATATTTAAGTATATAATTATCTTTATTGATTTTTATATAATCTGCTTAAGTACTTAAAATTAAGAGAATTTATAAGATATCTGGCGCCCAACTCTTCCATTGGCACCTCATTTGAAAATGGCAGCCACTGCCAATGGATTAACCCTCTGAATTGCACCCAACGATGATCTTTATCATTTGTCTAGTCAGATTCTGATGCTGACTAGAAATGCAACTCCTAATAATTGAATCAAAGAACTTTTCTAACGTTTTCAATCAACCTCAGTGAATTACCCACTTAATGTTAGAAACCTGATTAGATAATAAAGCCTTTTTCCCATTAACAGCAGGTTATGTTACCTAATATTTTAATCTGCAGGTTGCTACTAGGAGCGTTGTTGACACCTCAGTAACTAATAAAAATCCCTGAGTTGATTGGCAAAAGACTCCAATCAAATTTATATATAATTACTAATTATCAAATTGGTAATCAAACCATATGTAAATTCATTGTTAGGGATCCTCACTGACAAAACACTAGTATCTGGAATAACTAAATCCCGTTGCACTAGTTAATATTTTTTAAGGGTTTCACCGTCCAAAAGTTACATATAAATTATAACTTCCACATCCATTAGAGGGTCTCATCCCCAGTGGATTAGCAGATTTTTCATAATATGATTGGGATGGATGATATGGTCATATTAAAATCCCAACAATATTAAATTATAGAAGGTATGAAAGTAATAGGTTGGTAATTGTATGCCAATGATTATAATTGATTATAAAAGATAAGGCTTAATTGGGAGTATGTATATCTAAGTTTTTATAATATGATTAGTTTATAGCTTTAGACTTATAAGCATGTGTGTTGGTATATAATAGAAATGTTTTGCAATTATCTTTCTCAGTTATTAATCACATTTAAAAAAACAAACTCACCTTAATTTTTCTTCACCATAGAGATTTTTTTAGAACTAATAGCATAAATGGCATGAATTCCTACAAAAGTGCTTCTTGACTTGAATGGATAAGGCAAAGCACCCCAAGCATTAGAACTTACAGTTTCCAACCTCAGCATCAACCACAGTTAACCGCTCTCAAGAAGCAGCTTCAAAACAGCCACCTATGAATATGTGGTCACATCACCAAATGTTAGCTTACCAGATCATTTCTCTGGAACCTGCAAGCTCATGAGATCGGTGTGTACTACATCCCAAAGATTTTATGGGCACCCTCCTACTATGTTGAACACCGTCCAAGCAGCTATAAATGAATAAAATTAATTAGATTCATCTCAGCTCTTTCAGGCACCCTCCTCTCCAATCAAGCTGGATGTTTTATCCCCCCAATTATATTTCTAATGGTAAATTCTGGATCCCACAATGAGAGGCTATTCCCAACGGCCTAATCATCAAACCATTGCCCATAATATTGGGCCAGCTGACCAATCTGTCTTGCAGACTACTAAATTGGGCCATCCTAATTTTCTCAGTGGAGAAACTACTGAATTGCAACTCAGTGCTTTGCACCAGTTAAAATCTCATCTTTCCAATTTAAATCCCTTAAATGGCACTTATCAAGTTGGCACTTACTCATCTCAAGCTGAAAATGATTGATGTTTCAATTAGTGGAAAATTTAACATATGAAATCCCACCCAAAAGTCAGATCACTATTGTAAGCACTAAATTTAGGTGTGATAAATTAGTTCTCTCTCCCAAATTGGCTAAAGGTTACTCCAATCTAAATAGGTCAAACCACTATGCTGATGCTCAAAAAACTGTGGCCCAGCGCCAGGCAATGTCAGAAACCAACAAATTGCGGCAGCAAGCATCTAACCACACAAATTTTGCTCTCACCACCTACTAAAATTTACCTGCTGTTTCAGCTCAAAGCAAGCGTAAGCATACCAAGGGGGCTACTGGGGCTTGGAAAAAACCTAGCACCAGTAATACCTAAAGTTGATCCCTATAAAGCAGCATTTATTGCCAATGTTAATAAAATTGGGTAGAAACTATAATGCAAAAGTCTCTACCCCATTTAACCCTCTCCCATGTAATTCATTTTTACTATGGTCATAATCCTGTTGAATAATACACAGAGAATTATTTTTCATACTTTGCAGTAATTGCAGAGTTTTCCAAATTAACATTATTATCCACAAATTGATGGAGGGACAGTACATTGATGTAGGATTCACTAAAGCTGCCTATCTGGCCATGCTGCCACCCTTCAGGTTGTTATTCCACTTAAAACTATCCAAATCTTCCACTCACGTTCTCACCTGGAGAAAATCTCATGTGCAACGTTTCTAAACCTTCCCAACGACTATTATTCCTGAATCACTTAAGCTGGCACTTTATTGTGATTTAATGGAATTTGGGTCTGTGCTCACAGTAGATTTTTATGCCCTTCCTACTATGCTCCCATTTGAATAGCCCACCTGGAAAGGGCATCATTTATGCTCTAATCTACGGTGGCTTGCCATATAGAGGTAATTTCTCATGTAGCAGTGGTTGGGACATGCTAATATTCTTTGTTGACCCTGTCAAAGTGTGCCCTCATTGTTCATGGTGTAACGCCCTTGGACACCTATATAATGGATACATTACTCAAAAACAAGCTCTCAGCCACCACTCAGTGGTCTAAACTAGGAAAAACATTCCAATATGACTTTAGCAGCAATTATACAACCTATACAATGGGTTCCAGTTCAAGATCTTTCCCCGATGCCCTTCATTGTGCAGTTGAAACTTAAGTGTTAAAGTTAGGTTCACACACCCTTAAGACCCAAGACCCTCTCCCAATGAGCACGCCCTCCATTCTTTCATAATCAATAACCTCTCCTGCCAAGTGCAAGGCATCCCCAAAAGGCGGCCATAATCAGCCACCCCCACCTAGTGCTCCAAGGCACCCTGTCAAGGTAAATCCTGACATTAGTGGAATTCCTGAGATTACAGATATCCTCCATAAGATCAAGAGGATATGCGATGAAGTTAAATTGAATAATTGCATATCAAATGAATAATTGTGGCGAAAATGTTTGATTAATCATATAAATTACCTTAATTGTAATAATATCAAGTCATTTAATTGCACTAAAGTGAATTTACAATGAGACTGAGACGATTCCCATTGCCTTTCAAAAACATATGCAAGTGGCAATCCCATAAGCTCCAGAGAATAATAGTGCACTATTTTAAAACTAATTAAGCTTAGTTAAGTTCAGTAAGTTAAATATTATAAAGCCAAGGTATTCATTTAGTTAATCTTTACAATCAATAAAATTAGACTTTATCATGCAAACACTATTAAATTTAATTACTAAAGTGTTATTAACCTGATTTACCACCCCATCCTATAAGAAACTCCCTTTTAACCTTCTCCACTTAGAACCATAACTTTAGGCAACTCTCATACCAGCTTACCCAATACTCCTTATACCTGGATACCTCTAGTGTCCTTGCCATACTAGATTAACCCCTTAGAAATGCTAGATCATGGTTATCTACCCCCAACCAGGTCAGTAGTACACCAGTCACTGACAATTTGACCGCCATAATTTATAATAAATATACCTCCACATTTTTTATTATTGAAAGTTTTGATATTTACTTTGTTGATATAAAATTACCAATTATTGGTGCGGATGGGTACACCAGGAAAGCAATATGAGACAACTTATAAAGAAGCAGTAGGACTTAGTCAAATGAAAACAGTGAGTGATGCCAACTATACATTTATAACTTACCCTACAGTCCCCTTGCCTAAGAAATTAACTAGTTGAAGTAATAGAAGGTCTTACGTTGTTGAGGCATATTTCAAAGCTTATCCTGACGTCTATTCAGATGATGCACAAAATCATTACAGTGGGCTCACAACTCACTGATGATGCTCTAAGTTGGTTTATAAGGGCCTTAGAAAGAATGAGAACTTGTGCGAAGATTATGGAGCATTTAAAGGCCAGTTGTTAGCTGCAGAGGCCACCACTGGTAACAGATTACAGGCACGGATTGCCTTGATGAACTTCCAACATAAATGGTAAACCATTTAGAATATAATCATAAGTTCTTGGAGAACTTTTAGAAGGCAGAATTAGACAAGAAAATGGGAGCGCTTTATTTCAGACAAGGGTTAAAAGGTCGCTTAGCAGATTTGATCAGACACCACCCATCACGCTACCAAAAAGAAGTTATTGAGGTCATCCAGAGTCTAAGAACAGGTATTGGCAGACCAAGAGGATGCTGGACTCATAAGTACTGCAAGGGAAAACCTCAGACCCTCAATTCCTCATTTAAAATGATAAGCAGTATTATACAGCATTGAGCTTAGATCTAAACGTTGTAAAGAGAAGTTATAAACTATGGCTTTGGTCAACAGTGGAGCCTCACGGAACTTAATCTCAATTATGCAGTAAAAATGCTGAGCTTTCATTCAAAGAAACCTTTCATGAAAGCAACCTTGGGAAATGATGAACAGTCTTTAGCTTACTGGTGCTCACGTCACATTAGTTTGAAGTTTGTGGTAAGTAAAATGAAAGTTAAGTTTTGTGTTCTGCGTAGTTCACCCCATCCTGTAATTCTTGGTAACCTTAGTGGACACAGGTTGAACTCCAGCAAAATTATGGACGGGACTTTATCACAATTATTCTAAAGGCTAAGCTCATTGAGTGTGCGTTAGAAGAGCATAAAGGTTTGGACATGTCTGCAACAGTTTCTCAGGGTGATCCATTGGAGTCTTGCAAAGGAAAGATCACTGAGTATCTCTCAAAATGGGCTTAAATTTTGGAGAGGAGGAGGCTAAGCAACTACCAGCTCATGGATCCCTTGATAACACAATTGATTTACTAGAAGGGAAGCAGCCCACCCATGGACCTATTTATAGTTGCAATAAGTGGGAACAAACTTTTCTGAGAGAATACCTGAATATAATGCTTAAGAAAGAGTTTATACAAGTGTCCTTCTCTTCCTGTTGATCACCCTTGTTGTTTGTTAGTAATAAGGAGGGTGGACTAGGCCATGTATAAAAAACCAGAAGTTCAATATAATATCCATAAAGGGCCGGTATTTCTTATCTGATGCTGATCTCTAGAGTGACCATTTGTCTGGAGCTACAATCTTTCTAAAGTTGACTTGAAGGGTGCATTCAACCAGATATGGATAAAAAAGGTAATGAGTGAAAACAGCATTTAAGACATGATAAAACTATTTGAGCATATGGTGATGCCATTTAAGTTGTGCAACACACCTAGTACATTTTAACAAATGATTAACACTTTGCTGGGTGGCTACCTGGACCACTTCTACGTGACCTACCTTGATGACATTTTGATCTACAGCAAGACGCAGGAGGAACACTTACTGCACTTTAACTTGGTCTTTGAGTAGCTTGGAAGGTACAACTTTCATATGAAGCTATCAGAATGTGCATTTGCTCAGGAGGAATCTAAATTCTTGGTTTTGTTGTAGGCAGGAATGGGTTCACCTTGGCACCTAGCAAGGCGGATGCTATCACAACTTGACCCACATCCAATAGTCAGAAGGACGTTTGCAGTTTCTTAGGCTTAGCAAACTTTTGAAGGGTTTTATCAAAAACTTTTCTTCTATTGAGTTACTCTTAACATGACTTAAATCAGAAAGTGTTCCATATAAATGGTCTCAGGTGTGTAAAAATCTTTTTCTGACTTGAAGGCTGCCTTTGTTTCTGCACCTGTGTTGTCAATGCCAAATGATGAAAAGCCATTCATGGTTGAGACTGATGCTTCAGGATACACTATTGGGAGGGGTTTGTTGCAGGAGGGGGATGATAGTAGGCTACATCCCATAGCCTAATATTCCAAGAAATTCATCCCAGAGGAATGCAACTATCCTATATATAACAAGGAAATTCTGGCCGTTCTTTGATGTTTAAAACACTGACACTGATACCTATGTGGGGCAAAGTACCCAGTGAAAGTTTTAACAGATCATAAAAACTTGACTTAATTTTTCACCTCACAGCAATTGAACCAGCGTCGGGCCTTTATAGACACTTATTATGGCGGATTATGATTTGAAAATTGGATAAAAACCTGAGATAATAATGTGGTTTCAGATTCCTTAGGCTGGCGTCCTGACATATTAACTGAAGAGGGAGAAATTACTGAGTTTGATACACAGGTGCTTCTGAAGACCAAAGATCCCGCTACATTATTATCTCATCTTGTACTAGTGGGCCATGGAGATGAGATCTTAGATGTTCAAAATGATAAAGCTTTCTGTCAGAATGTGAAGAATGATCTCATTAAAAAATTAGACAGTGTGGTAAAAAAAGGGTTTGTTGGGAAGTTGATATGACTGGATGACACAATACCCATATCAGCAGATAAGAGGGTGATTGAGATGAGTCTTGAGATTTATGAAAAATGGATACACAAATTATAATTGAGCGAAATGAGGCATTTGGCGAATTGAGAGGATTTACGCCAAGATTCAATATGAATGAGAGTAATTCAAAAAGGAAATATAATAGAATATTAACAAGCCAAGGATGCATCCAGATAGGGAACCAAGGTATAAAGAGTCTCATGGAAGATTAAAGGGGCGGTCTTTTTACAAGGGAAGAGAGAGCGCAGATAAGTCTGTGATTTATATTAAAATACAGGTAGAAATAAGGGGCGATAGCTCCATATATATTATATCAAGTTATTAATAAGTCGGCAATCCTCATATCATCTGATTTGGTTGCTCAGTGGCTCATACCCTGTGCAAAACCAACTCGGCGGAATTGATCTCAAACGCTGAGAATTAACAGTGGTGCTCACTACAGGGGGCCACTAAGCAACTGTAGTTGGAGAAACAAAAGCCAGTTAATCTACAATGACGAGTCCTCATCCATTCTGGCACAACTTAATTGGATTCCAGGCGCAGTATGCTGAAGAAGCCCAGGAGGCTTCTAACCATGAACCAACATTATTCACTGATACCAAACCAGGGGATGATGAAGTTAAGATTAATTTGCAAATTGAGAATTGCCCTGAGCTGATGACCAATCAACAAGGACACTCCACAAATGTGACTCCTCAGCAACTGAGAAATATTATGGAATGGCTGTTGTGCGGGTATTGTCTATATGAGGATGAGACTGGGGAAAATGCCCTGAGTTTATTCTATAACCAACGTAATCAAGAAAATTGATATGTGCTGTACATGTCTTATTTAGATGTGACTACTATGGGGTTAGCTCGCTGCCTTGGTACCCATGGAATTGAGGAATATTTAGTTGCTTATGTACAACCTTTGATTCGCCAGCTACTGCGTGTGCTGGCTCATCATAATATTGAAATTGGAGATGTATTACAGTTTTAACAAGCACAGCAGCACGATACCCACCTTCTGCTTGACTGCCTTGATCATTCGTTTTTGAAAGTACAAGGGGTGATGGCACAGATGGATCATCGTGTTGGGGATATTTGCCATCGATTGGACATTCTGGTACCACAGTTAAATTCAGAATTACCTCGAGTAATAAGGGAACTGCTGGATCAGCATGGCCTATCAGCGGAACTGGGTTCAGGATGTAACAACTTTGGGGAAGAATACCAAGCACTTTATGATGGAGCTCGTTAAATGGGCGGAAGCTCTTGAAGCCAAGATTGCCCAGCTCAAGGAAAAATTGACCCTGATGGAACAACAAGTGGCGACCCAAGTTGGCTCTCTATTGACTGAAGTAAACCAACTTCATATCAAATGGAATACTCAGAGAATGACAGATAACCCGCTTATCCTTCAGTCTTTGTCTCCTGAGTATCTCCAGCTTATTTGCCAAGTTACACAACTGGAAATTATTAGTCAGGCTGAGTGCCAACGAGCCTTCCCTCTTCTGATTAGTGAGACAAGAGAGCATGCAGACATGCAAGGGCGCCTTGATACTCTTCAACAGGCCAATGATGAATTGATGTGGGAATAATCCTACCTTGTCAACCAAGTAAATGTTGCCAATCAACAAGCGGAAACTGCAAGTTAACAGCAAACACGCTTGAAGAATATAATCAAAGAAGGCCTTTTGTGAGTACAAGCTGTGGAACAGCAACTGAACAAAGAAAGGGGAGTCCGCCAGGAATTGCAACAACAGTATGAAATGCTGAAACAGGAATTTCAGGATGGGCGGTGTAAATGTTATTCAGTTAAAGCGGAGCAGTTGATCAACAAACAGTTTGTGGAGCATACCAAAGCCAGGAGGAATGGGGCAGTTATGGCGACTTGGGGAAGAATGTTATGGATCAGCAAATGAATATCCATCGTGCAGTATGGTGGACCCCCCATGTGACACCAATTCTCCCAATTCCTTTTCGATGAGTTCAAGTTCATCTAGCCAGCTGTATGATAACGCATCAATTAATGGTTCCCATAGTCGCTCTGACAACATTTCACCTGCCCCTTGCAGCAGAAACCTAGAGCAAAGCAAATTTGTTCATATTGAAAAATTACCTCCTTTTAGTCATGATGGGAACCTACATGGTTACTTTAAGCAGGTTTATTTTTCTGTGGAAGGAGCTACCAATTGATAAAAAGTGAAATTGTTGCTTTCCACTTTGGATGTGGAAAGCGCTAATCAGGTGACCTGCTATCTTCCCAACAGCTTGGTATCTTATGCACAAGTAAAAGCAATTGTCATCTGGCTGTTTGGGGGCGCTACCAAGATGTCTCAACAGAAAGCTGACTTTATGACTATAAAGTTTTACCAAAACGAGACTCTGTCAGAATTTGCTGAGCAGTTTTTGGTGGGAGCACACATTCTACTTGGAGCTAATATTTTAACCACTGAAGATGTAGGTATAGCAATGACGGTGGCTGTCAAACCATATTGGGAACTATATAATGCTATGTCACATGTGTTGGATGGGGATACTGGACTTATTTGAATCATGAACGCCTTACATTGGCTCTCTGCTATGAGCAGCGCCCCCAACATAGCCCAAAAAATCTACTGTTGCCCCCAAACCAACCCTTTCGAAATATAGGCCTCAGTGACTGGATTATCAGCTGCTGGAACATATTCATCCTCACATGAGTCAATAGACCCTTTTCAGCCCAGGTACGCTTCACCAGTTTGTCTGCAACCTTGGAACCTTACCAGCAATAATTGACCTGGTTCTTCCACCCCAAACTATATATGCGCACCTTTTATGAACACTTGCTTCCCAGTGAGGACAAAGAGGGCATTATGCAGCCAATTGCCCTAGCCAACCACAAGATGGGATGCTCTATCTTCACTAAGTCCAATTCACTTGTCCCCAACAATCCCCAAACATCTTTTTGGGTAGAAATTGAACCTCAATCAGATGATTTGTTATACCAGCAGCTTTTGTTGGATACCCCTGCTTCCGCTTCCATGAGTAAAGGCTCACCCCATTGGCTGAGCTCCGCCAAGATGTGCAGAAGCCATATGCATGGCAGATCCTGGAACAGACTGGCATTAGCAACTCGGATCCTTCACCAAACGTCACTCCTTTAGTAGGGGTTAACATAGCCATTCTGGTGGAGAAAATCGCTAGTGAGTATCCTCAAGTCAGCAAGGGCATTTCTTCCTTTTTGAGTAACACAAAGCCCTTGAACGTACAAGTAATAAACACCAATGATTCTTCTTACTCAGAATGTACTTATTGTGACATATTTGTTCAAAACACAAAAATCCGCGCTATCATAGACATGGGAGCACCTGTGAACATAGTCTCCACTCAGTTGGTGGCTAAACTTATGTTGAAACCAGATGTGGACCATCGAGTAGTATATGGGACCATGGGAACGCACAGCACTGTGTTGGAAGGAGCATATAGCGCGTTGCCTCTATGATTCAGGTCAGTCCAGGTGTCCTGCTCCAGTGGTGGTTTTGCCAAATAACCACTATGATATGTTAATTGGCGCAGCTTTTATGAGGAAATTTGGCGTTGTGATAAATATGGCGGAAGAAACCCTTACCATGTTTGGCCAACAAATTCCAGTATATTTTTCCTCTGGTGGAATCCCAACGGATCCAGTCCACTCTGGTCAGATTCAATCTAGCATACAGCGATGGAGTGATTCCTGTTCATTATCAGCAACTGAGTCAGCAGACTAGGATCCTCCCCAACCAGATATATGAGTACAAAGGAATCCCGCTTTGAGCAACGCGCGCTTTAAGCCTACCATCTGGACACCAGAGCATAGTGGGGACTGGGCTGGAAATTGATGTCCCTAAGGGGCTTTATGGAGAAATTATGGCGCCTCACCAGCACTCGTGGCTCAAACCACATGTGGCTCCAGGGTTACTGCTGCCTGGGAATGGGGAGGTGAAGGTGCTGCTAGCAAATCTACAGAAGAAGGCAATAACAATCCAGCGGCACCAAGTGGTGGCTTACCTACACTTTGTCCCTATAGAAGAAGTTCGTCATATTCATGATTTTGGCTCATGGGAGGATCTCAGATTACTGGCTCGCTCCTCATTTGGCATACTGACCATGGTTCCGCAGGAAGCGCTCACAGGATTATTGGCAGGAACAACAAGATAAGGCTATGGCATTATTTGAAAAGTATTGGGATATTTTTGAAAATGACAATCATGACCTGGGGTGCGCTCAAGGGGTGGTACATCGGATAGATATGGGGGATCACCCTCCCATTTGTTCATGACCTATTAGACATTCAAAAGCAGTGGAAGAGGTTGTCTCCGATGAAGTGGATAAACTTATTGAGCAAGGAATGCTAGAGCTGTCAAACAGTCCATGGGCATCACCTGTGCTCATTGTAAAGAAGAAGGATGGCATGAATCAAGTGGTTATTGACTATTGTAAACTCAATAATGTAACAAAGAAGGATTCCTACCCTCTTCCACGGATTGATGATGCATTAGACTGATTGGGTGGGGCGAACTATTTTTCCACCATGGATCTGATCTTGGGATACTGGCAGATCAGAATTGCCATTAGTGGAATGGGAGAAATGTGTGATCATCACCTTGAGAGGGTTGTTCCAGCTGACATGCATGCTGCAAGGGTTGTGTAATGCTCCAGCTACGTTCCAGCGTGCCATGGATACAATTTTAGGTGATTTAAAGCTGTCCTGCGTTCTTAGTTTACCTTGATGACATCAATGTGTTTTTGCGGACGTTTACAGAGCACCTGGCCCACTTGGAGCAAGTGTTTCAGTGCCTCGCTTCCACTAATATCAAAATTAAGCCACAAAAGTGTCATTTCTTTAAAGAGCAATTGGAATACCTTGGGTTTGTCATGGATTCAAATGGGCTTAAACTGCAACCAGCTAAAGTGGACGCAATAGGCAAGATGACTCAGCCAGGGAATAAATGGGACATTCAGGTGTTTCTGGGGATGGTTGGGTACTACTGACGGTTCATTCCCAATTTCAGCTGCATTGGGGCCCCACTTTTCAAGTTATTAAAGAAAAACGCTTCTTTTGATTGGACAGAATGATGCCAGAATGCTTTCAATGTATTGCGTACTGCGTTAGCAAGCGCACCCATTTTGCAATATCCCAACTTCAATAAACAGTTCATAGTACAAACTGATGCATCCCTCGCTGCTATTGGGGCAGTATTATCTCAAGAAGGATGATGATGGCGTGGAACATCCTGTCACATTCTGTAGTCAAAGTTTGAACTGTCACAAATGAAACTACACCATAACCGAGTGGGAGTGTCTAGTGGTGATCTACGCTTACAAACAGTTTTGGGTATATCTGCATGGGGTGAGATTCCAAGTAGTGACAGATCACACTTCCTTGCGCTGGCTACAGAATCTTTGTGAACTGGAAGGATGGCTCGCATGTTGGGCTCTGAAGCTGCAAGCATATAATTTTGAGATTTTACATTGACCATGAGCAAAACATCAAAATGCAGATTGTCTTTCTCACTTGCCCACAGTTGCTATCATGGCGGATCTAGCTGATAGAATGTATGAAAGATGGTGGCAAACAAATAGCAGGATGAGTTGCTACAGGTGATCAAGGTATTAGATGGACTCCGGGAGAATACCTTTGTACAAGGGGAAGAATTATACAAGTGGATTGGAGACTTGACGCTGAATTTTCCTAAGCCTTTGGATAGACCCTCAATAATTATGGATGCTCATCAGGCTGTAGGCCATGGAGGATTGTGGAAAACGCTAGAGTTTTTGTGACTCCAATACTTCTGGGAAAGCATGCATTATGAGTATTGGAAATGGTTAGCTGTTGCCATCAGTGTCAAGTGGAAAAACCTTTCCACAAGAAAACCACCTACCAACTAGTGAAACCCCAGTTTGCATGGCACACCGTTTCCATTGATGTATTGGGACCTCTGCTGACTAGTGCCAATCAATCCAAGTATATAATTGTCACTATCAATCATTTGACCTAATGGGTGGAGGCCAGGGCTATTAGCAACTTGGGAGCGGTCACCACTGCCAAGTTTATTATGAAGTGTGTTATACAGCAGCACGGCTGCCCACAGTTCATTCTGATGGACAAAGGAACCAACTTTACTTCACATATCCTGCAAAAGTTAAATGAGTTGATGGCGATTCATGAGGTTTTGACCACCCCTATCATCCAGAATCAAATGGGATGGTGGAGCGAGTCAATGGAACCCTAGTGAACATACTCCACAAATTGATAACGGATCAGCCCTCAGAATGGAGTGCCCTTCTACCTACTGTTGTGTTTGCTTATAATATCAGCTATCATTCTACCACTGGTAAGAGTCCATTTTAATTGCTGTATGGTCGACATCTGGCTCTGCATGCCTTGCTATATTCATGTGTAGAGGACACTGGTGGGGTGAATCCTCAGCGATATCTGAATCAACTCACGGATACATTAATCAAGTTGCAAACAGAAGCCTACTCCATCAGTTTGGCTAAGAAGATTTGTGACCAGGTGGCCGACCAGAAGCGTTGGAGTGGACTTCCATTGTTAGCTGTGGGGAACTATGTTTTATTCCATGATCAGCATGGATTCAGATAAAAAATAAGTTCTCCAACATTTGGGTCATCCCATTTGAGATTATTGAGAAAAATGGCATGAAGTATACACAGTTAAGGGACCCACTGGGGGTTGGATTATCAACCAAGTCCACATGAAGTTATTTTGAGCATATAAACAGTAAGAGCCTATCATCCAGTCAAAGGGGGTAATGTCGGGAAGTTGATATGACTGGATGATATGATACCCAAATTGGCAGATCAGAGGGGAATCAAGATGAGTCTTGAGATTTGTGAAAAAGGGATATATGAATTGTAATCAAGTGAAATGAGGCATTTGGTGAATTGAGAGGATTTATGCTGAGATTTGATACAAATGAGAGTAATTCAAAAAGGGAAGAAGAATAGAATATTAACAAGCTAAGGATGCATCCAGCTGGGGAACCAAGGTATAAAGAGTCTCATGGAAGAATAAAGGGGGTGGTCTTTTTATGAGGGAAGAGATAGCACAGATAAGTATGTAATTTATATTAAAATAAAGGTAGAAATAAGGGGTGATAGCTTCATATATATTTTATTAAGTTATTATTAAGTTGGCAATCCTTATATCATCTGATTTGGTTGCTCAGTGACTCATACCCTGTGCAAAACCAACTTGGCGGAATTGAGCCCAAACGCTGAGAATTAGCAGGGTTACTCATTAAAGGGCCAGTCAGTATCTGTAAAGTTGTTTTTATGTACCAGAAGGACCTTTAATATTGGATGTAATGCGTGAGCGCCACAATGCAGGCATGACAGGACACCCTGGAAAGAATAAAACGATCCAACTGATTTAAAGAACTTACCAATGGCCTGGTCCTAGAAGGGATGTCTTAAAATATGTGGCAGGATGTGAGGTCTGTGGGCACACCAAGGTTTGCAGAGGACTTCCTGAAGGGCTATTACAACCATTATCAATTGCACAAAAGCCATGAGAGTTAATATCTATGGATTTTATAGTAGAGCTACCCCGTTACTAAGGATTCAACGCAGTATTAGTGGTATTAGATAGAATCACAAAAATGGCTTATTTATCATAACTACTACCAATGTCACAGCTAAAGAGATATCTAGTCTTTTTTTGAGAAATGTATTCCTGCATCATGGTACTTACAAGGAGTTGATTTCAGAAAGAGGGCCTCAATTCACATTAAACTTTTGGAAACAGCTCATTGTAGACCTTGGAATCAAGAGATTTTATCCACCTCATACCATCTGAAGACTGATGGACAGACTTAGAGTTAATCAGGTGCTGAAGCAGTACCTGAGATGCTATGTTAATGTGGAGCAGGAAAACTGGGGTTGAGTTGCTTCCTATGACCTAGTTCAATTATAATACTCTAGATCATTCTTCAACTGGAATGTCACCATCCCAAGCTAACTATGGGCATGATGTGAATTGGGAACTGTTGCCATCTGTTGAAGCAGATAACCCCTGGGAGGGAATTTTTGAAACATCCATCAAACTAATGCACTTTGCTTGGCAAAACTGAACTAAACATTACATACTTAAAGACTTTATGGATAAGAAGCGTGTTCCTAGTAAGGTGATGGAAGTAGATAGCCAAGTTTACCTGTATACTCGCAATATTCCTTTGGATGTACCATGTCAGAAACTTGCTAATCGGCGCTTAGGGCCATACAAGGTCACAGAGGTTATAGGAAAGGTGGCTTTCAGGATCCTCCCTGGCTTAGGTGAAAGCCTTGTCCAGGGGGAAGGTCGATATAATCATATGAAGGGCAAAAATTTTAAATGGCCCAATAATTTTTAGAATGAAGTTTGATTTAACTGGATTATAATTTGGGGCTTTGCCTCAATTATGCCAAATTCAGGGAATATTTACATTTCCAATCTGTTATCTAATCTCTATCCACACTTCTATCTATTACCACCTATCCCAGAATTGGGACTTTCCTACAGGTCCCATGACTCTACCCTGAAGATACCTCTTTATCCTACTTTCATTTTCAAGCATTATAAATATGCTTTATTACTCTAAATAAAGGACCTTTTTTCCTATCACTAATAAAATTCTTGTTTATAGAGTTCTTATTTAAAAGCAAACAAGTCATGAGGTTACCCATGAAAGTGAACTTCAAAGCACCCCCTTCAGATAGATATGCCACCAATGATTCCTCCCTGGTGGCTTGACAGTGGCTTACCATCTTGATTTTCCTGAAGGTTGGAGAATTCACAATGTATTCCATCGTTCCCTCTTTTACAAAAAGGAAGTTCCCTACCACACCAGAAAGTCAAAGAGCTAGCACCACCACTGATTGAAGGTCCTTGTCCTGAGTATGAGGTGGAGGCTATCAAAGGGAGACAAACACATCATGGTAAAGTGCAATAACTGGTTAAGTGGGTTGGATATTTGCAGAAGTGAGCACTTGGGAGCCTGAGAACCTAAAGAATGCAGGCAAGCTTTAGAGAAATGGAAGAAGAAGGCCTTGCAAGTAGCTTTAGCCTTAGTGGGGGGATGATGTCAGGGTAAATCCTGACATTAGTGGAATTCCTGAGATTACAGATATTATCCATCAGATCAAGAGGATATGGGATAAAGTTAGATTAAATATTTGTATATCAAATAAAAATATTGAAAATGCTTGATTAATCATTTAATTTACATTAATTGCGATAATTTTGAGTCAATTAATTGCACCAAAACGAATTTACAAATAGACTGAGACGATTCTCACTGCCTTTTAAAATCATATGCAAGTTGGAATCCCATAAGCTCCAGAGAAGAATAGTGCACTGTTTTAAAATCTATTAAGCTTAGGTAAGTCCAGGAAGTTGAATGGTATATAAAAACTAAGGCATTCATTAGATTAATCTTTGCAGTCAATAAAATTTAGACTTTATCATGTAAAAACTAATAAATTTATTTACTAAAGTGTTATCAATCCTTATCTACCACCCCAGCCTACAAGAAACTCCCTTCCAAACTTCCCCTCATAAAACCATATCTTTAGGCAACTCCCATACCAGCTTACCCAATACTCCTTATACCTGGATACCTCTAGTGTCCTTGCCATACTAGATTAACCCCTTAGAAATGCTAGCTCATGGTTAGCTACCCCCAACCAGGTCAGTAGTACATCAGTCCCTGACACACTCTCTCAGTATCCACGAGCACTCTCCTGCACTAAACAGGAGCTTCTATGAAGCTCAGCCCACTAACAATGACTGGAAATCCTAACCTGTGGTAGACGCAACAACTCAAAGAGCCTACCCCTTACACATCACATCTCTCAAAGCTCCTTTACAGTGTTTAAAGATAAAATTATGGACACAGACTCATCTGATGGGGACACTGCTGAGGTCACCATTGAGAAACCTTAGGTTTTCTCTCAGCAACGTAGCAGGGGCAGAATCCATGTCTGATTCTCAGGATCTCGCACCCCCTCCCACAGCAATCCTTTAATCACCCTGGCGTTCCACTCATCTCACTTAAAAGAATAGTAATACTAAGGAACTCAAAACTAGCCGCCTTCAGCTGCAGGTTTAAACGCTGTCAACCCACAGGATGTGGAGGGGAGCAGCTATGAGTCCCCGCAGAGGTACCCTGACCCTGCATATAATAAAACCAAATTTTTAGGATTATAAAAGGAGAGCCCACCTCCTCCTCAGATTCAGGTCAGCGCTAATTGACATTGCTGCTGTCCAGGAGCCTCACCTTTACCAGAATGAACACAAAGCATGGGATGATCAGTTTGAAAGAAACTCCTTATGAACAGAAAAACCCGTCCTTATGATTATGAATCCCCAGATCAAAACCCACACCTTCTCACAACATCTAGGTGGGCGTATTATAATAGCCAAGCTCATAACGCCTGAATTCACCTTCTCTGTCACCACTATATACCTGCTTAATCTGGGACTGATTAAAACCAGCTTCTGGATGAGCTAGCCCACCTGTTCTCCCAAAGAAGACTACCCTATTGGGAAATTCTAACACTACTAAAAGCTGTATTTATAATCCTTACCCTCCTGCAACATATAAACGCCCTGGATCCAATAGACTCCACTATTTCCTTTGAACTAGTGGCTTCAAAGATTAGCTGCCACCCTCTGCTTCTGGCTTAGTTGTATGACAAGGATATAGTACACTAGAGAGAAAATTCGGTCACATCAAAAATTGACTTGCCATTAAATGGCTCTCTTCTTGTTGGCCATGACTCATCTCCAATGGCCCACAACAATAGTTTTAAGTAATTACAGATCACTCACTGTTGTCCTTACCGCCACACTCAGACCATCGCGCAGGTTCTGGCCAAGGGTAGCTCCAGCTTTGCTAAACAATCACTTGGTTAAGGAGAATCTGGTCTCAAACATACAGGACAACCTCTCCTTCCCACCACCCCACCTGAGCAATCTCAGCATGAGTTGAGCAGCAACCATGGCGAGAATTAACCAGGTGGCATATGTCTGTGCTAAAGCCCAGAATATGGAAGCTTGCGCCAAAGTTAAAAAGGTGAAGCTAGAACTAGGCACCTGGAATGGAATTGAAAAATTTTAACCCTGATCCAGTTAGATGAATGACTGGGATGCCGCTCAAGAAGCCCTTTGCTCATAATTAGCACTTCAGGAAGAGCGGGCAGCCAACTTAACATCTTCCCGCTATTATGCTGTAAGTTTTTAAGGATTTACTACTTTAATATATATAATCCTGCTTTGATAGTCAGGAAGAGTTATGACTGATTTTTCCTTAATTCTGATATATATCTTATGGTATTTTCCAACCGTTCTGATGATCACAATGCTAAAAAATAATACTTGGCTCTTCTGGTCTTTTTTTAGTACTAGATGGTCCCAACCTGAGGGGGATTCATCAATGTGCTCTTCTGGTCTCTTATGGGTACTTTTTCTCTCTCTAATTGGGAGCTCTCCTGATGCAGGTAATAGTGACAAGCTCCCCTTAACGCTTGTATACACCTTTTAATATGAAGATCAAATTAATATAAGACAATATAAGACAGAGATATGATTATATGGTAAGATGATGGTTTTTCAGGGCCAGGCGTTGGTATTTTAAACCTCTAGGGCATCTCCTGGTCATACTCATCTATTAGATGAGTTCATTATAGACACACCAATCCACTATGGATTATGGCAGTGGTTAAAAAAATTCTTAAGTTAATTTGGCTCTTATTTTCACTTAATAAAATTTTTTCAGCCCAATTAGAGCACTACTATTCTCATAATTGGGATGGTTTTTAGGCTTAATATTAGCACCTTAGCGGTGTATATTCGCTTTTAACCAGCCCATTTACGTTTCACCATACAGCTGACAAATACAATAAATGGGGAATAATTTATGGATTTGAATAATGATGCACCCCTAATTGGGATATTGGCAGGCCTCATAATAGTACTAGGTATTCCCTATTTGGACTGTCCATGTGTAAGTACTATTGTGCTGATTACTATGATTTACATACATAAAATATAATATTCATTAATCATATTTGCATCAAATTTAAAAATGCAATTAAGTTTGTGCCGTTAACCCACTTGATTAAACCATGAGGTTCCCATAATCAGCCATAATAATATTATATCATAGCTAGTATAAGCTATGATAATAAGGTCATTTAGAAGCAATCAAAGCGGTCTTTGAGGTGAATCTGATTTATCAGATTATGCAGATAAATCGGGAAGGATCAAAGGATCCATCAATGAAATAATTTACCAGAATTGATGGTTTTTCTCAAAGGGTTTATTTTTGAGTCAACCGTCAAAATCTAACATATTCCCAGTGGGAACGCCTTACCTACTTCTTCTTACAGAAGCAAAAAGAAAGATCTACAGCAGAGGAAATTACATCACTGAAGATTGCAACCACCACTTTATTAGAAAAGAAGGCATCACACAGAAATTACATCGCCTCAACTCAAACCTTTTCCATTCTGATCAGGCGACCTGTCAGATATCCAATACTTCATATGGTGCACACCAGAGCCTCCCAATGTCCCACAGGCAGACAAAGATATTCTGGCCCCTATCACCTTTCAAGATGCTATAGATATCCTCGCTTAAATCTCCACGACTTAAAGCCCCTGGCCCTGATGGCATACCTTTTGAGGTATAACTTCTAGAACCTTTAATGATAGCAAAATTCCTCTGTGACCGTTTCAACTCACTTTTGGCTTAAGGAGAGATCATCCTTGATTCTAGAGGTTCAATCACAACTCTCATTCATAAATAGTTCTACCGGGAGAACCTGGCCATATGGTGTCCCAAAGCTTTGATTAACGTGGACCACAAGTTCTTCAAAAATCTTCTGGCCAACTGCATAACAACATGGGTATCACCCCACATGAATTTCTCCCAAAATAGTTTTATTCTAGGGAGGTTGTTATGGGATAATTATAATGACCTCCACGTGATTTTGACTACTAACTCATGCAAGGTGAATGGATTTGTGGCTCTTCTGGATATGGAGAAGGCTTATAAAAATGTTGTCTGGAAGTACATAAATGCATACTTAGCTCGCTTCCACCTTTCCTCTGCAGCATGATGTTGGATATCCGCGCTCTATGACTAACTCCATACCAGAGTCCTTGTGCCAACATGATCTAATTCTGCAGTTACCGTTGGGCAGGGTCTCCACCAAGGTGATCCTCTAGGCCCCATACTTTTCAATATCACCCTTGATACCCTATTGACCTCTTTGCATGAGAAGTTTATGAGGGATCATAGTACCAGGTAAGACCTCTACTTTCACTATGGCATTTGCAGATGACACTGACATAGCGTTTGTTGGCCTTGAGGACACAATCATTGCTGCTGTGATCCTTGAGAGGTTCACCAAGGCACCCAACGCCAAGGACAATATCTCCAAAAAATGGTAGTACAGGTTGGCTCACCCACATTACCCTACTATTTGGTCTAGAGCCTAAGCTTGGAAACTTCTGTCACCTGGGGTTACTGAAAGCTCACAAGGATTTGAACTTAATGTTAATAAGTGCAAATTCCTGGAAGATGTGGATTCCAAGATTGCCAGATGGAACAGACAAAATATAACCCTCCATAGTCAGGCCATAATGGCCAATGTGTTCCTCTTATCTAAATTTTGGTTTCTCGCGCATGTCTGTCCTTTCTCAGACTCATTTTATAAGCAGCTCAACGTTCTTCTCCGTTGTTGATCTAAAAGCTCCATCAACACATCCACAGCACTGTCAACAATAACCAGACACTGTTATGAAGGAGCCTAGGGCTTCCTGGACACCCGCTCTCATGCCACCTTCATTTATATGAAGCTTCTTCTACAAGTTTTAAACTGTGATATGAACTCCATACCCCAGTGGGCACCTGCCCTCTGTCAATTTGCGTCAGCATCCCTGGGATTTCCTAAATCATCATTGACATCATTAGGGGAGTGGCTCACTAACCACCCCAGGCCATTGCTCAAAATTTTCTACTTTCAAATATCAAAATCAAGCATTTCTTTCACTGAGATGAGTGGGCGCATGAATATACCATTCTTTCATACATAAGGGATGGCCTAGGCCTCATCCCCATCGCCATGTGATAATACACAATGAACAGGCAGTCATATCTCACCTCAACCCCCAGAATAGACCTCCAATCTGACTGCGCCTCCTTGAACTCCTCACATCATAAAAGCTCATAAACCTTCAGAGGCTCTGGAAGGATGTTTACCACTAATACTTTCTGTGAAGGTGTCTAACACCCTATGGAGGACTCTTCATTGTTCATACTGGACAGGGTATCAAACTGGCCCTACCTTTCAACACCGCAGCTGACCTCATTGATTGGAGCCTATTGACTCCCATCTCCACCGACCTTTCACATGCCCAAGGGTCACCGCGTTCTGGCCAAGGTCCACGCGCTCCTCCATGCCCTTCCATGGCCTGTCAACTCTGTAAGGAGAGTGTCTATAACTCTCCTGTTCCCAGCGTGGTAGTGCATGGTGCACAAGGCCAATGAAAGGGAACTAGCCGTTAGCTCTAAAGTTATTAGAGCCCAGCAGAGGGTGCTGGAGCAATAACAACTTAGGCAGAGAAGTGCGAGTTTTATAATAAATAACCCACCAAAAGCGACGTGGAGCACAAAGAGGAAGGGGGTAAGCGACCCAGGGTAGAGGGAACCTGGGTGAACCAACGGTGCACTAGGGGATAGCTTGAGTTTATTTATGAAGTAAGGTTGATGGAGTGTGAGACCTCCTCAAAGAGGTTCTTACACAGGAGCGTTCAAAATATCATAAAATAAAACGTAAAATGGGAAAAATGTTTATTAAAAAGTCAACCAACAAGGAGTGTTGGTCATGGGAAACAGAATTAAACTATGTCAGAGAAATACAGGGTTTGCTGAAGTGGGCCCAAGCACTGACCCACCAATAGGCAAACACTACCATCTAAAATGGTAGAATACGCTGAAACTGACTTCACTCATGTAATCAATTGAAGTTGGATTTGACCTGAACGTGTGATTTAGTAAATGGAATGGGTTTAAAAACCCATTCCTTGACTAACCAAATAGAACCATCTGCATTAATTGTGTAAACTGTCCATTTTAACGCCTGGGACGACGTAAGGGGTTTGGGCTTAGGCACCTCACCAGTACCAACCTGGGCATATCTAGCTTATACCCAGCGTTGGTCTAGTGTATGCCTGAGGTCATGGGGGTCCTGAAGCTTCACCTTCTGGGCCTCCTGGCGCCCAGCCTTATCCTTAAGGCTGGTCCCCACTATGATGTCATTTAACCATGACAAACTCTGTTCAAGATCTGTTATTTAGCAGACCCTACCTAGATAACACTGACCACTACAAGTCCTTGCCTATGCCACAGAACTATGGATAATCCACAATTTCTTCCTTTGGTCAGCTTTTGACTCGCAAGTATGGTCCCTACAGCAAATGACTGTCCACTTCCAGGTGCACTTTAAGATGGCCCTGAAATTTTCAACTATGCTGACAACCCTCCCCCGCTCAGTCTCAACTAAAGCTAGGCTCTGGCGTACCAACCAACCTCCCTTTCTTGACGTCTCCTCCCTCCCTTTCCCTTGCCTCCAGTCCTCAAGGACCCAGATGTAATTATATAAACATTAATGAGTTCCTACATTAGGTTGGGATCATATATTACTAAAAATAGAAATGGTTTGTAACCTCAGATCACTAAAAGTATCACTCAATATTGAAATGGCTGATAAAAATCTGGCAATATTTTTGTTCATCTTTCTATAAATAAATATAGGCTTCCATTGTTCCAAGCAAGGCTTTACCTAACTCATAAGTTTGTAGCCATAGCTTACAGAATAGGTTAATCAAGGGCTGTAGGGTTCAAAAAAATTCTAATATCAACCCCACCAAGTAGTCTTTTACATGAAGCTTTTTAAAAATTATGGGAAGTTCAGCAGGTTTGTAGTAAGATAAATTAACAAACTCTGAAAACCTAGCAACCTACCAGGTGATCCTTCAACAGTTTATAAAGGTATTAGATTTAGAGTACCATCACTGATGAACTATCTAGAGTCAGGTGCTTCTATACAGATTCTGGGTACTTTTAATTGCCTAATTTTGATATAGTGTTTCCTTGGTTATTTCAATTATAAGCATATCTAATTTACCAATAGAGTACACTTTGTCCAGTTAAAATATAGAATTATTATAGATAAAACTATATATGAAATTATAAAGTGAATTTTTAAAAGCATGTGTTAGGATTTTAGATTGCCCACATTATATAGCTGTATCAGATTATAACAGATTATCTGTCTTATCTCACTTTGGTTAACTTTACTAATAAGCACCCTTAGGGGATATTGAAGTTAAAGAATTTGATAATTAATGTTCAGTTTTACCCCTATAAAGCATTATTTAGTCATAAGTTGGGATTTGAACCCATTCATGGCTACTAATGGCTCATTGGGGATGATCCCTGACAAAGTTTTAATAATTTTGATTGTTGGTTTAATTAGTTAAAATAAACTTTCTTACGAGGATCAATTGGGGTTTTTCAATGATCAAGAAGGTTGTTTTCAGAATTACTGATATCATTGACAACGATTTTCATAGCATAACTTGCAGATTAATCTGAGTGATTTTGCATGAGATTAATGGGTAGATGTTTCAATTACCTAAGCAGGTTGCTAGCTTTGTCAAGGTTAATTTTCTAGGGTTAGATAAGGGTGTGGAACACTCTATTTCTGAGACCAACCCATGGAGGGTTGTAATATAGCTAGTGGTAAATCCCAACCATTTGGATGAAGTTTTTATTATTCAAGACAACTCTTTAGGGTTTAGTTTAAACAGCTTCAGATGCTGTTCCCATTGAGGTGTCAACCAAAGAGTTGGTTATTGATTTTATTTAAATCTCCTTCTATAACTTAATAAATACAGACAATATCCAGTGTTAAAGTTATTTGGAGATAGAATTTTATTGTTCTGGTGAAAGAGTTTAAGAGAAAATTTCTCATATCTAATCTGTTTTGTGCTACACTCTCTGCTTGGCATAACTTTCTGGGCAAATTTATTTCAGTAAATAAAAAGCAAACACTTAATCACACACCAAAGTCTTGATCCAATGTCATTGGATCCCCCACTGACTGTCCCAGTGTGGGGCAGCGGCGAAACTCCCCTTCCATTTTCCATCTAACAGGAAAAGGCGCTCAGACTGGATTGCCCAGTTATTCCAAACCCTTGGGATGATTCATTTATCCCAAGGATCTTGATGCCCATCTCGCCTGAACCCAAGCGGTGCCCCGCTGCCCATTGGTGCTCCCCTGGAGCAACATGCATTTTGGCCTTAGGATCAAATATGGGAAATTCTTCCCCTATGGAGACCAAGCCATTATCAAAATGGCTCAGGCGGTGATGACACCAGCCTGCTTTATTGACTTCTGCCCCTATAAGGGGTACTTTGATCTTGGCTTCCCGTGTGAAGCTGATGCAGCCACTGTGGCAACAGTGCCATTAATTTACAATAATATTCCCCTCCTAACAACGTGGACCCAGCTCCCAATGTTCACCAACTTGGTGGTCCAGTTCTCTGGTTTGCCCACCCACCTTCCCCCTAAAGTGCTCCACAAGGAGCTGATGGAAGGTTTGGCAGCCTACGGCGCCAACCCCATCTTACAATTCGTGGTCCCAAATGGGGCCACACACCTTGCTGGGCCTCGGGCATATGCCACAATCAGTCCTAAATTAACAAAAATTTTGTTGGAAATTCCCCCCCATGCCACCATCCCATCTGCCCCCAACCATCCGTTCTGGGCCCGCGTTGAGGGCAGATGGATGATCTGTTCATCCTGTTTTGAGTTAGACCACTTGAAATGCAAATGCCATACTTAGAAACTTTCACCGATGCCAAAAGTTTGCCTGACGCCCACCAATTCGCTGCCCACCCCATGCCAACTCTGACATGGGGTACAATCCTACCTTCGCCTCCTCCAATGCCTGATGCTGTAGCTGCACCTACAGCCACCAGTCAGCACCCACCTTGCCCCAATGCCACAGATAATTCATCCAACCAAACATCAGGTTGGATCCCAGTTCGATCCCATGCATTTGTAAATGAATCAAACAAACCTCAACCGTACACTGATTCTCCAATCCAATTCAACCAAAATCCGTGGGAATTATTGGATGAAATTGATGAATCAGGTAATGTCATTGAAGAACTGATGCTGCAACTCAAGAGGCTCTGTAATGAAGATTGGGATGCTAAATTCCCACCTCAGAAATACATCCCACAACCTAATGCCAAACTGTTCTACAGTGACCACCAGCTTGCAGTAGATGCAGCCACCACACCAGATTGCCATCCTCTTTGCAAAGCAGCCACCAAATCTGTGGCTGCACTCGCAGGAGGAATTCCACCTCCTGTCATCCCCAACAATCTTACTCCACAAAGTAAGATCAACATGAAAACCTTACAAAAAAACATCACTGAAGCCATCCAGAACGTGGTAACAGTAGCACGGAATCCAAAAGCAAAAATAACCTAAAGCAACATTGCAACGTTTGTTAAATTCCCAGATGCCCGCCTCAAAGCTGAAGACACTTTGAACAAATACATCGTTGGTATAATGATGGCTGGCAACTATTTGGAAGTTCCAGCCATCAAGGATATTGAACCCCATGCCGCCGATGCCCCCACACCCTTACTATCTGCCTTAACACGCACCCTACTCTGGAATGAGATGGATGTGGCCAAAGATGAGCCCCCCGATTCCCCCTACCCATCCACCATGGAGGGATAGCAGTATTTGCTACCCACCTGGTCGGATATTTTGGTAGAAAAATTCAATTGATCCATCCATTTTTGGCGTTTTGTTTGAATTGTTGATTTTTATTATTATGATTTTTAGTTTTATTTTGGTAATGTCCATCCCCTGGTCGGCTTACCTCAGTTAAATAATTTGTTTTGTTCTTCAGTAATCTTGTATAAGAGTCTGAGGGATAGTTTACCTTGTCCAGTTTATTCTTTAATACACGTGTATGAATTATAGGGATAGATTCCCTAGTCCAGATTGCTGTCAATTTTTTCAGAAGAAAGGCTGTCAGTAACTTCCTATTGGAGATTAACTAGGAGAAATTAATGCCAATGACCACAAGAAAACTCAACTGAATAGTTGTCTTCATACAGCTGTACCATATCTTTAACAAACAGAATAACAAATTAACTTGTGCAGTAAACACCTAAAAGAGGCTACATTTGGTGTTCACTACAGGGGTATTGAGTTTTCAGGATAAGTAGCACTTCAGAGTGATCCACAACATTTATTTATAAAAATGGACTTTGGAAATTATAAAGTGAACTGAAGATGTTGAATAAGAATACTCTGAGTTTGGCGACACAATTTTTTCTGACTACCTTGGAAGAATGAGTAAAAAAAGCTGAGAAAGAAATAGAGCAGGTCAAGAAGGCCAATAGTGATTTGTATGGAAAGTTTACCTCCTTAAAGAGGAAGGGGACTGAAATGATTGAGGAATTAATGCTTCAAAAAGGTGCTTGAGATGCAGACAAAAAATTCCATCAACTCCAAAATAATTTAACGCAAATTCTAAAGTTGTTACAAGCTCTTGAAAACTATAAGTGTAACTGCGCTAAGATGGATGCAAATGTAGCCAACAATAATTTAGATGAGGAAAGTTCTGTAGGGATAAATAGATACCTGATGAATATGCCTTGGGCTTTTAGAGCACTTATAAAGACGACTCCTGAGAATTTTACAGTGGTCAATAGGGTAATCAGCCAAGTATCTCCTGACGCAGTAATGACTGAAGGATGTCAGAATACTCCAAAAACTACCTATTTTCACCTTGATAATACTTTGGCCTTCTTCCATTATTTTGAGATGATGATGTTTGGATATAGCAATAATCAGAAAATGGCAACAGTCTTAGACTGTTTAGACACCAATTTTCAAAATCTGATGCTTACTTACCTTGAAGGGGATAATTGATAGTATGAAGACACTAAGGAGGTGATCATGAATAAGATTGGCAGCACTGAACGGATAGCTAGTCATAAACAGAAGTTCATGGGTTTACAGTTTAAGAAGGACAAAGCCTTAGCCACTTTTGCTGGCCTATTTTTATCAAGAAACGCAAATCCTGACAGGTGTGATATATTTTAAACTTTGATTTTTGTATTGCCTTGCATACGGCACATCAGAGCTACCAAGATCTGCACCAAGCCCTCTTTTGGTGCTAACAACCGCTAGCAACCAAAATTCCACTTCGCAAATGGTGGATTATTTTAAGATGTAATGGTCAAAATTTGAAGCACCCATCTAAAACATATAGACCGTTCACGTCAATAATAGTCAGAATTTGGGAAGTTTAATGAGCTAAATAAAGATTTTAGAAACCAAGTGGCAATGAATAAACCTAAAGGATTAAAATGGACAGACAAAGCCAAGTGCCAGGGTCATAAGTGTGATGTAGCTGGACATTTTGATGCTCAGTTCTGGAGAAAGAAGCCTAAGGAGCAAGTGAAACTGGTTCAGACTAAAGAGAATGAACTTTTAAATATTTGGGAAGATTATTGGAAGTCTAGATATGGAACAATCTAGTACTGCATCCAAATAGTGTTCCCAAGATATCCTTGAAGATAAATTGGATATTACCATAATTTATAGTCAATGAAGATACATCTGATCCAATTTATCAGATTATAAATTTGAATGGAAATGCAATTACTAGAGCAAAGTGAGGTGTTCAACCCATAGATCATGAAAGAGGATGTGTTACCTTATGCTCATCAGCTTATAAATTAAGGTAAGAAAAGTCAAAAAAACCGAAGAATTGCTTAAGATAAAGCTTGATGATGTGAATATTTTCATTTATATTAGTAAAATCAAAATTCCCTTTTAGATCTTTCCTCTCAATTTAAAATTTAAAATTTATTTAGGTACGCCAACCAGGGGATGGACATTAACAAAACAGAAACTCCAACTAAACAAACCAAAATATGAATCAACCTCCCAAAACAAACAGTGAGACACACAAAAAAGTGAGAAAAATAACCTACCAGGTGGCACAGCAGCGAGCCGCTTATCCCACCATGGCGGAGGAGGAGGGGGATTAGGCAGATCATCATCAGGATCAGTATTGAAGAGACAGATCAATGCTGAGAACAAGGGGGTTGGGCATTCTCAGGATGAGGATTGAGGTAAAATAGATAAGTGTTGAGTTTTTTACTGACAATTTTGGCCTGGAGCATAGCCTCTATGAGTTTGGCAACCTAATGTTATGCTTGGATGCAAGCGTCAGGAAGTTGGTCAAAGTTTGTAATGTTAGCTCTGGTGATGCATGTGGATAGGGAAGAATCTTCCAGTTCAGTGGCATGCTTGAAAGCAGTTGCGGCAGCTTCATTGAGTCAGATGATTTCTTCTTTTGCAACAGCAGAGAAATCAGGGGGGAACCTGATGATATGCGGCCCTTCTTTAAATTTTGTGACAGAGGCTGCCTCAGCTTCACAGAGATGGCAGCTTTTGGGTGAAGCCACTGTGACCTCAGCTAGCTGATAATTGCTCAGGAAAGGGGCAGCATTGGGTTTGGGGACATATTGTTTGGGCGGGAGTTGGGCATCAAAGTCTGAATTCAGATAAGGTTCTAAATTAATTAGGAAATCTGGTTATGAGCCAATTTTACCAGATTCAGTCAATTGATACAATAAGTCCCAGGGATTTTGGTTAAGTAGGATTGATTTGGTGATAAGCGGCTTAGGTTGGGTAAGTTTTGGGGCGGTAAATTGTTTAGATTTAATTTGGGTCCAAACCTGCACCTGATTGGCTGGTGCTGGGATAGGGTAGCAGAGGGTAGTCATTCCTACAATCTTTACCAAAATGGATGGTAAAAATTGTCCCGCAGAAAGTTGATAGCAGGGAGAGCCAGGGATACTAGATATAGGGCCGGTAAATTGCTGTAAGCTTAGGAATAGGTGATGAGGGACTTTTGTAATAAAACCAGTGATTGTGATACTAATGGCTGGAGAGGAGCTCGATAAAAAGAGGCTCTAGAAGTACGTGAAATCAAGATTGAGATGTAGGTAAAAATATATCTTTATTCAGTTAAAGGAGCAAATATTTATAGGATGTGTCTTCATCCCGTTTCTTTCAGGGTAACAACGTCCTCCACCATCAAGCTCTTCAGCACCATGACTTTGATCAGGTGGGTAGTAGATGGCGGGATTGCTTTTGACAATTTGTTAGATTGCAGAGAATAGTGCTCTGAAGTGGTGAGGTTAATTTTGGACAGGTATCAGAGGTAGGGAAATTCAAGTTGGTCTGAGTGGGAGCAGGTCAAATCCCAACAAAATCCCCTCAAGTTCTTGCTAATGGGGATGGTACTTGCGCAGAAAATGGTTATGGACGCGATTAACTATAGTACCAGTACCAGTAGCAGCAATAGAGTATTTGGGCCCCCTGCGGGGTATTACCCAATAAGAACAGACCAAGTAGTGGCAAGTTTGTGGTTTCTACCCCAGGAAGATGGTGGTAGAATTAGATTAATTCTTTTAAAGAATATTCATGGAGCGTAGGTTGGCGCTCATTAGTTTGAACTCCTTTTAAAATTGATATTTTTTATAAAGTCATTAGCCATTGCTTAGAAATGTATGATCTCATCAATCAACCATCAAAGGGTAATCTCTACATTGTTTAGATTAGCTGATTCGAAGATAGGGTGAAGGCTGGAAGGCAACAGCGGCTCACGCCCAAATAGGGCTTGGAATGGGGACATATAAATTATTCAGTGGTAGAAAACTCATTAGGCCAACAAGGCGCTTGGGAGAAAGTTATTCCAATGCATAGGATTAGAAGCGGCCAAAATTCTTATAATGGAAATTAAGGTGACATTAGCATGCTCTACTGTGCCATTAGTGGCTGGGCGATATGATGTTGTGAAGAGGTGTTTTATATCCAGCAGAGAAGTTAATTCCTGAACTATAGAAGAGATAAAATTTGGGCAATTGTATGATAGAAGACCCATGGGCAACCATGATGGGAGAATACTTGTCAATATAAGAAAAGGGCGGTAGCTCTGGAAATAGCATGAGGAACTGAAGTGGCCTCAACCTACATTGTTAGGTTTTCAATGGCAAGGACAATATAGCAATGGCCATATACATCCACTAGCAATGGCTTTACAATATCAATGCTAACAGTATCAAAAGGGGCCTCCGGGGCTACAAGCTTGAATTTAAATCATTGGTTGGAATTATCCTGGGAGAGGCAGGTTAAGAAAATTTTTAAAACATCATGAATTGACTTGGCCATATTCTCCCAGTAGCATTTGGTTTTTAGCCACTCAAGGGGTTCTTTTTACAGCCCCTTGCCCAAAGTTTTATGGTCCTACATAATAGTTTCTGTACGGAGTGAAGGGCGGAAATAGGCAGAAAAGAGGTACCAACCTCTTTTACTAAAGCTCCATTGACAACTTTAATGTTATCAGCCACCTTCTTAATTGGGCTTGAACATCTGAAGATCCTTGAGGCCATAACCCAGGGTGAGGGAGAAGCTCATGAAGTCAATCCTCTTCTGGGATAGTTACATGTAAAATAGGGAAATGAAAATAATCCATCCACATTTTGATGAATGGCGCCGACTCAGTGAACTATAGAAAAATCATAATTTTGTTGCCTGAGAGCCCAGAGAGCTAACCTCTCATCAGGATCTTTCATATGACAAAGCCAATGGAGGTAAGCATGATCAGTAATAATTGTAAAATGGTTACTGTACAAATAGTGGTGGAAGTGTTTTATAGCAAGTAAAACCGCCAGGCACTCACATTCAGTTACCAATTATTCTGATCTGATTTAGTTAGCGTCTTGCTAAAATAAACAACTGGATGGTCAACTTGGTTTGTGTCTAACTGGGAAAGGATAGCGCCCACAGCGGTGTCACTGACATCAGTGAAAAGAACAAAAGGTTGCTCAAAGTTAGGATGTATTAAGATGGTTGCTGATAATAAGGCAGTGCATAAGGAATCAAAAGACTGTTGCTGTTCAGAGCCCCAAAAGAAGAGCACATTTTTGTGTAGAAGTTCAACTAATGGCTTAACAAGGTCAGTAAAATGAGAGATAAACTGGCGGTAGTAGCCCACCAATCCCAGAAAGACTTGGATGTCTCATAATTTTTTTGGAGCGGGCATGCATTCAATGGCAGAGACCTTATCTGGAATGGGGAAGATATCTTGCCACGTCACCTTGTGCCCTAAAAATTAAGTTCTCGTTCAAATAATTTACATTTAGAAGGGTTCAATTTCAAGGAGGCCTCACATAGCTGCTGGAATACCTGTTGAAGATGATCAAGATGATCAGTAAAAGTTAGGAGAAAACTTTTCTCTCTCGTTGCAATCAATTTTTAAAACATCTATTCAATTCAAGTCTGGAAAAGTTTGATAATCTCACTGAGGAGATTAGTTGATGCCCATGTCAGGGAGCAGTTGGGCAAGTAAGATCAAGGGCACAGGTGTTGGCCCCACAACATCTAAAGTTTGCAAATGCCCCGGTGAACCTGGAGGAATAGATAAACTTAACAAAAAACTGGCGGTAACCATTTCCCCAGAAATTTTATCTTGGCAAGTGCAATGCAACCAGTACATCGATATGCCGCACTATCAACCACTCTCATTGGTGGAACACAGATTACAGGTATTCCTGGATATTCAGCAGACGGCGCTTTAAGAAAAGTTTTGTGGGGATGTACACACTCATTTCCCAAACGCAGTGTACGTCACACCTCATTCCATGTTACGCGGTTGGCTGGATCTTGGTTTTAAGAGCAAGGAAGTGGCGGAAAAGGCTGAAATGGTGCGCGTTGTAGTAGACCTCCTGGATGGGCAGTGGGTCGTCAAAACTAAGCGCACCAGATGGACAAAATTAAATCAAATTTTCGTCACTTTTGACTTTCTGCCCACTACAGTCAAACGCACTGTACTTGAACAACACCTGCAGGCTGGGATCGCCATATATGGCAAAATACAATCCTTCGAAATGCAGCACTTTACGCTGATGCCAAACCTGTGCACTGGCAAAGCAATTGCAGTCCTAACCCCAGCTGAGGGGATAGAGAAAGATCTAACCCAAATCCTGCATACCACTTTTGTCAACATCAAGGGACATGCCACCCACCCTTTCAGGGTCACTGTGGACAACGCACCTCCCATCTGCGCCTTTTGTAACATATTTGGCCACAAGGCACACACCTGCCCCTCCAAGGAGGGCATCACATTCAAGAAATTCCCTCAGATTCAATGTGCGGAGGTGAGGCCCACTATGAACCAACCGCCAATACAACATCAGCCTTCCCGTGGGGAGAGCAGGGCTGCTACTTACTAGTAAAGCCAATATCCCCTCAAGAGCGGAAGAAGGCCAAACAGGCCCGCAAGGCGGCAGCCAAGGAGGCGGCCAAAACCACTTCCACTATCCCGCCCTCCCAGCTCCAGGAGGACATTAAGACTTTCACGGTGGAAGCAGCTTGTGAATCTTTCAACCAATCATATTGGGATGCCCAAGCTGATTGGGCCACCCAAGCTGAAATCCTGATGGGTGAGTTGGTTTCACCCGGCCAATTCCTAAGCATTGATTGGAACCAAATCAGTCTCCAACCTTCCTGGTGACAATTCAAATTCAAGTGTTGGTGCACCGCAAATGCACGCACTGCAAAAATCTCATCCTGTAGCAGGGAAAAAAGTGAAGGCAAAAGCCAACACAAACCCAAATGCTAAGGCTACCCATATCACTGACTACATTGCATCACATACCTAAGGCACTGACAAGCGCCGTGAAGAACAAGAGAAGGCTGAAGGGCTCAGGTGCCCTTCTCCTCGCACCTAAGATTCAATGGAGGGGGAGCATTAACTTAAGGGATGTTGAACATCGCCAGACTCAAGGCCTTGCCGTCCTGGGCTAGGAAACTGAGTTTTTTATGACAAAATTTACCTGTGGATATCCTGGCCATTCAGGAGTCCCACTGTCCGCGCAGTTCTGAGGAAACATGGCAACCCATGCTCCTCTCTTTCCTCTCCTTCTGGTCCAAGCACTGTGGGGTGCTAGTTCAAAAAAACAATAATTTTAAAGTTTTATTGTCTGAATCCTTCCTTAGTGGCCGCGTCCTCATTGTCAATTTTTTGTGGGCCAATGAAGTGAACGCTATTGTCAACATTTACACCCCGACCTGTGCATGAGAACGTCAGGAATTTTTCTCGTCAGTCAAGTCCATTCCATTGCCCCCTGACCCTTTCATCATTGGCGACATGATTTGTTGGTTGAACCCATCCACTGACCGCTGGCCTTCCCCATCTTCCCCGCCACAGGGACAAGTTGAAATTTGCATCCTCAAGGCCACCCTAGGGTTGGTTAATACTCTGCCACGTCATGCTCTAATTCTCAAAAACATGTCGTGCCCCCACGTCCACAACGGCCAGTTAAGGTACATGTCCTGCATCAACCTTATCCTTGCGCTGTTGCAATTTTGTACCCTGATTTCCCATTTCACCATGATGAAGATAGATTTCTCCGATCACAGGATGGTTTTGATATTCTTCCGCCTATCCAACTTAGAAGCTCAGGCTCCAAGTTGGTGCAAACTTCACCTGGCTGAAATCATGTCACTGAGATTTTTCTTGTGAATGGAATCTGCGACCACAGCTCCGGATTTTATCACACTGTTTTGCACTGATCCAATTTCCACCTGGTCTGCCTTCAAAGTGGACACAATCCGCCAGGCTTGCCACCTTTCCTCCTGATGCTCACGATCCACCTTAGCGGTCATCTCGCGCGCTCTGGAAGAGTTGGCCCACATGGAGTCCAACGTCCCAGCCACGGGCTACAGCCCTGCTTGGGGTCACAAGTGGGCGGAAGTAGCCACCCACCTTAATGCTCTTGAGAGACTACACAAGCTTTGGGTTTGTATTCAGTACAGAGCTAAACACATCACAATGGGCGACATGTGCTCTGCTTACTTTTTTCAAAAATTCTTTGCACCGCGCCAGAGCTTGGCCTGTACACAGGTGTGAAGGCCAGACAATTCCATAGCGGATACACCAGCTGAAGTGGCGATTGAGATACAAAACTATTACTCCAAATTGTACTGATCTAACCTGATTCTGCCAGCTGAAATGGCAAATTTTCTCGATAGTGCACACATCCACACTGTTTCCCATTTCCCAGAGTTGATTATTTTGGACACTCCAGATGAACTCTGGTCCACCGTCCGCGGTGCACCATATAGGAAATGCTCAGGCCCTGATGGCATTCCTTATGAGTTTATAAGAAGTTTTCAAGTATTTATCCCCACTGTTGCTTGCCTCTCTTAACCAGTGCCTTTTGGAAACGCGCCTCCTACCAGTAGGGCAAGAGGCCTACACCATTACGCTATTCAAAAAAGGGGATAAGCTAGACTTGACCAAATGGCGCCTCATTTCTCTAACCAACACTGATACTAAAACTTTTACTAAAATTATGGCTAACCGTCTAGGGATTGTTGCCTCTGCTATCATCTCCCTGGAACAATTCGGATTCATACCCAGAAGGTCTATTTGGGACGACGTGCACACTGTGGCCAAAGCCTGTCAGTCCATGGCCTCTGGTGCACTAGTATTTTAGACCAACAGAAGGCCTATGATAGAGCTAACTGGGATTACCTTGGGGCCTGCCTCCACCAACTCCGCCTACCCCACGCTTCATCAATTGGGTGATGCTGCTGACAGAATCCGCCGCAATGGCTGTGCGTGGCCCTGGCTTTCTCACGGATGTAGTCCTCCCTCAAAGGGGTCTACGCCAAGGGGACCCTCTTATCCCACTCTTATATAACTTCAGCCTTGACCCACTTCTTTGAAACGTGAATGCACGCTTTACTAGGGTCCATGTGCAAGGCCAAACCCCGGTCAAAATGTTGGCATTTGCTGATGACTGTGTGGTTGGGGTGTCTAACAATCATAATGCACGCGCGCTTAGAATATTATCCAGGTTTACTCCAGGGTAAGTAATGCTGCACTCAACGCCTCCAAAACTGAAATCATTCTCCTTGGTCAGTATCAAGCCCGCTGGGCCTCAGCGCCCTGGTTCCAACCCGCCCCATCAGCTAGCGCACGCGCTGTCTTACCCTGCCCACCCCACACCACCCCACTTGTGCTCCCCTTTGTGCCAAGCCCCACCGTTGGCCTGGTCCACCATTTGGGGGTGTGGTTGGAGGCAGGCGGGTATGCCTCAACGGTGATGGAAAACCATATTCTGGACAGCGTGATGAAACGCATTGCCTCCCTCAGAGCACGTCCTACTTCCCTTAATGGTAGGGTTGTACTAGCCAACTCTATGCTCCTCTCCAAAGTTTAGTTTGGGCCCACGCCATCGCTTTCTCCCCAAGTTTCTTCAAATCACTGTATACCCTTCTGCAAGGGTGGCTTTGGTCAGGCCACCCACCGCCAGTGCGACTGGAGGTCATGTTTGGCCCTCGCCATATTGAGGTATGAGCCTGCTCAACTTTGAGGCCTATGCTGCCAAAATCCTGGGCACCTGGATCGCTGCCTTTACCAACACTACAGTTTCAGCCCAACAATGGTCCCGTGTGGCCCGCTCCAACTTCTCTCGCGCCCTAGGCCTCATCAACCCGTCCCACACACACTCTTTGTTGAAATATCTGACTTCCCATCCTTTGGCCACAGGCCCAATTGGGACTACACCGCACTTCAAACGGATCCTCCTCTCCATGTGGAGCGCTGAGTGGAGGATACGTATTTGTGGGCACACAGCCCAGAGAGGGCGCCCCTCTCCTTGGTTCACCCAGGAGGTACAGGGACTACCCATTCTGAACGGCTTGATACCTGCGAGGCCCAATACCTTGTCCAGGGTGGACTACCTGGACATGATGGACATCCACTATCCCCTTGATACCCAGAAAGCCATTTGGAAGTACGCCCACCACCCTCTTCTGCAGCCTCATATCTGTTCCCATATGTGGCTCTTTAAGATGGGTGTACCATACTGCCAAATGCTCTAATGCTTTACACTCATCCTGCGTCGTGTGTGGCCAGTATAGAAAGCTGTTCCACCGCCTGGAAAAGTGCCCTCCATCTAAAGCGATATGGCGTGAGGTACAACCCTTGCTTTGCCAGGATCATGCACAGCCCTTCAGTTTGTCTAGGAATATGTTTGCTTTATCAATGGCCTCCCCTCTTCCACCCTCCCTCCGTGCTTTAGTGGTCGCAATCGCCATGTGAACTATCCACAGGATTGTCTTGGATGCCATATCAAACTCCACCCCCACCCTCCAAGAAGCTGTCCGCCAGTTCTGGTCGCACTTAGTGGACTACTTTCAAGTGTGGATATTTGGATACCTCCCACCACGTTGCAGCCAGTTGGTTTCCTCCTAAGTTCCCAGTTTGGTTCATCAACTCTGACCCTTTCCTACACACGTTCTCAATAGTGGCGCCTGCCCCTATACACGTGACCCCCCTCCCAGTAGTGGCGTTCCCGCTGGCAACAGGAGACAGCATTAGCTTCTCTGGGGGTGCCCTCCTATTACATGAGTTTCGTTTTCTTTAATGTCTTATAGGAAGTGTCCGTCCCCTGGTCGGCCTTCCCCACAATAAATAAATAAAAGTTGGGAGAAGATGGTGACACCATCAAGGAAGACTAGCGCACACTGAGTTTAAGGTCCCCAAACAACTGGTCCATAGCCCGTTGGAAGGTGGCAGGGGCATTGCATAACCCCTGCAGCATGCAGGTGGGTTCAAAAACCCCTCATGAGAGATAAGGGCTCACTTGGCATGATCATCAGCGGAGATATCAATATGGCAGTAGTTGCTGGCTAGATTCATCGCATAAAAATATTGTGAGCCAGATAAGGATTGCAAAGAGTCATCAATGTGGGGTAAAGGGTGCCTGGCTTACGAGTAATAGAATTCAACCATCAATAGTCCATAACAACACAGTGGCTCCCGTCCTCTTTCTTAATCAATAGGAAAGGGGAGGACCAGGGGCAACATGAGGGTTGATGGAGGCCAGCATAGAGCAATTGCTTTAATTTGAGGGTGACTTAGGCTTCTTCAGATTTTGATTTTTGATAAGGTTGGGAGTAGAAGGAGCAGAATCTCCAGTATCGACCTGGTGTTGTACACCTTGCATATGGCCATAATCATGGGGCCAGAGGAGAAAATAACTGATTACTCATCAATCAAAGCTTCTGCAGCTGCTTTTTTCTTAGATGACAAATTAGAATCAATTTACATGGGTGTGTGTTTCCAGATGATTTCTGCTCGCTGGTGCTTATGACACTGGATTCCACTAAAGTTTAAATAAAACTAAGTATAAGGCGCTAATAAAAGACTGGGATTTTTTTATAGATTTTTATTAGAGTGATGAAGGAAAGAAAATGACTCCCTCGACATTCAACTGTTCAGTATTTAAATTGTATTTATGGTCAAGGGGAATTCAAGGGTATGTTTGATATAGCTTAGACTAGTTTAAATTAGGAAATATGGGAATGCAGCCTATCAGAGCTTGAGATACTCGCTTCATTTTGGCTGAACACTGGAAGAGGAATTATTATTGGCCAAAATGTACCCATGGGGTTCGATTTAATAAACTTCAGCCAATCCCCATTTTAAGAAATTTATTGCACCTTGGGGACCCCGCTAAGCCTATAAAAGGGGGTGGTCCCCATGTAGGTGCTTTGTAGGACCTGGTTGTGTCTGGGGGAGTACCGTCTGATGGACACCCCAGGGTCCGCCGCATAGTTGGAGAAATCTGACTGCTCGATTTTGAGTATTTTGCCTTTGTAGTAATAAAAATCATGATACTCCAATTAGTGATGTTCCACTGAGAATCGACCAGGGTCTTTTGGTTGATGAATTCATTATTATTATCAATACCACACTTAGGATCATTGCAAACTTGTAAATGGCTGACATTTCCCCTTTTGGCTGATTTCAACTTAAAATGTTCTCCTTTTGCAGCTGAGAGGGCAAATGTCTAACATCAACCCCTTAAGAATGTTAGGGTGAGAATAAGGCCAGAGGAAGCGGCCATGTACTTGGGTGATGGTGATTCCTGTAACTAAAGATTTTATAGAATACTCATTGCCTCTTTTGCAGGTGATGATGAAGGGACCCTCCAAAATTGATCCAAGCTTACCGCTTCTAGGGTGATGCGGTTATGGTAGTATAATACCATGTCAGATACTTGGAAGGCAGGTTGGGGGTTCAGAGCTCATTGGCAGCCTGCCCTTATTTAATCTTCGTTTTTTCTAGATTGGCCATAGCCTCAGATAGGAGTTGGATGATGCGTTGAGCCAATCTTCTCATAACTTTTTTTTTGGCTCCTCACTCTTGAGGAGAATACATCTTTGACTAAGAGAGCTGGTATTACTGGTTCTCGCCCATACAAGACATGGAATGAGGACATTTCAAAATATTTTGATAACTAATCTGGTAGGCCATAAGGGAACTGGGTAATAATTGATCCCAGTGAAGTAGATCAGAAGAGGTCATTTTTTGTAGGATGGATACCAAGGTTTCGTTTGCACTCTCCACATTTCCATGGGTAGATGGATTGTATGGAGCTGAGAAAAGTCGTTGTGCTCCCACGAATGTGGCCAAAATTTTTACTACTATGGAGGTAAAATTCTTGCCATTATCGCAGAGTAGTACTTTGTTGCAGCCATGATGAGAGAAAATGTTTTGTTGAATAAAAGTGGCTGTGGCTTTGGCCATTTGAGCAGGAAGAGCCATGGCTTCCACTTACTTAGTGAAATGGTCAATAGCTACTATAATGAATTTGTTTCCACTAGTAGCCTGAGGAAGGGGACTTACTACATCCAAACTGATAGTGTGGAACAGTTGTTGAGGGGTAGTTGGTTGATACTGGTATCTAGCCTCAAAACCAGGATGTTTCTTACACGTAAGGCAAGCTTCCAAGATGTCAACAATTGATTCAATCATTCCATCATAATAGTACCAATCCTTAATCCACTCATAAGCTTTATTTGACCCTCCATGACCAAGGGTGGAGCGAACTTCTAGGATAGCAGGTACACGTTCTGAGGGCTGAAGGTAAGGCAGACATTTTGCCCCCATCTGCTTATACAACTTCCCATTCTCCACTTTGGCGTTACAGGAGTGCCGGGCTAACATTCTCTGTACAGGCTCATCCTCATCCACCCAGTCATTGGGGATCATTAAGAGGTCATATAACCTCTCCGCCTCACTATTATCCAAATGAAGGACTGGTTGCTGAGTCAACCCATCAACATTCATATGATGGGTTCTAGCACGGTGTTTGATCTTCATATCATAAGGCTGGAGCTTTAAAGTCCAGCGAGCTAGCTGGCCAGTAGGATCTTTCATGTTCTGTAACCATTTTAGAGATGCGTGGCCAGTAACCACAGTGAAGGTGGTTCCATATAGAAAAGGAAGGTAGTGCTTTATAGCTAACAGAACATCAAGGCTCTCCTTCTCCAAGACACTTTGGTTGCGTTCCACCTTTGACAGCATCTTATTAAAATAGGATACATGATGATCAACACCGTTTTCATCCAATTGGGCTAAGATTGCCCCAATGGAATAGTACGAGGCGTTGGTAAACAAGATAAAGGGTTTATTATATTCTTGGTGCCGTAGGATAGGGAGTTGTTGCAGAAGTTGCTTCAGCATCTCAAAAGCGACCTTCTTTTTCGCACCTTACTGAAAATGAATGTACTTGGTTAATAGGAGAACAAGAGGCTCGCTGAGCTGGGTAAACTTAGGGATGAACTGATGGTAATACCCCATCAACCCTAGAAATACCTGAATATCCCGTAAATTTTTAGGGGGAGGTTTTTTGAGATCGCTCCAACATTATCTTAAATGGGTTGAATTCCCTTTTGAGAAATGGAATGGCCAAAGAAATCCAGTTTCTTCTGGAATAAGGTACACTTCAAATGGGACCATCTAGTACTAAAAAAAAAAAAAAAAGGTACACTTCAAGGACTTTAACTTGATATTTGACTTATGTAGCCGTTGAAACACATCCTTCAGGTGATCAAGATTCTTATTGAAAGTTTTAGAAAACACCATGATGTCATTGAGGTAGACAATGACACAACTTATCTTCAAGTACTGCATAATATGATCCATCACATGCTGGAAATATGCAGATGCGTTTCACAACCCTTGAGGTAATTGTGTGGGCTGGAAGAGACCCTCACTGCAAATAAAGGGCGCATTTCTCCTGATCTTAGGGAGAAAGGTCCATTTTCCAATAGCCACTAGCCAAGTCCATCGCAGAGAAGAAGTCAGATCTGGAGAGTTGTGCTAAGGCATCATCAATGCAGATGATAGGATAGCTATCCTTTTTTGTGAGGTTATTTAATTTGCGGTAGTCCATGACTATCCAATGACCTCCATTTTTCTTTTTAATAAGCAAGAGGGGGGAAGACAAAGGGCTTTGGGAAGGAACTAGTAACCCCGCGTCTAGTAACTGCTGGAGCTCTGTCCTCATTTGAGGTTACTCCACCTTGAACCTGCAATAAGTTTTGGACCCAATAGGATGGGCATCACCCACATCTATGGAATGGCACCAGCCCTTCATGTGGCCATAGTCATCATCAGATTTAGAGAATATATCGCTATGGTCCTCTAATAAAGTATGAACTTTTTCAAGATCATCTGGGGTCAATTCATCTGAAATATGGAAGTTGGGCAAGGTGCATACTAAGTTATCCATTTTCAAACCTAAATCCATCATCGAGCCAATGAAGTGAACATGTTCAATGTCCTCCACGTGGATTAAAAACCCTTTGCCAATCTTTTGGTGTTTTCTTATGATCATGTCCTTGCCAGTAAGGTTTCCCAGAAGAATATTAATAGGCCTTTGGTAGGCTGTATCTAGTATCCCAGATAATACCCAAGGCTCCAAGGGGCTAACGCCCTCAATAATTATGAGGTGCAACAAACAGTGGCGTGGGATTTGGAGAGTGATTTTTGTGTCCACCACTCGTTGTTCACCAGACTTAATCATGACTTCATATGCCACATAGAAAGGAATTACATCCCTAGCATCCAATGAATCAGGCAATTTTTTGGTGTTGCGCCCAGAGGTGGAATAATGTAAAGTCATAGCAGAAAAGAGATATATAACAAGGCAAGAGTATTCATCTTTGCTGGGTTCTTTATTGGATAAGACTAATGGTACTTTATAGTTAAGTAACAAAGAGGAGACCTTGCTTCAGGTTGTTATTCCCCTATAATCAATCATAAACTGGGTACCCATGAGCATATCATAGACGTTGTTATCCAAAGCCACTGCAGGCATGATAAGATAAGCTTCTCAATATGAATGGGAAGGGAAGAAAATGCCCCAATGGCGCGAGTGTTGTTTGGGCTGGCAGTTTAAAACTCTTAATTGTACTCCAAATCAGGAGCTAGCTTTATCTTTTTAATAAACTTAGATGAAATTACGTTAACTGGGAAGAAGTATCCAGGAGGGCCATTAATCAGACTTTTTGAATAACCACTTCAATATTGGTGAATGTTCCCCCAAAGTTAGGAGACAAAGCCAAAACCTCCTTGAGCCGGAAAGTGGAGGTTAATTTATGAGCAGTCTCAGGGTATTTATCCAGGATGGATTGCATGGTATGGACATGCTGAAGAGGTCTAATCAAGCCAACCAAGAACTCATCACCATCGCTGGCAGTTTCAATAACTTTTGGGCACCATAATAATTGTCTGAGGTACGTTCCCTCAGGTATGGCGGTTTCTCATACTTCTTCAGCGTTTAATTGATCATGGACCTCAACTTCCATGAAAGATCCCAATAAATAGTAGCCAAAATCATCGTAACCCCCCTCAGATTCATCCCCAAGGGTATTATCAACCACTGGCAAAGGTGCAATTGAAGTAAGGGAGGCGGCCACATGAGGTTGAGTAGCCTTAGGGCGTGCAACTACCAGATTTGATGGAGGGAAAGTCACAGCAGCTTTAGTGAGTGTGTGCAGAAGCATTGTAGTAACTTCAAGATAGGTTGTAGACCTACATGAGTGAGGAATAATGGTTTTAGGTTGCACTAAGAGAGCAGATTTCCCAGGGAGGATAGGCACTAATGGCCTTACCCCAACGGTTCTACAGGCGGAAACTCCTCAGTGATTAGAACGGAAGGTTTCCCATCAGCTTCATTGGTTTTTCATATGAATGAAAATTGGTAACATCTAACAGAGCCTCCTTTATGTCGCGGATATTTTTAAATGGCTTTCAATAGGATTATATGTCTGGCTAGAGTGGGCTGTGAAGATAACCCAGTTAACAGGGCAGCAATAACATCATCAAGGGTGAGCATGTTAGAGGTTGACAATCTTTGTGCAGAAAGTAAAAGTAACAGCAAAGGCATTGAGAGGTTCACACTCATACATGCTAAGGTGTATAAAGGCCTGTTTTTCCCTGCATAGACTCTGCTTTGATCCGAATTTAGCCAAAAGAGCCTCCTTCACATCTGCCCAGGTGTACAAAGGGTTCAGGTAAGGGACTATCATCTCTTGCGCTAGTGGCTTAAACAAGGATGTGTTACACTTTTTTTCTTATTCGTTGTGCCATACATGGCAGCTTCATAGACATACAAAAAAGTAGCAATGCTCCCTTCGCCAGGGATATAAATGTATTTAAAAAGTAATTTTAATGGGCGCTTCTCAAGTTCTTTTTGAAGGGATAGAGCGCTTGCTAGTTGCTTTTCCAGAGAAACTAAACGGGATTCAATATGAGGAGAAAAAGTAGGAGGGTTACTCACGTTTGAAGCCTCCATTTTGAAATTCTTTTTGAGGTGTACAGGTGCCCCTGAAGTGATCAACAGTTCGTGGGAATCCGGCCAATTTCTGTCCACTGGTGCTTACGCCACTGGATTTCACAAAAGTTTAAATAAAACTAATTAAAAACACTAATAAAATTGGGGTTTTTATAGATTTTTTTAGCGTGATGAAGGAAATAAAATGACCCCTCGACATTCAACTGTTCAGTATTTAAATTGTATTGATGGTCAAGGGGAATTCAAGGGTATGTTCGGAATAGCTTTGTCATGATTCTGATATGACTGGAAGATAAGCCCTTAGTTGTGATGGCAGAATGAATTGAATACGTTGAATTTACTATGAGTATTAATTAATGAGCGCCTCGACATAAGGTGATATTAGGTTAAAGAGAAATTGCCTCAAATTAGGCGATGGCGAAATTAACAAAAGAATAATTTATGAAGCCAATGAGATATGGCAAATTAAATTACTAAGCTGTATAAATGGTAGCATCTGAAGTTGCTACAATATAGGTGAGACGAGATGATCAAAGGTTGGTTGTTGTTAAGTAAGTTGAGAGTAAACGGAAATGGAAGAAGCTGTGATATTAAGTATATTAAATAAAAGAAGTAGCGGGAGCTAGTGCTCCATATTTATTTGTAAGTTTATTTTGTTGTTCCAAGGGCAACAATCATCATATCGTTGTTCCTACTTGCTCAGTGGGTTGAACCCTGTGCAAATCCGTCAGCGTATCTCTTGGATATCACCAATTTTTATAACATTGGCGCTCACTACAGGGGGCCCATTGATCAATTATAAATGATAAAAACTCAGTTTTCAGCAATGTTGCATCAATGTTGTTTTGATAAATATCCTATCCAACTCTCAGGGTCATTTGCCTATGCAGAGATTAAACTGGCGTTGGATGCTGTGCTTAAAAAACAATATGAGCTGCTCCAGGAGGTTCACTGCACTAAGCTGCCCCCATTCAATCATGAATGGAATATTCATGGGTACTTTAAGCGATTTGAGATTGCAACTGAAGGAGTCTCAGATCAACAAAGAGCAAAATTGTTGATTTCTTCCTTGGATGTTGGAAGTGCTGATCAAGTCGTCTGTTACCTTTCAGGTAGTTCCCCTATATACCAAGAAGTCAAAAATACGGTGCTGCAGTTGTTTGGCAGAACTGCAAAGATGTCCCAGCGGAAGGTCAAATTTTTAACCATCACGTTTCAGCAGAATGAAACTCTCACTGCATTTGCTGAGCGCTTTATGGCGGAAGCTCACATGCTAATTGGGGCCAGAGTTTTATCCAAAGATGATGTGTGTATTGCGATGACTTCTGCTGTAAAGCCATACTGTGAGTTACATAATGTTATGGCCCCACTGTTGGATGAGGATGTACCTTTGCTTAAACTTGTTCAGTTCTTGCACCGCATATCAGCCAACTTCCCTCCACCTAATGACAATCGGAATCCTACTGCTATAACTGCTGAACCCTCATATTTGGGGAACTCTATCAGTCCAGTTCATATTTCACCAAGCTATCATCAGCAGTTAAATGCCCACTCCATAACTGCTTATCATCCTTCAGTCCACTACCGCACTAAACCTGTTTATGCTGATCACTTCCAGCCCAACTCTCACCATGAATTGTATCACATCAATCAGGGACGTGGGCCCTATGGGGTCCACTGTTTCAAATGCAGTCGTCAAGGGCATCTGGCACGATGGTGCCCTATTCAACTGGTCTCTTGTGTACAGCCAGAACAGTATGGCAAGGGAAAAGTCAGAGCGGAGAGAGAAGGGACTCTCTATCTCTGCTATACCAAACCTAAATGTCCCACCTGAACCCAAATTTGAATATTCAGTGGAAGTTTCCTTGCACAATGAGTCAGTTTTATATCAGCAGCCAGTTGGAGGGGTAAATGTTTTGACACAAGTACAGTCAGCGGCTATGGGGGAAAAGGGGTCTCAGATGCAGGTTGAGCCTTACGCTTGTCAAATGTTAAACCAAGTATTCCCTGAAAAGTTAGACCCCTCGTTGGATGCACCTTCCTTACAAGCAGTAAGCATCGCTCTCCCAGTCGAAACTATTATAAAACAATACCCCAGAATTGGTGAAGGGATTGCGTGTTTCCTTGGGAAACAGGGATTCTTTAAGTGTCCATGTTATCAACAGTCGAGATGCATCTTATCCAAATGTACTTACTGTGACCTGGTTGTAGCTAAGACCTGAGTCCGTGCTATCATAGATACTGGCGCCCCTGTCAACATAGTCTCCACCAAATTGGTGGCCAGGTTAGCATTAAAATCGTATGTGGAACACCAGATGGTATACAGCACTGCTGGAGTGGAAAATACGGTCTCTGAGGGAGCATACAGTGCCCTTCTGCTGAGGTTTGGTTCTATTGTCGTGGTAGCTCCAGCTATAGTGTTAACAAATAGCAATTATGATCTGTTAATCGGAACTGCCTTCTTGCAACACTATGAGGCTGTTATTGATATGACAAATGAGACTTTTGAAATATTGGGTCAGCGAATCCCAATCCACTTTACCTCTAGCGGAGTACCAAATGATCTGGTGCATATGGGGAATATTAATATAGCTTATAGCGACGGAGTAGTCCCAGTGCACTACTATCAGTTAAAGGGAAAAACCCAGGCCCTTCCTCAAAAGATATATGAATATCAAGGGCTGCCGCTCAGAGCTGCCAGACCTATATCTATTCCATCTGGTCATCAAGTTATAGTGAACACTGACTTGGTGATTGAAATTCCAAACAGACTCTATGGTGAGGTTATTGGGCCATATCAGCAATCACGGTTTGAGCCCCACATGGCTCCAGGTATTATCTTACCAGGGCAGGGGGAGATCAAAGTTTTGCTCGCAAATCTACAAATAGTACCACTGCAAATCCGCAGCCACCAAATAGTGGCATATTTACACTTAATCCCTGTTGAGGAGGTTCTTTCAGTTCATGACTTTGGGTCACTAGAGGAATTTGGTCTGCCCTCCACACCACAGCTCAGTGTAATGACAGTTGTTTCACGTGATGAATTAATGGGGCTGTCAGAATCACAGAATGATAAGGCAATCGCTTTATTTCAAAAATATAAAGAGATTTTTGCTGTCAATGACCATGATTTAGGATGTGCGCGGGGGGTGGTTCATAAGCTGGACACTGGTGATCATCCTCCCATCAGGTCAAGGCCGATCTGCCAATCAAAAGTGGTGGAAGAAGTAGCGACTGAGAAAATTGAAAAACTATTAGCACAAGGGATGCTTGAACCATCAAAGAGTCCATGTGCTTCTCCTGTTCTTATTGTAAAAAAAGGATGGCACCAACTGCATGTAATAGACTACCAAAAGCTCAACAGCATCACTAAAAAGGACTCATATCCCTTACCACAGATTGATGATGCTTTAGATTGGCTAGGGGAGCTCGTTTCTTCTCAGCTATGGACTTGATCTTGGGCTATTGGTAAATTGAGTTGCTATCAGTGAAGCAGGAGAAGTGTGCTGTAATCACATTCAAAGGCCTTTTCCAAACAACCTGGATGCCACAAGGGCTGTGTAATGCCCCGGCTACATTCCAACAGGCAATGGACCTATTCTTGGGGACCTAAAACTGCTATGCGTCCTTGTATACCTTGACGACATTAATGTTTTCTCCCAAACCTTCTCCAAACACCTCAACCATTTAGAAGCTGTATTCCGCTGGCTCACTGAGGCCAACATTAAGATCAAACCCCAGAAATGTCACTTCTTTAAGGACCAGCTGGAGCACCTGAGATTTGTGGTTGATGCCACAGGGCTGAGACCTCAACCAGCCAAAGTGGAAGCCATTTGATAAATGACTCCACCCAAAAGCAAGCGGGATATACAGGTCTTTTTGGAAATAGTCAGATATTACCAGAGGTTCATCCCTGATTTCAGCTGTATTGGGGGCCCACTATTCGATTTATTAAGGAAAGACACCACATTTGAATGGACAGAACAACAGCAATACGCTTTTGATGTGCTTCAAACTGCACTAACCAGCACGCCAGTGTTATGCTATTCTAATTTTAAAAAGAGTTCATTGTTCAGATGGATGCATCCCTTTCCGTCGTGGGGGCAGTCCTATCCCAAAAGATGATGAAGGAGAGGAACACCCTGTAGCATATTGCAGTCATAGCTTGAACAGCCATGAGCATAATTATACCGTGACTGAGCGGGAGTGCTTAGTGGTGATCTACACCTATAAGCAATTACAGGTGTATCTGCATGAAGTGAAATTCAAAGTTGTAACAGATCATGCCTCACTACGCTGGTTACAAAATCTGAAAGAACCAGAAGGGCGCCTGGACTAATAGGCTCTTAAATTTTTAAGCATACAATTTCGAAATTCTTCATTGACCTGGAGTAAAACACCAGAATGCCACTTGTTTATTGAGATTGCCAACAATTGCAGTTATGGCGGATGTAAGAATTATAATGTTTGACAATTTGATCTGCGGAAATTACAATGATGAACCTCCCCAAGCAATCAAAGCGTTAAACAAAATGAGAGAAAATACCTTCCAACAGAATGGGGAACTGTACAAGCAGATCGGCAATTCCACATTAAACTTTCCATGACCCTCAGCCCGGTTGGGAATTATTATTAGCGCCCACAAGGCAGTTGGACATGGGGGGTGCATAAGACAATGGAGTTGTTGCTCCCTCAGTACTATTGGGAAATTATGAACTTCGATGTGCTCAAAACCATTTCCTGTTGCCATCAGTGCCAAGTGGAGAAGCCATTCCACCGTAAGACTTTATATCAGGTAGTGAAACCACACTTTTCTTGGCATACTGTTTCCATAGATGTTGTTGGTCCCTTGCCAACAGGAGCTAACTGGTGTAAGTATATCCTTGTGGCTATTAACCATTTGACCCAGTGAGTTGAAGCAAGGGCAATATGAGATTTAGGGGCAGTTACAGTGGCCAAGTTCGTGATGGAGTGTCTTATTCAGCGACATGGATGCCCTCAGTTTATTCTAACTGACAACGGAACTAACTTCACCTCACACATCCTCCCCAAACTGAACGAGCTCATAGGAATCCGCGAGTTCTAATGACCCCATACCACCCTGAATCTAATGGAATGGTTAAACGAGTGAATGGGACTCTGGTTATTATCCTACACAAATTAATAACGGATTGACCATCTGATTGGACCTCCCTTCTTTCCACTGCTGTGTTTGCCTATAACATTAGTTACCATTCTGCCACGGGGAAAAGCCCATTCCAACTGCTTTACAGCTGACACCCAGCTCTTCCGGCGTTACTTTATTCATGTGTGGAAGACATTGGAAGAGTGGAACCCCACCGCTATTTGACTAACCTTGCAAACATTGTGATCAGATTGCAGATAGAAACATATTCCTTCAGCTTAGCCAAGAAGATCAGGAATCAGGCTGCCGATCAGGTACATCATAGTGGGTTGGAGCAGTTCAAGGAAGGTGATATGGTTCTCTTCCATGATCAGCATGGGTTTGGCCAGAAACACAAGTTGGCCAGCATTTGGATTGGGCCATTTGAAGATATTGAAAAGACAGGTGTGGATTCATATACTATCAGGGACCCCACTAGCGGTTGGATCATCAACCAAGTGCATGCAAAGTTCCTCCGTGCATATAGGCAATAGGAGCCTTATCATCCAGTCAAAGGTGGGGTAATATCGCAATTCTGATATGACTGGACGATAAGCCCTCAGTTGTGATGGCGGAATTAAATGGATCCGTTGAGTTTACTATGAGTATCATTTAATTGAGCGCCTCAACATAAGGCGATATTAGGTTATTGAGAAATTGCCTTGAATTAGGCGATGGAAAAATTGATGTATGAAGAATTGATGAGCCAATGAGATATGGCGAATTAAATTACTAAGCCATATAAATGGTAGCATCCAAAGTTGCTACAGTATAGGCGAGACGAGATGATTAAAGGTTGGTTGTTGTTAAGTAAGTTGAGAGTAAGCGGAATTGGAAGAAGCTGCAGTATTACATATATTAAATAAAAGAAGTAGCGGGAGCTAGTGCTCCATATTTATTTGTAAGTTTATTTTGTTGTTCAGAGGGCAACAATCATCATATTGTTGTTCCTACTTGCTCAGTGGGTTGAACCATGTGCAAATTCGTCGGCGTATCTCTTGGATATCACCAATTTTTATAACAAGCTTAGACTAGTCCAAATTAGGAAATATGGGGGATGCAGCCTATCAGAGCTTGGGATACTCGCTTAACATTTGGATGAACACTGGAAGTGATATTGTTTTTAAATTTATTGCGAGGAAGGCCGACCATGGGACAGACACTTCCAAATTTGACCTGAAAGATACAAAACTTAGTAACAGGGTAGGCACCCCAGAGAAGCGATGATATCTCTTGTTGCCAGCGGGAACGCCACTTATGGGAAGGGGGAGGGAACGTGTGAAGGGGCCGTAGCCACAATTGAACACGTGTGGAGGAAAGGGTCTGATTTGATGAACCAAACTGGGAACCAGGAGGAGACCAGCTGTTGGCGACGCGGTGGGAGGTATCCAAACATCCACGCCTGAAAGTGGTCCACCAAATGAGACCGGAATTTGTGAAAAGCTTCTGGGAGGGTGGGGTGGAGCCTGCGATGGCATCCAAGACAATTGTGCGGATAGTCCACATGGCGATTGCAACCACCAGAGCACAGAGGGAGGGTGGAAGGGGGAGGACATTGATAACACAAACATATCTCTTGACAGACTGAAGGGATGTGTTTTATCCTGGTCCAGCAGACGTTGAACTTCGCGCCATATCACTTTAGAGGTAGGACACTTCTCCAGGCGGTAGAACAGCGTTCTATACTGGCCACACACGACGCAGGATGAGTGTAAAGCATTAGAGCGCTCAGCCATACGGTACACCTGCCTCAGGCAGCGCCACACATGGGAACAGATTTGAGGCTGCAACAGAGGATGGTGTGCATATTTCTAGATAGGTTTTTTGGGTCTCAATGGAGTAAGGGATGTCCATCATGTCCAGGTAGTCCACCCTGGATAGACATGGGGCCGTGTGGGGATCACGCCATCTTGGATGGGCAGCCCCTGTACTATTGTGTGAACTGAGGAGAGGGGCGGCCTCTCTGGGCTGTGTGTCCACTAATACAAATTCTCCACTCAGCGCCCCGCATGGAGAGGAGGATTCGTTTGTAGTGGGTTTTAGTCCCATGAGGACCTGTGGCCGATGGGTGTGAAGCCAGGTATCTCATCAGGGAGTGAGGGTTCAATGGATTGTTGAGGCCCAAGGCGCGTAAGAAGTTGGAGTGGGCGCGCGGGACCAGTGTTGGGAGGGGAGCGTAGGGGCGGTGACGGCCGCAGTCCAGGTGCCCAGGATCTTGGCAGCATGGGCTTTGAAGTCAAGCAGGCCCATGCCTCCCTGATGATGAGGGCCAAACATGACCTCTAGCCGTACTGGTGGAGGGCGGCCTGACCAAAGCCATCCTTGCAGTAGGGCATACAAGGATTTGAAAATCTTGGGGAGAAGGGGATGGCGTGGGCTCCAAACCAGACTTTGGAGAGGAGCATAGAGTTGGCTAAAACAACCCTACCAGTAAGGGAAGTAGGGTGGGCTCTGAGGGAGGCGATGCGCTTTATCACGTTGTCTAGAATATGACTTTTTATTACTGCTGATGCGTACCCGCCTGCCTCCACCCACACACCCAGATGGCGGACTGGCCCTATGGTAGGGCGTGGCATGAAGGGGAGCACCAGTGGGGCGGTGTGGGGTGAGCTGGGAGGGCGAGCACGTGTGCAAGCAGATGGGCCAGGCTGGGCACTGGTTGCTGGGGCCCAGCAGGTTTGATACCGACCAAGGAGGATGATTTCAGTTTTGGAAGCGTTCAGTGCGGAGTTACTTACCCGGGAATACTCCTGGATTGAGCTTCAAGTGCGCGTGCGTCTTTATTATAAGACACCCCAACCACACAGTCATCTGCAAACGCCATCATATTGACTGGGGCTTGGCCTGACACATGGACCCCAGTGAGTTGGGCATTCACGTTTCGAAGTAGTGGGTCAAGGCTGAAGCTGCATAAGAGTGGGCTAAGGGGGTCCCCTTGTCGCAAGCCCCTTTGAGGGTGGACTACTTCCGTTAGGAAGCCAGAGATACGCACTGCCATTGTTGCAGATTTCGTGAGCAGCATCACTCAGTTGATGAAGCGAGGGGGTAAGCGGAATTGATTGAGGCAGGCCCTGAGGTATTCCCGGTTTACTCTATCATAGGCCTTCTGTCAATCCAAGAATACAAGTGCCTCAGAGGCTGTGGACTGGCATGCGTTAGCCACAGAGTGCATGTTGTCCCAAATTGACCTTCTGGGTATGTAACCAAATTGTTCTGGGGAGATGGTGGCAGATGCTACAATCCCTAAATGGTTAGCCATGATTTTTGTTAAGATTTTTGTATCCGCGTTAGTTAAAGAAATGGGGTTCCAGTTGGCTAAATCTAGCTTGTACCCTTTCTTGAAGAGTGTGACGGTGAAGGCCTCTTGTCCTCCTGGTAGGAGGCGCGTTTCCAGAAGGCTCTGGTTAAGTGAGGCAAGCAGTAGTGGGGATATATTTGAAGTACTTTTTATAGAATTCATATGGAATGCCATCTGGGCCTGGGCATTTCCGGTTTGGTGCACCGCGGATGGCTGTCCATAATTCGTTCAGAGTAATCAAATCATTATTTCTGGGTATCAGGAAATGGTGCAGATGTGGGTTCAGTTGAGAAATTCCGCCACTTCAGCCAGCTGAATTGGATCGGATTGGTATAACTCAGAGTAATACTTTTGTATTTTGATTGCTACTTTGGCTGGCATATCCGCGATGGAATCATCTGATCTTCACACCTGTGTGCAGGCCACGCTCTGGCATGGTGTGAAATTTTTTTAAAAAAATATGTGGTGCACTTGTCACCCTCTGTAATGCATTTGGCCCTGTATTGAACACAAACCCAATATTTGTGTTGCCTTTTGAGTGCGTTGAGGTGGGCGGCTGCCTCCGCCCACTTCTGGCCCCATGCAGGGCTGTATCCTGTGGCTGGGATGTTGGACTCCAGGTGTGCCAACTCTGCCAGAGTGCGCGAGATGACAGCCAATGTGGCTCATGAGCATCGGGAGGAGAGGTGGCGAGAGTGGCGGATGGTATCCTTTTTGAAGGCTGCCCATGTGGAGATGGGGTCCGCGCAAAATGGTGTAACAAACTCTTTTGCCAAAGTTGCTGATTCCACCCAAGTGGAAAATCCTGGCGACGCAAGTTCAGGAGGGCGGAGTTTGCATCAATGTGGTGCCTTAGCCACTGTGACAGGTAGGTGGTAGGTTATCAAGACCAGTTGGTGGTCAGAGAATTCAATTTTTGTTGTTTTGAAGTAGAAATGTGGGGTTGGATTTTTGCTGGTGTAAGGATAAGGTCTATGCGGGTCATGGACCATAATTGGCTGTTGTGGATGTGGGGTCACATCATGTTTTTGAGCAGCGGGGCTCACTGCAGCAGCGCATCCATTAACCCAAGAATGGCCTTTAGAACGCGAAGTTCTATGTGCCCCTGGGGGGCGTGGGAGGAGGAAGGCTAATGGTCTGTTGGTGTGTTTAGCCAACAGTTCATATCGCTGACTACAAAAGGGTCTGGGGGTAACAGGAGGGATTTGACCAAATGAGAAAAATTCCTGACGTTCTTGTGCACAGGTTGGGGCATAGATGTTGATGATAGCATGTGCCATGTCAGCCCACGAGAAAGTGACAACGAGGACTCAGCCATTGAGGAAGGATTCCAACAATAAAAAATAAAAAAATTGTTTTTCCAAACAAGCACCCCACAGTGCTCTGACCAAAAGGATAGGGATGGGAGGAGCATGGTTTTCCAAGCATCCTTGGAACCTCATGGACAGTGGGACTCCTGGATGGCCAGGATATCCACGAGTAAATTTTTTTGTAAAAAACTCAGTTTCCTAGCCTGGGATGGTGAGGCCTTGAGTCTGGCAATATATAACGTCCCTAAAGTGAAGGTTTCCCCCATTCGCACCTTAGGTGCGAGGGGGTGGGCACCCAGGCCCACTAGCCTCCTCTAGATCTCCATGGGCCTTCACAGCAATGTGGGTGTTTGCAGCAATGCTATTGGTAGTTTTGTTGATTTTAGCAGAAAGGTTCGCTTTGGCTTTTGCCTTCACTTTTTGTTTCCCCAACGTCAAACAAATTTTTTGCGGTGTGGATGAGTTTGGTGCACCATCAATTGGGCCAAAAATTTTTTTCAGGTAGGTTGGAAACCAAGTCAGTTTTGACCAGAGCTTGGTTGCAAAGATCAGGTGAAATCGAGTCACCCATTGGATCCTCAGATTGGGTAGCCCAATTGGCATGGGTTTCCTAATCTGATTGGTTGATGGATTTCTGAGTTGCTTCCACCACGAAGGTTTTGATGTCCTCCTGGCAGTGGGAGTGCGGTATAGCGGTGGTGACTTTGGCCGCTTCCTTGGGTGCGGCCCTGCAGCCCTGCTTGGCCTTCTTCCACTCTTGCGGGGAATAGGTTTTACCAGTAGGTAGCAGCCTTGTGCTCCTCACAAGAAAGCCTCTTTGGTGCTTGCAGTTGGTTTATAGTGCGCCTCTCCGCTGGCCATGGCCACTGAGGGGTGCTCTTGGATTGTAATGCCCTCCTTGGTGGGCATGCATGTGCCTTATGGCTGAACACATCACATTGGGTGCAGATGGGGGGCGCGCTGTCCATGGTTACCCAGAAAGAGTGGGTGGTATGCCCTTCGATATTGATTTATGTGGAGTGCGGGATCTGGGTTAGGTCCTTTGCAATCTTCTTGGTTGGGGTCAGAACTGTGATGGCTTTGCCAGTGCACAGGTGTGGCATCAGCGTAAAGCGTTGCATCTCAAAAGATTGCATTTCGTTGTAAACAGTGAGACCATCTTTCAGGTGCTACTCCAAAATGGCACATTTTACTGTAATAGGCAAAAAGTCAAACGTGAGAAAAATTTGGTTTGATTTTGTCCATCTGGTGTGTTTGGTTTCGATAACCTGTTGCCCTTCAGGGAGGTTGATCACTAAATGCACCGCAGCAGCTTCATCTGCTGCCTCCTTGTTTTCAAAACCGAGGTCCAGCCAACTGCGTGACATGGAGTGAGGTGCAACATACACCACAGTCAGGAAAAAAGTGTGCACATCCCACAAAATTTTTCCCATAGAGCTGTTTGTTGGATGTCCAGAAACACACGGACTCCATATTCCACTGACGAGAGTGGTTGGGAGTGCGGCGTGTTGATGTACTGGTTGCATCATGCTTGCTAAGCGAGGATTTCTGGGGAAATAGTGACCGCCAGTTTTTTATTTTTTCTATTCTGCCAGTTTCTCTGGGGCGTTTTCAAATGCTGGAGGTCGCGGGCCTACCACCTGTGCCTCTTACCTTACTTGACCAACTGCTCCCTAAAATGGGCGCAGACTAATATCCTTTGTGAGATTATCAAACTAGATTCAGACTTGAATTGAATAAGTTGCAAAAGTGATTGCAACGAGAGAGAAAAGCAAGAAAAGGTAACACTGGAAATGATATTATTATTGGCTAAAACGTACCCATGGGTGCAATTTAATAAACTTCAGCCAATCCCCATTTGATAAATTTATTGCACCTTGGGGGACCCCCACTAAGCCTATATATGGGGTGGTCCCCATATAGGTGCTTTGAAAGACCTGGTTGTGGCTGGGGGAGTACCATCCAATAGACATCCAAGGGTCCACCGTAAGGTCAGAGAAATATGACTGTTCAATTTTGTGTATTTTGCCCTTTTAGTATCAAAATCATGTTACCCTGATTGGCAGGGCTCTACCAAGAATTGACCGGAGTCTTTTGGTCAATGAATTCGTTATTATTATCAATACCACTCTTAGGATCATAACAAACTTGTAAATGATCAACTTTCCCCTTTTCAGCTGATTTTGACTATCAAGTAGTTGACTGGACTTAATTGTCAGATATTCAATAGGGACATAATAATGTTAGCATGCTTAAACTTATTATGGATCATATCAGATATCAGCGATTATGGATCAGGTATATCCCAAGTATATCCAAACTTGGGATTTGTGGCCTAGCGATTTGGCTCAATAATATTTGACTTTGATGATATGGGCTCGAGGGCTTTGTTGGTTAGGTCAGACTTAAATTAAGTTTTGACTAAATGACTCAGGCACATAGCTTTGTTGGTCTATGTCAAAATTAGTCTTTTAATGTCAGTCCAGTTTTTGATTGAATTAATTACTAATTAGTGATACGAATCACTTTGGTATGTGCTGCTGATTACATATGAAAGAGAATAAGTTCAGCTATTTGCAGATGCATCTGAAACGCCATATTGAGAATGATGATGGTATTTACTCCGACCCTGAGGCTGAGCATGATGCCCTGAGTCAAAGTATTTGTAGACATTTTTACAAACATTTTACGTGGCCAAGTGCCATTGGTAATGAGATGTCATGGGTAAGATGTGGTGAATATCAAACCCTATAATAACCCTCAAGTTGATGCTAATAAAATACATTCAACTACTGGACTAGTTTATAATTTATCTTATAAACTTTTTGCATTTAATACTTTCTTTTGTATTAGTTGATTTTTACTTGGGATCAGTAAGATCAGGGCGGCGTGCCATCGTTCAAGTAAAATGACAGGGTATATGAATTGAATACTACCAAGAAGATATATCTTAAAATTTAATCACTTTCCTGTCTATTGTCATCACACAATAGATGCACGAAGCTTCATTACACATCTGAAGAAGAACCAGCCCTCTGAAGCAGGACCAAAATTCAACAAGTGGCAATCATGGCTGGGACCGCAGATGGGGACTAAGATGATGGTGAGGAGCATCTGGTTGCTTATTGCAGCAGGATGCTGAATAAGCATGAGCGTAAATATACAGTGACTAAAAGAGAATGTCTGTCTGTCATCTATGCTTGTAAACAATTTCAGGTCAACATTCATGACACCAAGTTTTAAGTAGTAACAGATCACAGCTCATTATGATGGCTCCACAATCTCAAGGAACCTGAAGGATGGTTAGCCCGCTGGGCTCTGAAATTACAAGCGTACAATTAGAAATTATTTATAGAGCTGGAGCGGCCCAAAAATGCAGATGGACTATCACGACTTCTTATTGTAGCTATCCTGAGCAGTTTGGCTGATGAGCCTATGAAAAATGATTAACCAAAAGTATGGAGATGAACCACCTGAAGTTCAAAAAGTGATTGAGAAAGCATTAATTGACACTGAATATTAAAATGGAGCTCTATACAAGCTTAAGCCCGATGGACAACGTCAAATCTTCCCAAAACCTCTCAACTGAATGGAGATTATTACACAAGCACACAAGGCTGTTGGGCATGGGGAATGACTAAGATGCTAGAATTAATTAAATCCAGTTACTATTGGGATTCCATGCAATTTGATATCCAAGATGTGCTCAATAAATGTCATTCATGCCAAATTGCAAAACCTATGAAGTTGGATGTGAAATATCAGTTGATCAAACCTGACTGGGCCTGGCATACCATGTCAATTAATGTAATTGGCCCTTTGCTTGTGAGTAGCCTAGGCAACAAATACATATTTGTTGCTATTGACCATCTAACAAAATGGGTGGAAGCAAAAGCAATTTGAGATGTTGGGACCCTAACTACTGCCAAGTTCATTATGGATAATATTATCTATAAGCACAGATGCCCCCAGAAGATCTTGACGGACAATAGCACAAATTTTACTGCCCAAATTGTACAACGGTTAAATGAGTTGATGTCTATCAAAGGAGTGTTGTCAACATCATACCATCCTGAGACTAATGGTATGGTAGAGCGAGTGATTAGCACTTTAGTCAGCATTTTATGCAAAAACGCAGCCTTGGCGCCTTCACAATGGGCAACTTCAATCAGTGCAACCGTGTTAGTGTACAATATTGGACACCATAGCAGCACAGGCCACTCTCCGTTTCAACTTTTGTATGGTAGACAGCCCACTCTGTCTCCATTATTATACTCAGTACTCAGTTCAACTGACGCAATTAACCCAAATAACTATGTTGAGCGACTAGCAAAGACCCTAAATAAGTTGCAATCTGAAGCTTATCAAAACGTGATTAGTCAAAAAACTATTCAGAAGAGCTACAATGATGCTAAAAGAGCTATGGTGACAAAGTTCAAGGAAGGAGATTTAGTAGTATATTGTGACACTCATAGCGCAGGCCGCACGCACAAGCTAGCCTCACTTTGGAAGTGTCCATTTTATATTGGAGAAATTATTTGAAGATGTATAAACCATTAAGGATCAAGATGGCTGGATTGTGAATTGAGTACATGCTAAGTTCTTTCATCCATATCATAAAGAATAATAATATAAAAAAGAAAAAAAGAAAAAAAGAAAGAAAAAAAATTAAATTTAATTAAAAGTTTGGATATAATAAATAGAAATATTTAATAATGAAAAAAATAATAATAATTGCAAGCCGTAGAGTTTATTTAATAAATTTGATGCCTTGTTGGCATTAGAACTAGGTACCCCTTCTTTGGTAGGGGGAGGAGAGTGTGATCAAACCTGACAAACCTACATTGGAATTGGAGAGATACGGATTACATACAAGTCCTGACTATCTAGATCCTGGTGGAGATGTGCCAAACCCAAGAAAGCTCGGCACCAGGCACGCTGGCCCTGTTGGCTTAGGAAAGGCTATTGAGATAACATTTGTACTTTGAGGAATGTGAAAAGTCAGACTTGTGACCCAGGAAGAAGGGTACCCACCACTTATATCCAGTCAAGGTGGGGGAAGTGTTGAGTAATTGACTGGACCTAATCGTTGGATATTCAATAGGGACATAATAATGTTATCATGCTTAAACTTATTATGGATCATATCAGATATCAGCGATTATGGATCAGGTATATCCCAAGTATATCTGAACTTGGGATTTGTGGCCTAGCGATTTAATTTAATAATATTTGATTATGATGACATGGGCTCAAGGGCTTTGTTGGTTAGGTCAGACTTAAATTATGTTTTGACTTAATGACTTGGGCACGTGGGCTTTATTAGTCTATGTCAAAATTAGTTTTTTAATGTCAGTCAAGTTTTTGATCGAATTAACTACTAATTAGTGATATGAATTGCCTTAGTATGTGCTGCCATTTACATGTGAAAGAGAAGCAGTTCAGCTATTTTCAGGCACGTCCAAAACGCCATCTTGAGAATGATGACGGTGTTTACTCCGACCCTGAGGCTGAGCATGATGCCCTGAGTCAAAGTATTTGTAGACATTTTTACAAACATTTTACATGGCCAAGTGCCATTGAAAATGAGACGTCATGGGTAAGATGTGGTGAACATCAAACCCTATAATAACCCTCAAGTTGATGTTAATTAAATACATTCAACTACTGGACTAGTTTATAATTTAACTTATTAACTTTTTGCATTTAGTACTTTCTATTGTATTAGTCAATTTTTACTTGGGATCAGTAAGGTCAGGGCGGCATGCCATCGTCCAAGTAAAATGACAGGGTATACAAATTGAATACTACCAAGAAGATATATCTTAAATTTTAATCACCATCCTGTCTATTTTCATCACACAATAGATGCACGAAGCTTCATTCCACATCTGAAGAAGAACCAGCCCTCTGAAGCAGAACCAAAATTTAACATTGACCTAAAACATTCTTCTTTTGCAGCTGAGAGGGCAAATATCTGACAACGGGCACTGCAGCAACAACAGGGGCTCCTCTAAACTTAAATTACAAAGGCTCCCAACTCTCTGAACCCCCATCACCTGGTCATAAGGCAAGAGGAAAACATAAGAGATTGGTTGTTTCAGCCCAATGACTTTAGGGGATTGAGAGAAGTTGTCTAGAAGAACAGTGACAGTGCCTTGGCAGGCTGGAGCTTATATACCTGACATTGAGAGCTTTGAATACAGATGGGTTAGGTATCTAGAAATTTGAGCAAGTGATCAGGAGGGGGAAACAACTGAATTCCAGTGTCCACCAGGATATGAGCCTACAGAGGTATAATAATGACATGGTGAGAATGTAAAAGCATCCCCTCCTCAGCCTCAACCATGGGAGAGGCAACTTAACTTTGTACCCCAGTGAACGATATTCTAAACGCTAACTGAGGCAGGGGATTTGAGCAGGCATGTCCTCAACTTTTGCTTCCATTTTCCATTAAGAGCCGAATTAAAAAGTAATGACAATGTATTCTAGTATAGAAATAAAGTTATCCTTGAAGTTAATAATAGCAGCATGTTCCATAAGGAACCCAGTGCCTAATAAAAGGTCGTAGCTATTATTTTCCAGGGCTACAGCAGGGACAGAGAGCTGTAGACCGCCTATCTTCATGGGCAAGTGAGAGTAAGCACCTATGGATCAAGAATATATGGTACTGGCTATCCCATATTCTAACGAATGGTTAGGATCAGGCTGAATCTTAATTTTTCCAATTAATAGAGAAGAGATAACGTTACTAGGGGAACCAGAGTCAACAATAGTGAGAACCTTCAATTTGTGGACTAACGCTTCAATACAGCTCACCATCACTTCCCACTGGGCTGGTATAGAATATATAGCTGTAGGGGCAGGCTTAGAAAGAGGATAAGAGGAAATATCACTAGGTTTATTGTCAACTGAAAGCTCATTAGGAGTTTTCTCTTCAGGAGCATTAGGGCCAACAAGGTCAGTGAAAATAGTATGACCCAAATGGTCTTAAGGCACAGTGAAATCGTCAGCATAGGGAGCCTCTCGCCCTATAATGACCCCTCTTTTGATTTTTCATCGGCGTTTTTATCCAACAATGCTGAATGGTGTGGTTGCAACAGACACAATAGGTGCTGTTAGGTCAAGCACAACTTTACCAGACTCATTGTTGTTCACCACATGAATTTGAGGATGGGAGGCTTAAGCGGAAGCAGGAGTGGTAGTAACTACAGGGGGGGGGAATTTCAAGGAGGGCCTTTTTGATATCTAAGATAGAAATAGTGTTTCGTTTCACTGAAGTCATGTGAAGATGGAGCTGCGGGTTAAGTTCTAAAGCGGACAGGATGGCAACAACTGCATCATCAAGTGTAAGGCGGTTATTGGTCACCAACGCTTGAGCTTCAGCGTATAATCGAGCAGCAAACTCTGTGGGTGATTCTCCACGTCTTAACTTTATACCCATAAAGGCCTGTTTCTGATTTTCTAAGGTAAGATCACTACAATTTTTTTTAAAAAGTGCGGCCTTAACTTTGGCCCAAGTATTGATTCGCATTAAGTGGGGTACCATGATTTCTTGAGCGGATCTACTAAGGCAAGAGGGCAATTATTTAACTTTCTGACGTTCAGGAGCTTCCACCATTGCGCTCTCAAAAATATAAAAAATTAAGCAATACTTCCTTCCCTAGGGGTGAATTTGTATTTAAAAGAAGGTTCTAAAGTAGTTCCTATGAGAGCCAAAATAACATTAACGCCCACTGGGATAGTTCAATTGATTTCAGATAGCTCTGACTCAGAAGGAGGCACAGGGTTTCGATTTAAATCAGCTTATTGTCAAAAAATGTTCAGATCATCTTGAAGAGCCCCAATTTGGGCTATTAGGGAATTAATAGAAGCTTTTTGTTGAAGTTTGTTTCATAATGATTCTGTTTTGACACGTTGCTTTTGAATTAGATGTTGGAGCTCATGATTATCTTGATCCAACCTAATAATTTTTTTCTTTTTTATGAGTTAAATCTGAGGTGAGGGATTCACAAAGATAGTAAGTGTTGTCTAACCCTTCATTAATCTCATCAACAGTAAGGTTGGATCAATAGGTTCTCTAGAGCAACATAGCCAACAGCTTTGAGCAAAATTTTCAAGATCTTGTTCAAGAGTGTGAAGGCGGCTGTTTAAGGAAGGATCCTCTGTAGGGGAAGGTAAATGCACAGTCAGCCCAGGTTGGCCAGGGGGACCAGGTTGTCCAGGAGGGCCAGGAGGCCCAGGGGCTGCAAGGATCAGTACGCCCATAGCCAGGGGGGCCAGGTAGCCCAGGTGGCCCTTCACCTTCATCAATACCAGGGGGCCCAATCACCCCTGCGGGACCAATTGATCCCCACTCCCTGAGGGGGGCTGAGGGGACCTACAGGGCCAGGAGGCCCTGGAGTTCCATGTACGCCTGAGACATCAAACGCTATTTGAGAGCTGTTTCAATCTGGTTTAATCGTTCTAAAGTTTGTTTGATAAAAGTATTAAGTTGACCTGAGAGATTGAAGATGGCTTGTTGCAACTGACTATTGTTAATTGTAGTGGTTTCAGTAAATTGATAGCTACTTCCTCAAATGAAGGCTAGCCACTTCCACGTCCAGTTGAGAAAGTTGGGTTTAAATAGAGTAAGTTGGTTGTGGTTCTCAAGAATGGCCTCACGGTTGTCTCTTAAAACTGAAGAAGCCAAGTTATAGAATTCTGAAAAGATAGGAGTGTAACTTTCTGATAAAGTAAACTGTCTCAACGTTTTCTGATGGTGGATTCCCATCACTTAAGCTAAATGTTGAATGGCTGGGTGCACAAACTGGCGCAAATATTACTCAGTTCAAGATATTCCTACCTCAGAGCTAGGTATGTCAGCAGATTCATATAGAGCTCATATGTTATTAGGGAACTGCAGGTGCTTGATTGCAGTGGGAGTGATCTATGGGGAAAAGAGCACTTAAAATTAATTGATTAGTAATATCAGCAACACCTGTAGGCTGAAATCAATAGTTCTGTGGTTCAAGAGTCAGAATAGAGATATCAAGCATAGCATGGAATTGCACAAGATCAGGCTCATTGTTCTCAGGATTGCAGTTTCCATTGGAAGCTACCCATTGAGTGACAATGGATATTTTAATAAGTGGATAAGTAGGGTCTTGGCGGGGATCATCCATTGTGAATATATTTGTTCACCATATAGCATGGGAGAATACCTGACAAAAAGAACCAATTATTTTGTTAGGATAGGGTAGCTGAGGGAAAAAAATTCTCCGAATTTTTCCAAATATGGATGGTAAAAATTGTCCCGCATACAGTTAATAGCAGGGAAAGCTGGGGAACCCTGACATAGGGGCCAGTGAATTGCTGTAAGATTAGGAATAGGTGATGAGGGACCTATTGTATTAAACTGGTGATTGTGATGCCAATGGCTGAAGAGGAGCTCAATAAAAAGAGGCTCTAGAAGTACGTGAAATCAAGATTGAGCTGGAGGTCCCCCCTTAGGTTGGGACCATCTAGTACTAAAAAAAGATTGAGCTGGAGGTAAAAATATATCTTTATTCAGTTAAAAGAGCAAATATTTATAGGATGTTTCTTCATCCTATTCCTTTTAGGATAACGACGTCCTCCACCGTCAAGATCTTCAGCACCCTGACTTTGATCAGGTGGGGAGTAGATGGCAGGCTTGCTTTGACTATTTATTAGATTTCAGAGAATAGTGCTCCAATGAGGTGAAGGGAATTTTTGGATAGGTATTGGAAGTAGGGAAATGATAATTAGGCTGAGTGGGAGCAGGTCAAATCCTAACAGTTGGCTTGGGTGTAAATTGGCCGGCTTGGGCTTGAATTGCTAGATTTTGCTGCTGGTTCATTGAGCTCACAACCTGGGGGTGGGGGCAGCCAATACCCCCACTCAAACGCTGTTATTGTGGCCTCATGGGTGGAGTTGGCAGTGTTTGCAGGGTTTGAATTATAATGACATACTTTTTTGTATGGTCCAACTCATGGCAGAGGGGGCAAATTGTGTGATCATTGTCAGTGCAAGCCTAAAAAAATGGGTAGATGTGAATGGGATATAGGCACATGGTGGGATGTGCTGGGCCATGTTTAGATGGTGGGGGGTAATGATGGCCATCGCCCAAGGTGCTGCTAGTCTCTCAGCACCACTTGGGAAAAGGAATTGGAGGATGGGATCTGTGCCATAAGTGGACAGCCCTGATATCAACTCCTCATAGAGTGTATGAGGGGGAAGGTGTGAGAGAAGGTTTGTAAAGGTCACCATGAGTGTGGTATTATTGGGGAGACGTGTTTGGGTGGTGGTAATGGGTGTGTTTTTGTAAATTAAGGGCATTGCTGCTGCAGCGGCCACGTCCTCTTCAGTGGGGAAGCCGATATCAAAATAGACCTTATAAGAACGGAAGTTGATAAAACCCGCTGGTGCAAAAGTGGCCATTGCCAGCTTAGTAATCGCTTTGTCAGCATATGGGAAGAGACATCCATATTTGACATGGAGGCAAAAGTGGATAGTGAATTGAGGTAGGGCTAGGGGGTGGGAGCAGGTTGAGTGGACTCATGCAAGGTGCAGTGGTAAGTCCCTTGGATGGACAAATCAGTAAGAAGTATTTAGTGGACTGGATGAGCTTATCCACACACGTTTGCCTGCCAGGTGGTAAAAACTAGCAGGTGGAGCACCGCTGCCCCACACTGGGGCAGCAGATGTTGGATCCAAGGTCATAAATGGAAAAATGATGTGGTAGAGCGGCGGTGGAAAATTAACAGTTCTTTCAAAAATTGCTCAAAAGTGATGTTGAGCTCTATCCTCTCAATTTATTTATGCTTAAAACTAGGTTATAGATGCACATTTCTACTCAGTAAATACTTTATTACAATAATCTGAATGTATAAAACTGCTTCCACCCTAAGTGCAGGTTTTGAGTTTGAAACCTGTACTGGCTAGAAAACTTCTCAGTGTGGTATATTTGTCCCAAGGTCAACCCACCTCAAATATTTTTACAATAATCTGAATATACATATATGAGTATTAGTTAAATGAATAAATGTATTTGTAACAGTTGTTAGTGGAGCACCTATCAAATTTGTTTTGACCAAGTTGGTAAAACAAATGAAGATCTCTCCAGTTTTTAGCAAGAAAAGAATATGGGTCAGCTGGGAAAAACAAATACTTTTTGTGAAGCATATATTACATTGCCTCTCTTTATTAAATAATGTTGGTATCAGTGTACGCCATAGTGTTGGTGAACCAGAATTATGACATCCTCATCAAAACATAATTTTTGAGAACCTTTGGCGTAAAATGTGATTTTGAGGAAAATACCTTAGCTATTTTGGACAATATTTTCCTAGGGTATATCACCAAAAATGAAACTCTTCCAACATGGATAATTAATTTTGTAAATTTAATTAGCAATGCTGGCATATTTACAAATCAATACAAGATAGTTGGGAAGAAAATTTGGGAGAAGCCAACACAGATATTTGAGAACTGTGGGATATTATTAAGGCAAAAATGCCAACTATCATTTCACTGGGAACACAGCTAGTAGTTAACATGGGGTTAACTCTAGAAAATCTGGAGCAGCAATATGAGGATTATCACCCCATGGAAAAAGTTAAGATTGAAGCCTTTAGTAGCTTCAGGGATTATAATTACAGGCTATGGAGAAATTTGAGTTTACTGGCCAATTTGGTTGAAAACCAATGAAGGTGGTGTTTAACCAAAATATCACATTTCTCATTTAATCCTAATCACTGAGTCAGATAATTTCATAGTTTTTAAGCCATTATCTGAGATGAGACTTCTAGAAGATGTTACCAAAGATAATAATGTACTAGTTGACTTATAGCAGCCTTATGAACTATTAGAACATAAGCAAGAACTACTCAAATTATTTAAAAAGATATTTTGATATATATCTCAGGATGATACTACTTAGAATGTACAGAAATTGTGATACTAAGAGTGAATTTTTAGAAATCTCCGCTGACAAAAACGCAACAAGCCTGATGACTCAAAGCTGCTGAGGCAGTCATTATTGAGGAATCATTTTACTAGTTGATCATGAACTCCTTATGCCTTCTTTGAGTCCCCTGGTCCAGTCTAATCCTAATAGAAAAGAAAAATTATAGATCAAATTGATTTGTGATTAATTACTGACGATTAAACAAAATCACTAAGAAAGATTCATATCCTCTGCCACAGATAGATGATGCTCTCAATTATCTAGAAGAAGCCAAATTATTTTTAGCATAGATCTGATATTGTGGTATTGGAAGATAGACTTGCCAAAAGAGGGTCAGGAGAAGTGTGCAATACTCACCACGCAAGGGTTATACCAGCTGACTAGATTACCACAAGGCTTATTTAATGCACGGCTACTTTTAAAAGGGCGAAGTCTTTAAACATGAGTGATTTGAAGTTTTCCTGAATTTTTAATATATTTGAAAGATTTTGTCTTTATCAGATGGACGTTCACTAATAAACCTGGCATATTGAGGAAGCGTTCAAACGTCTGGCGGCACCCAATTTGAAAATTAAGCTAAGAAAAAACTTTTTTAAAAAAGAGATTAAATTTTTTAGTTTGTGATTAACTTTGATGGATTCAAACTTCACCAGCAGAAAATAATAGCCATTGAAAGATGTAAACTTGAGGTGTACTCAGGAATTACAATTTTTTTGGGATGTTCAGCTACTATTGCTAATTATCAAAGATTTCTCCAGAATTTATAAACCATTATTCCACCTTTTAAAGGATCCAAAAAAGGATTTTTATGGAATGAAGAGGCTCAGGATTTATTTAATGAATTGTGAAAATGCTTGATGTCTAGTCCTATTTTGAAGTGCCCAGATACTAATTGGGCCAAATAATTAAGCTAGATGCCCCATCAATGGCGATCAGTGTCATTTAAACCAAGTTAGTTTTTGAAGATGAGCATCCAGTGACTTATGTGTTTCAAACATAAACACCAGATGAAAGGAATTAACCATGACAAATTGAGAATGCCTTAGGGTGATATTTGCCTGTAAACAATTTTGAGTTATATTCATGGGACACACTTCAGGATTGTGACCAATCACTTATCCCTAAGCTGTTTGAATAATTTTAAATTACCAGAGAGATGACTGGTCATTGGGCTTTGAAGTTACATGTATATGATTTTATAATTGTTCTCAGGATGGGAGCAGCCCTTTATAATGCTGATGGATTATCAAGGTTACCTGCCTGTCATGTCATGTATCAGCAAGCAAATGAACCAAAACAAAGAATTATCAAAGGAATTTTGTGTATGAACCCCAAGAGATTCATAATGCACTAAAAAAAGCTATGGAGAACATGTAAATGAAGAATTTGAAACTTTAATAAATAGTTGATGGGAAGAGATATTAAAGTCATAAACCTTCCAGAATGTTCCAAAATTATTCAAGCAGTGCATAAGATTGTAGGACATGATTGCCTGAGAAAACACTGGATCTCCTTTGCCATTATTACTGGGAATTAATAAATTACACCATGGCGGATTAAGTAGCTTTCTTTGTGGTATGTCAACTCCGCAAGACTCACAAAAATGTGACTGTATATTAGCTAGTGCGCACTGGTTTTGCATGACACACAGTGTCAATTGATGTGATGGGGTCACCAAGTGTAAGTACTGGGGAGTAAAGTACATAATAGTTTCAATAGACCATATGACCAGATGAGTTAAAGCCAAAGCCCTTGAGCTGGGTACATTCAAGCAATACTATAAAATTTTTGCTGAACCAAGTAATATACTGGCATTGAGTCCAAAAGCGTTACTTAGTGAAATGAACCAGTTTCACCTTTTATGTGATACCAACACTAAAACAAATTAATGAGATTATAGGAGTAGTATCCATTACATACCATCCAGAAATGAACGGAATGGTAAAAAAGTCAATGGGACCCAAGCAACAACACAAATAAAACTGGTAACGGGGAAATATCCACTTGAGAATACTACCTTAGTTTAGTAACTTTTGCATATAGTATTAGTCATCATACGGCAACTGGAAAAATGCCTTTCAAACCATTATATGGACAAAGAGTTGCATTGCATTATCTTATATCCAGCAGAAGAAAAAGTATTCGTGATGAATCCTGAGCAACTTTAAACCTGACTGGCCAATATTATGATTGGAATGCAATCTTAAGCATTTGATACAATTTTGAAGAAAAAAATAGAGCAAAATAGATGTTATACCCAACAAATGCTCAAGGAATACCATGTGGTTGATAGGGTATCCTAAATTTATATTTATGAATTGGGCCAAAGAAACAAGTTGGATGCCATATGGTTGAGCCAACTTAACTTATTGCTAAGTTAGTGACAGATACCTATAAAATAGTTAATATTACTGATGTCATATTGTGAATAGAGTACATAGTAAGTACTTAAAGTATTGGGTCTAACAAAAAACCATAAAACATAAAAAATTTAGAAAAAGATATAAAAAAAATATGAAATATATCTACAAAGGTTCTCCTTTAAAAATAAGAGTAAATCAAAAACATATGTATAAAATATAATCTGTTTTAATTCTTCCACAAGCATGTTATTAGGCTGTGTTCCCATTTATGATGTCACAGGGAAAGAGGGATGAGCTATATGATATTTTCAGCTTAGAAGCTCTCTTGACTGTAAGTTGAGGCTTAAAATGGGATAAACTGTAAAACTAACGGAGAGGTAATGAAGACACAAAGATGGTGCAAGTAGACTAATATATTGAGTTAGAAGAATTAGATATCTATAGGGTGAATGAGGACACAATGCTGAGAAGACTTCTATGGTCCCATATGTTCAGGATCTTTAAAGTTCTTACAGATTGATTTCTCAGTTGACGCCTTCATTAAAATCATTGACATTGTCATTGTAAGTGTTGTTGAAGTCAATCCTTTCATGATTTTGGAAGCATAGGCACAATTCCATATGGTGTCTACATTGATTCCCATATGCATAATGCTTCCTGATCAATTTTCCCATTGGTTTCTTCAGTGACAGGTTCAATCAAAGTGGCTTGAGAGCTGACTTATTGGGGTTAATTAAGAAGCAGGTGTCAACTCGCTTAGTATCTTAAGTTCTGACAACAACCCCTCAAAATCCTGTTGGAGGAGAACATATGGCTATAGGAACTGGCCATGGACTCAGTTGACCACTGTCCCATGAGCAAAGCAGCAATGTAGTACTTTAAATTCACCTTATGGATGACATGGTAGGGTCCTAACCAAAGAATGTCAAGCTAGTTCTGTTGACCTCAAAGCTGATGATGATAGAAAAGGACTAGGTAGGTTAACTGGGACGTTGGTAATAACGGCCAATTGATAATGGCGTAGGATGTCTCCTTTGACATAGTGGTCGTAATTAATGAGTAGCAAGAGCTTGAAGACAGATAATTTCATCAGCTAATACCCTCATCATTAATTCGGAGTTTTCAGGTACTGAGGAATCCAGTAGGGTTTGCATGTTACTTGGAAGCTGAAGGATACACTGTAAGGCCCTTAGCTCCAGCTAATGATCCATACTGGGTTGTGCACCTTAGTTCAAGAAAGGGTAAAACCCAAGGACCAGCCTTTCACCTAGATCTCTGACCTAGGGCATATCTTGAACGAGAGATGAGAGACTTCTGCTCCCCCTGCCTTCCAGACGCCTTTCATCCATCTATCCCTCACCTGAACTCATCCAAGTTTCAATATCTGCAGGTTTTTATCTAAAGAAAATCAAACAACTTTGTGCAGAATTTGTTAAATTTAAGAAGCTCAATACCACGGTCCCATTCCCTTCCCCTAACAGGTGGTTCACCCATAAGTCAACCTGAGTATCAGAACTTACCTAACAAATTAAATTTGGCAAAAGTCAAAAAAGAGGGAAAAAGCTAGGACCAAACTCAACACTTTATTCCAAAATTGTTAAAGTGAATTCAGACACTCGGAATAAAAAAAAGATGATCCAAGGATAGCTTAAGAATGTTCTGATGCTATCAAAGGAAAATTAGCGTTCGAACCGTTTATTATATATTAAAATCGGTAATCACTCCCTAATACTGTGGTTTGGCTTAGCAGCTCTCTCCAATCCTAACATAAGGCACAGCACACTGCTAATGGCAGGGTGTTGTGTTATTTTTTTAGTTTCCTATTTTTTAGATAATATATATAAACATAATCTTTTGGCCATTTTATTTAGTAAAACAGAATTTAGTAACAAATCCCTGGGTTGGAGCCTTTACAACACCACCTCCAACGCGCCTTCCCAGAGCTCTCTGAAACCAGCGATGCTTTGTGGACCGTGGCTATCCTTGTGGGCCTTGGTGTGCCCATGAAAGAATCCAGGTATTTCAGTACATGTTGGATTCCTAACAAAATAACCCAACCTGCAAACTAAAGGTGCAGTTGATAGTTGAAAGGCTCTTGACTTTGATTGACTTTGCCATCAACCAACCAAACTTTATTTTCTTTTATAAGTCTCCTTTAGCTGTTGTCTGTGGGATGCTTTTGTTAAAATCATACAACAAGTCCTATAGCATGTGCAGAACAAACCACAATCCTTTTGTCTGCCTCATTTCACTTAAGCAGCCAAAGTTTGAGGCTCCCCCTAGTTTTCTCACGTTAGGCCACAGCCAGGTGTTGAAATTTAAAAGAGGGGAGAAACAAGAAAAATAGTGGTGAATGTTTCTGAGGAGGGTATGAACCCCGCACTCTTGACTAATATATTAATTGCCCTTTAAGATGCAAAAAGTGTAATAGAGTACAAGAATATGCAGTTAAACACTCACAACGCAGGACTAAACTACCACACCAAGGCTTACCCTACCCCATCTCAGGGGTCTGAAGGAGCTATAAAGGTTCATTTGGACCAGTCTCACCATGATGTAACTCCCACCTCACGATATTTTAAATGACATTGCAAATTGTTGTAATTCCCATAAACCCTGAAGCCTCAGATATCAAATCCTGCCACATCTCACTTGTCAATCAAGTGGAGAAAAAGCGTCGCATGAATTCTGTTTATAAGGATCTTTCAAAAGCGCGGCCCTTATCTGACCCTGATGATCCTGAGTATGCACATTTATCTTATGCTCAGGCCGCTGCTATCCCCACTTAATTCGTCAAGAGTTCAAGGTCTGTAAACTCTTCAAGGTTAAGAAGTCTGGATCAACACTTTGTTCCCTTAATGAGTTGAATAAAGGTGATTATACCTACTTTTTATTTCCCATTAATATCTTAGTATGGCAACGTAGGTTAACGTTAACTGTCTTGGTAGAAACTGGAGCCACAGGGAATTTCATTGATCTTAATGTAGTGCAAGCTTTAGATCTTGCATGTACCCAAGTATCACAGTTTTGGGGCATCTCAGATTCATATGCTGATACTCCCTCTTTGTGAACCATTGCGCTTTATTGCACATAATATGCAATTGTAGCTCACTTTTCAGTAATTCTGGAGTTCCTTTAGACTGTGATCTTGGGGGTAGGATGGTGGCTCCGCAGTCACTGAGTATTGACTTGGAGCGGATTATGCTAGCGTTCTACTTCAATGCTCACTTAGGTAAATCCCCCTTGTTCTCGCCATGACAACAGGAAATGCAGTAGCAGCAACCATAGAATACTATTCTATGGATATTGTGCCTGAGCTGACTACTTTTCCCCTCATCCTCGCTCCATTTAAGTCAGTTTTTGAGGTAAACGGGGCCAATAAGCTGCCAAATCACTCAGAATCTGATTTTAGTTTCCAGTTAATAGTAAACCTTATTTTTTCAACCGTCTCCTATATACCTACACAGCGGCAGAAGACCAGGCGCTAAAGTCCTAGATTGATGACGTTTGAAGAATGAGATGATGTTAAAAAAACTCTCCTGTCTCCTCTCCTGTGGTCTTCACACTAAGCCTGATGGTACTTTAAGACCATTTGTGGATTAAGGCCACTTGAATAATGTGACGGTCCCAGATACCTACCCTTTGCCATTAGAGGCAGCGATATACCAATAATTTTCTAAATCAAAGGTGTTTACAAACTTGGTCTGATGAATGCTTTTAATCAGGTGCTATCATGTCTAGTCAGAGTGGTTGACTGCAATTCACACCCAGTATGGCATTTACCAGTTTAAGGTTATACCCTTTGGTCTGAAAAACGCTCCAGCAATTTTCCAGTACCTAATTGATGACGCCTTGGGGATCTCATATTCCTCCTGTGTGATTAATTATCTGGATGGCATCTTGGTCCACTTAGCTAGTGCTGAATAACACAGAAATGATTTAGCAGCAGTAGCTGCAGCCCTATAGACAGTTTGTTTTGTTGCCAAGCCATCCAAATGCCAGTTCTTTAAGGATGAAGTCCAATTCTTGGGATATCTTTCTTAAATAGGGTCATGCCATCGCGCCTCATAAGCAAAAACACCATTTGCTCATGGCCGGCCCCAGTAATACAGAGACAACTACGGAGCTTTTAGGATTTATTTTATTTCTTAAAAAGTTCTCACCAGCCATTCAGAGTTGCCTCACCCCTTCACCCCCTCACAGTAAAAAATGCACCATTTTTAGAAACCAAATTGCCAACAGGAATCTGAGGGAATAAAGGAGGTTTTCACTATTACCTCCATTCTTTGTTATGTTGATGAAGATAAGCATTTATTGTGTCGTGAGATGCCTCTGACATTGCAGAGGGGGCTTTACTTCTGCAGGAACACGAGGTGCTTGAATACCCTGTGGCTTACTTCTCAAGGAAGTTCAGAATAACAGAGAAAGCCTGGGCTAATCTATGATAGAGAGTTGGCTGCTGTTTCTTGGTCCCTGATGCATTGGCGGTAACTGTTACAAAGGTCTAAGCATATATTGGTTGTGAGCATGGACCACAATTCACCCACTTATTATTGTAAACCTTAGAAACTGGCTCACAGGCAGACCAGGACCCATCACAATCTTCTAAGCTTAAATTTAAAAATGAATCTGTCAAGGAGTCCGCCTATATTTTTACAGATCTCTTGAGCTGTGCACCCCTAATGGGTCCCACTGTGGATAATGAATCTGGACTAGTCACAGTAATTTCCCCTGAGCACGTTATAGCTCCACCACCCCCAACCATTGCTGTAGTTACGTCCCACTCACTAAACCATAATCCTAAACCTAAAAATAAATCCAAGTCCAAAACCGAATCCTGAGGGTCCATATCCACATTATTCCTGATTCTCCATTGGAAACCGGAGCTCTATGTACCAAGGTCTCCTCTAAACGTTGTTACTCCTGATACTCCTTTTGTGCCAGTGACTGAAGGTACTCCATATGAGCCAGTCTTGGAGTCTCCTGTCACTGAAGGTTCTTTTATAGATGTTATGTTGGCGTCCAAGTCAATAGATTTGGAGGGATGGGATCTCCTTAAAGAAATTGATGCTGGTACTTCCCTCTCTGGATGATATTTCATATATTTTAATCATTTACTTTTACAACAAAATATGAGTTCCCTCTAAACTGCATTCCCACGTCATAAGGAACATCATGATACTCCCATCATGGGGCGCTCTGGAGAGAAGAATGTATCAATCTAATTAGATAAGGGTATTATTAAAATTTGTTGACAAAGGGAGTTCCTACCTGTATTGAACAATGTTTGATCTGCGCTAGTTCCAAATCAGATAAAGTTGGGAGGAATGGTCTCCTCCACCCTCTTTAGCAAGCATCAGGACCATGGACATCACTTTCAGTGGATTTCATTGTAAGCTTACCATGGTTCCAGGGGTATGACGCTATTATTGTGGTTTTAGACCAATTCATCAAATATTGTGTCTTTATTCCTTTTTGACATCTACTAGAGCTTAGGAAATGGCGCGGTTGTCTTTAGCCATGTATTTGCATTCTTTATGGTTCCACAGTATGTAATCAGCGACAGAGGACCTCATTTTTACTTCGTAAATTTTGGGAGACCTTGTGTGACATGCTGAAAATAAAGCCTTGTATATCCTCAGCTTATCACCCTAGTCTGATGGCCAAATGGAGCATACTAACCAGATCTTAGAGCAATATCTTTGATTCTACGTAACTGTCTCTTAGGATATATTGGCAATAGATCTCTCTTTGATTCAACTTTCATACAATAAATCCCTTCATCTATTAATAGGGGTGTACCCTATGTATGTTAGTTTAGAATACAACTCCACTTTCACCATTGGACCTCAAACGCGGAGTAATATCCTAGCAGATATCTTCATCACTCATATCAATGAAAAAACCAAAAAAGTACAGAGCCAGCTGAGAAAATCAACTTATGACGCCAAAAAGTTTTCAGATATAAAGCTATGTGGGGTACCTGACTATCAAGGAGGTGATTTGGTAAAGGCGTTCACTAGGAATCTACACCTCAAGGTGCCATACCATAAGTTTCCTTTCAAAAGCGCTTGTCCTTTCTCATTTCCCATTTTTTTAACAAAGGATCCCTCACGTGGAACTGCCTCCCACCGGAAGATTCATAACTCTTTCATTACTCCTCCTTATTGCCATTTAGAGGACAGAAGCCCATGGAGGTAGAGCCCATCATGGTAGAGGATGCGCCAGAATTTGAAGTGGAGCGGATTTTGAACTCACAAAGAGTCAAACGCAGAATAAATTACCTTGTATACTGGAGGGATTCCCATCTTATGAAGACAGTTGTTTTCTCCAAATATTGTAAGAACTGCAGGAGTTGATTTCCAAGTTTAAAAAGGATATTCCCAAGGCACCATCGCCATACCCTCACAAGAAGGCTACACTTTCAGTCAATAAAAACCCTACACCAAAAAAACTATGCCCTGGACAACGCCCCTAAAGGAGGGGTGGACCCTGTTTCTTAAAAGAATATTGTAAAATCCTTAGCTCCAGCTATTAATCTGGACAGGGTTATGCACCCCTTTAGGTCAAGAAAGGAGCAAACCCCAAGCTCAGCCCCTCACTTAGATCTCTTCCCTGGGGCATACCCTGTACGAGAGATGGGAGGATGCTGCTCCCTCTGCCTTCCACACGTTTTTATCCATCTATCTCTCACCCAAACTCATCTAAGCTTCAATATCTGCAGGTTTATATCTAAAGAAAATCAAACAACTTGTTCAGAATTTGGTAAATTTAAGAAGCTCTATACCACAGTCCCATTCCCTTCCCTAACAGGTGGTTCACCCATAAGTCAACCTGAGTATCAATAACTTTCCTAACAAATTAAAAAGTGGTAAAAAGTCAAAAAAGAGGGAAAAAGCTAGGACCAAACTCAACACTTAATTCCAAAGTTGATAAAGTGAATTCAGACACTCGGAATATTAAAAAGATGATCTAAGGATAGCTTAAGAATGTTGTCTGATGTTATCAAAGGGAAATTAGCGTTTGGAACCGTTTATTATATTAAAATCGGTAATCACTCCCTAATACTGTGGTTTGGCTTAGCAGCTCTCTCCAATCCTAACATAAAGCACAGCACACTGCTAATGGTAGGGTGTTGGGTTGTTCCTTTCCTTAAGTTTACTATTTTTGTTAGATAAAATATATATTAAAACACATCCTTTTGGCCATTTTATTAAGTAAAACAACATTTATGAGCTAAATTTCAGGGTTGGAGCCTTTACAAAACCACCTCCAATAAGCCCTCCCAGAGCTTTCTAAAACCAGCGGTGCTTTGTGGACCGTGGTTATCCTTGTGGGTCTTGGTGTGCCCATGAAAGAAGCCAGGTCTTTCAGTACATGTTAGTTTCTAAACAGCAATACAGAGCAATTAATGGGGACGTTTTGATTTATTGATGGTACTTATCTGATAATTTAGCAAATCTCTGGGCAAAAAGTGGTCCCAGCACATAGAGTCAGAGGAGGTCGTCTTCCATAAGATAGAAACAAGTGTCCTTTTACCACTTTCTACTGCCCCATTAGTTGAGAATTATATGAGGGTATTAAAACTTTAGTAGTCCCAAAAATATAGGTAGTTCTTGGACTACCCGTGAGGTAAAGTATAGCCCATCATCCAGAAAGTAAGAGTTTTTGTGGGCATCCATGTTTAGTAAAAATGGTTTAGATTTGGAATAGGGTCATAGCCTCTTTGGTGGCAGCTGGAACAGAAAGTGCTTTGACCTATGTGGTCAAATGGTACAAAGATAGTAGATATACTTATGCCCATATAAACTAGTGGTAAAAGGGCCCACCACATCAGTGCTGACAACATAAAATGGACCAAAGGAGATACAACTAAACGTTTATACCAAGGGCTATCCCATTCTTAGGTATAACAAGTCATACAAGCCTCTGAAACTTCTTGGATGGTCTTAAACATTTAATATTAATAGCAGCGTTTTTAAGCATCTATAATACTTTTTTTAGTACTAGATGGTCCCATCTATAATACTTTTTCAATTCTCTGTGTCCCATGGTTGCATGTTCTTGAAGGACGACATTAGTTTGGGAAGAATGTCATATAATGGAGCACGTTTTTGTCAACTCACTTATACAGAATTCTATCTTTAATATGAGTATTTTGGGTTATTTACCTTAGCTCAGTTTAGATCTCAGGAGATTCTAAATCCCATAATTAAAGCTGGATAATTATCTCTATATAGTTGGTATACTCAGGGGTTAATGTGGCAGCAGTGGAATCCTCAAAAAACATTGTCATATTGATAGATTGCTCCTGCTGATGGACAATGGAACAAATTGTAGCTCTGTATTCTTAAAGTCCACTCGCTATTTGTTCATCTGAGTCCTTCATTTGCTGTAACCATCAGTATAAGGCATGGTCTATGATAAAGATTAAATGGGTACCATATAGGTATGGCCTGAAATGCTTGATTTTAATTAAAAGAGACAGGCATTTGCGCTTGGTGACAATATAATTTCATTAAGCCTTTCTCATAGCCTTGATAAGTTAAGCCACTGGATGGCCGACTTGGTCTTCAACATGTTGAGCTAGGATAGCCCAACAGTGAAGTCACTATCAATGGTGAATAGTAATAATGGCTGATTGGAATGTAAATGAACTAAAGATAGGTTTAGTAAAGGATGGAAGTCCTCAGCGTAGTAAACCTGTTCTTGTTCTGGCCGCCACATAAAAGGCACATTCTTCTGTAGAGGGTAGAAAAAGGGTTTAGCTATATTGGTGAACTGAGGGACAAACTGAAAATAATAGTCCACCATGCCCAGGGACATTTAAATATCCCCAAGGCTCTGGGGCGCGACTTTATATTAAAGGCATTGACTTTATCAAAGATGGCTGAATTTCATGTTTTGAGACCTTGTGTCCAAGGGACTCCATTACAGATACCAGTAATGAGCATTTTAAAGGTTTAAGCTTTATGAAAGGTTGAAGACTTCCCAGAAATGTTCCATTTGGCTATTAAAGCTTCATGAGAAAACAGTAATATAATTAAGGTATACGAGGACACAAATATAACTTTTCCCTCCCAGGATCTTATCCATGGCTTTTTGGTAGGTGCAGGCACGTTGCGAAGGCCCTGTTTATCCTGATTGGCTCATGTAGCCCTTGATTTGCTATGAGTGCAAATTTAGAGCGATCTTGAGGTGTAAACTCTACTTGACAGTATCCACTAGTGAGATCCATAGCAGAAAATACTGGGACATGGCGTGCAAGTGGAAACAGTCATCAATACAGGGAATATGGTATTGTATTTTTAAAAAAAGAGTTAATTTTTCAATAATCTATCACTACGAGATGACTACCATCCTTTTTCTGACTAAAAAGAGAGGGGATGCTAAGGGCTACGGGTAGCACCAGTAACCCAGCTTCAAGTAGCTGCTTAAGCTGAACATCCATCTGAGCTTCTTTAACCTTAATTTTTTGGTGGGGACAAGAAAGGATGGGTTGAGCGTCCCTAATCTAACATAAAGTAAAACGCATTCAATTTTTCAAAAGTCATAGGTGGAGATTGAGAAAAGGTCATATTATTCTAGTAATTGCTCAACCTGGCTCTGTTGCTCGTTGGTGAGCTCTTGCCAGATGGAGGTATCATTAAGAGCTATCAATAGAGGTGATATAAGCCCAAAATCACATATACTTTTAAAATTACTTATTTTGGAAAAATGCTTCTACAGAAATTAGGCGAACATAAGCAGATAGAGTATTAAGCCCCACTGTCAAGATTTATCAGTGAGATGTTCAGCAGCAATAAAATGGATCCAGCATAAGAGGGATCTAGATCCCAAGCAGGTCAAGATTTCCTTGACTAATGGGTTATTCACACCTCATATGTCTAGTAATTGTCCTGAAGATATATTGATATGTAGCCTGGTGTCAATGATGACCTGGTACTTTATCAGTATAATAGTCATCTTTATAAAATATAGGCATGCCCTCTTGGCCATCTACCGCAGGGTATCTATACTTGAGAACTCTACATAATATTTATTCTATCAATCCAACTTTTGGTTTCCAACAGGTAGGCCTAAGTTTTGACCTCCAGATTGACACTGAGGGAGGTCTCAAATTCCAAAGGAACTCTATGTCTCAATAGTGACAAATATTCCTTTATCATAGTGCATGACGGCAGAAGAGTCATAGAGAAAAGGGGCTCTGTATAAGACGTAATTAAGGTTATCTACCGCAATGGCCGCGGTAATTAATGGCACCTTTATAAAGTTAATGGGTAGTGAGGAGAAGACCACAATTGATGGAATTCATTATGATACAGCTGTAACAAATTCCATGTAGTGAGGTAAATCAGGAAATACCTTGATGTGTTACATTAGTTTACACAAAATGAAATCATGGGGGAGTCACTGTCAACATCTGCATGGACAGGAATTTTGCAAATATAAACACCAACTCGTGTGACTAAACTCCTGAATTGAGGGGGCAGAGCAATAAACATAGGAGATACATCAGAAGAGGAGTAAGCAGTATTAGTTTTTTTATCAAAGGCTACAAATTCATCTCCCTCCAGCACAACATCAGTCACATTAATGGTCACTAATTGTTTTTAAGGTGGTACAGGGATGTCAGCATGAAATCCTCTTCCTTCATGCTGAAGCCCTTTTACGACTCCTCAAAAAGTCTCTTCCAACAATTCTTGACACTTTGATGGAATTCATTACAGTAGATGCACCAAGGTTTGGAATTTTACCAGTTTTTAACAAAGTAAACTTGAGAAGCGCCAATAGAAGTTGTTGGAATTTCAGATGGCCACATAATTCAACCTTTTAACTGAATGATAGATTCAACAATTAAGTTATAATTGTATAAAATTAGCAACAGCGGCTAATTGATGGAAATATTGTTGGGCAACATACCCAATGATATTAGAGGTCGCTAACTAATGAGATTATCATTGGGCATCATCCCCAACAAAATCAAGTATTAATTAAATATGGGAATAACACCCAATAGTCAAAATGTAGGGAATTGCTCAGAGCAGAACGAATTGGAGTCATTGGAAACTACCAAAACGTTTGAACTCTGGAGGAAGAGATAAATCATTATCAGCCAAAACAATTGGTTTTGAGTCTCTAATACCAAATGTTGGTTTACAAACACCTAAGGATTATGCTGCCTAAGAAGCTCAAGGCAACGGTACCCAACAAGATTCAGTGCCTAACACTTGATGGTCAAACCAGTATAGGAGCACAAATAATTCCTAATGGACAGCTTAAAAGTTGTGTGCTGATTCTAGCTATAAAAACTCCAAATTATTCCCTAATAAAAGCAGATAAAAACTTGATAATAACTTTTCTGTTTTAACATTGGTTGTTTTAACATTACCATTAAGAGAAGAGTGCAAAGATCAGATATCCTTAGTTTGTTACTATTAAGTCTCCACTTGGCTCTGCGAGAAAAGAATAGGGAAAGTGTTCCCTACCAGTATCAGAACATCTTCAAAACGAAGAAGCACCTGTTTAGCGTTGGACAATACTCTCACCATGGCTTTCGAGCAATCAACAATAACAGTAGTCTTCATACTATTATTCCCCCAGTCTATCATATTCTATAAAATAATTAATTCAATGATCCACGAATCTGTGCAGTTGAAATCTAGGGCCACAAGCGAGCAGCTAACCAAGCCCAAGATTTTAACAGAGGTAGAAGTAGAGAGTTTGGAACTCAAAGTAGATTCAGAAATTATGTTAAGATCTTCATTAATTTCTCAGATTCAGGTTAAGTTACTCTTCCAGCCAATAATATGTAGATAGACTTCATATAAAAGTTCAAGGAAAGTATTACAGAGATTATGGCGTCATCCAGAAATTTTGTGGTTAGTGGTAACCAAAAGTTGTGGTTAGGTACAAAATCAGTTGGAGAACTCCAAAAGACTATCTCATTTGTTCATATACTTGGCCATGAACGCCTTCTTCTTATTAACAAGGTCTGGTTGCTTCCAAAAACCTGAATTAAGGTGGTATGGACTTGTTCCCAAGTATGACTTTTCTTTAAATAGGGAGTCATAATTTTATGTGCTCTGCTATTCAAACAGGAGGTGATTTGCTTCATCTTATGATGGTCAGTGGCCTCCTTCAATAAACTCTCATAAGCGTACAGAAGGGAAGCAATAATTTTCTTGTCCTGAATAAATCTCTCCTTAAAATTAAGCTTAAATTCAGTCACAATAGGAGTGGAAAGAGTATTGACAGCAGGGATCAAAACGGGGTTAAAAATTTTGGTTTCCGCATAGTTGTAAGGAGCCTGTTGGTCCAATAACCTTCTCAATAATTATAGGTCCTCCTGAACTTCGCCCCAATGATGCGTTGAAGAGGTAACGGAGGCCTTTTGGGCAACTTGCTCCATCAAAGATTTAATTTCAGTAAGTTAGAGAAAAGGATGATTTTCAAAATCACTTATGTAGTTTTCTAAACCTTGGCGGGTTTGCCCAAGTTGTGAAATGCAGCTGTCAGTGATCTTGGCAGACGCGATTAAATTATGCATCTTGTTTAATAAAGCATTAATCAAAACTCTGGGATTTAGGGTGACCCCATCTAAGCAGAACTTACATCCTTGAGCCACATTCTTATTTGGTCTCATTAGGCTTCAAAAGCCATCAGGACGTCTTGTTTTCATAAATCATTAGGATCATAAGGAGTTGGTACTAAGAAACTGGATGGCCCTTAGGGTCTTTGGGGACCTTCAGGCCCATTAGGCCCTTTGGGGCCCTCTAGTCCTCTTTAACCTCGAACTTATCAATCCCAGGGTGCTATCATGGGAGGCTGTGTCATGGTAAAGTTTCTAAAGCAACCAGATAGGATCCTTTATCTTGCTGAAGCTTTGGCTCCATAGGATTAATTGAGTTGTACTTTTTAATATAGATGGTACTCAAAATTATTTAATATCTTCACTATCTAACATAGAAAGTTAGTTGTGAGCTTCATTAATCAATTAGAGATTATTTATGATGGCTTTCTAAGTTGTTGTAAACAAAGGAGGAGGCAGCATTATAGACATTGACAACATATATGAATTCTGGGTTGTGTGAGTTCAAATTGTCAAGATACTTCATGATGATGTAGACCAACTATTTTGTAGGATGTGATGTATATCTGGATGGATGAAGCTTAGAAGATACGTTCAGTTCTTAAAGCCAATTCTTAAAGGTTTTAGAGTTGATATATATAACTCACATTGTGGAAGGCACAGAGGAGGCTCAGGAATGACTGGAGAAGCCTCCCACAGAGTAGATGCCATTCAACTGTTGTTGAATAATCAGTTGATGTTTTCACATTGGAGTTGATACTGATTTTGATCAACGGAAGTTAAGGTGAGTTAAAAAAGCTGTCCAAAATTCTAGACTTTCAGGCTTTTCAAGAGTTACTTTGTACTGAAATGTGTTTATACATAAAGTTATGCTTCTTGACCTGTCAGTGGATTGGCCTTCTTGATTGCTATTATTCTCCATTTTGAGATATACATTTCATCATACAGCTCAGAAGCCCCTGTAGTGAGCGCCATTTATGTCAGCTTAACAGTTCTCTTGACTGTAAGCTAAAGTTTAAAATGGGACTCAAAGCTGTAACTTAGCGAAGAGGTTAACGAAGTTAAAAAGATGGGGTAGATAGACTAATTTATTGAGTTAAAATGATTTGATGCGCATAGGGCGAGTGGGAACACAATGCCAAGAAGACCTCCATGGTCTTATACAATCAGCATCTTCCAAGTCCTTATAAATCAATTGCCTAGTTAACGCTATAATAGTATTTTTCTGATAATGTCCTCGTGACAATAATGCTAGGAATCTTGCCTTTTATAATTAAAGAAGTGGAGGCGCAATTCTGAAAAGCGTCTACATTGATTCACATGACATGATGCTTCCTGATTAAATTCCCCATTGGTGCATTTGGTGACTGGTTTTATCAAGAAGGGCTTGATAGCCAACTTACTGGGGCTCAATTTGAGAATAGGAATCTTGTTTTGCTTATTATCTCAAATTCTAACAATTGTGAATAAGAATAAGTGGATGTAAAAGCTTGCCTGAACCAGTTTTTGTTAAAATCAGGTCACTTGTGTTGTTGATGCTATGAGTCACAAAGAAATTAAAGATCCACACTTATCAATTAATGAGATCCCCAACCTGGTGAAAACAGGCATTCAGGAGTTTACAATTGGCAAGCATGACAAAGTAGCTCTGGTGCAGCATATAGCTGTGAGGACTGTACTCATGTGGATGGCAGTGAACATGAGAAGGTAAAGAGGTTATGAACTACGATGCTAAGAATGGCCAAAATAAAACATCCACAGAGGAGAAAAATCTAGCTCTTCTGAAATTGATTTAAACTATAAAGGCTGGCTCATGCCACGGAATGAAGCGGCATATACATCAAAACTCCATCTTTGTTAATTAATTTTTTAAGATGAGGGATATTTCAGAATTTTAATTTTTTAAATTATCCAACTGTAGCAGTTTAAAATGATTTATTTGTCTTATCTCACTTTGGTTCAAATTAGTAATAAGCAACTTTAGGATATGTTGGAGTTTATTAATGCTTGATAACTATTGTCCATGTTTGTTTCTCATAAATCATTAGGTAGTAATATGTTAGGATTTGATTCAAATTATTAATACAAATGACTTATTTGGGACAATACCCGACAATGGAAGTAAGATATTAATTGTTGGTTTAATTTTCAACAATTAACTTTCTTGCAAGGATCAATTGAGGTTGTCGCCAATCAATGAGGGTGTTTTTGCAGGTGCTGTCACATTGGCAACGCATATATTGGCAGTAATTTTAGGGCAAACTTGAGTGATGCAGCATAATACTAATGGGTGATGGTCCTATTACTATGCAGGTTGCTATGTTGTAAATGTTAATCTTCTGGGGTTGGATAAAGGAGTTGGGATCTTTATTTTTAGTCCATCCCCACGGGAGGATAATAAATTTATCTGATGGTGGATGCCAACTAGGTGGATGAAGCTTTTCACTTCTTGAGACATCTTTTTAGGGCTAGGTTTATTGGCGACAGATGCTGTTCCAATTGGACTGTCAACTAAAAAATTGTACACTGAATTCTCTATAAAAACCTCTTGTTTACTTTATTATAGACAGACAATTACAGTAGTAAGTTAGAAACTAATAAAATTTTATTGTGCTTTTTAAGGAATAGTTTAAGATAAAGTTTCTATTTATTAATCTGTTTTGTGTTCAAGAATCTTGTGTAAGGGTTAAAGGGATAGTTTACTTGGTAAGTTTGTTCTCCAGTACTCTTGTGTAATAGTTGAAGGGATAGTTTCACTTTTACGGATTGCTGTTAAGTTACCAGAAGAAATGTTTTCCAAACCTTCTTGCGAGAGAATAACCAAGTGAGATAATGCCAATATTCTTGACAAAACTCAATTGAATAGTTGAATTCATACAATCTTCACTTTAACCTATCTTTATAAAATTTAATCACAAAAAATCATGTACATTAAACCCTAAAGAAGTTTATAGCATAAAAGGTAGACCTGAAAATATTTAATCTCATCAAGAGCTTTATATAAATTGTTATAGGTTTTGGGCAAATTGAGGTTATAGGTGGATTTTATAGCTAATAATAATTTTTAACAATTTGTACCAAAATAAAGTATTTCTTGAGTTAATCTAAGCTCTAACTAAATTGTAAAATGTTAAGATCCCTATTGAGAGATTGAACAGGAAGCACTTCTTTCAGAGGGAAATCCAATATCCCCTTCTAAACTTACTTTAGGGCCCAGATCCCCTGATTGGCTCTCTCCTGAAACTAATGCTGAAGGTTCTGTCTATGAGGATTTATAATTTAAAGTACTAGTGGTGCCAACCCAAAAATGAGGCAGCCATAATTTTTTTGTGTTGAATAAAAATAAGAAACAAAAGACTCCTAACATGGCACCGCAACAGCAATCCTAAACTGTAAGGCTTTACAGTTTTCTCTAGCCTCTGTTTTCTAAGACTATTCCTACCACCACTTTTCTTAGCTGTTTATGTTGAAAGAATAAGGCTTTTATGCTGAGAAATACCTCAAATACGCAGCCAAAATGGCATTTCACTAAAGGTAAGTTCTCCCATACTACCATTAAGTCCATTTTTTCCCAATTTTTCAAATCCTCCAATTTTTTAAATCCTACAATTCTTAAATTTCGCTTCCCTTTATATTATAATTTCATGGTAAGGTTTACAATTTAGTAAAAAATTCAATTCTCTGTCCAAAATATATACGCTCTCAATTTTAATATCTCTCCACTCCTCTTTTCTGATTTTCTCTTTTTCTAATACAATCCAATACTACGCTACCATAGGTGAGACACATCTTTAGTTGTGAAAAAATTTGTAATTTTTTACTTTTTATTAGGGAGCATCCATTCAGCTTTTATTTCCACTCAACATCACTTTCAAGCAAACTTGAAAAAACAAGTCAATTTTTCACCACCGCCTCACTGCATCAATTTTCCATCTTATGTCCTCAAATCCACCACCTGCTAGAGTTTACCACCCAGAAGGCAAATGCATGTGGACTGACTCATCCAGTCTGCCAAATACATCTGGCTGCTATGTCCCTCCAAGGGACCTAGCACTCCACCTCACATGAGTCCACCCAACCCATCCCTCATCCCTTAGCCCTAGCTCAAACCACTATCTACTTTTTCCTGCATGTTGAGTATGGACATCTCTTCCTGTACGTTGACAAAGCAATAATTGAGCTAGAAACCGCCACCATCACACTGGCAGGATATATAGACTTCCGCCGTTTCAAGTGCTATTTTGATATAGGCTTCCCCACCAAAGAGGATGCGGCCGCTGCAGCATCTACGCCCTTAATATACAGAAACACCCCCATTACCAAATCCTAAACATGTCTCCCAGATGATATCACATACATGGTGACCTTTGCGAACCCCCCTCACACCTTCCCCCTAAAACATTTTATGAGGAGTTGATATCAAGGCTGTCTACTTATGGTAAAGACCCCATCCTCCAATTTATTGCCCCAAGTGGTGCTGAGCGCCTCGCAGCCCCTTGGGCAATGGCCACCATTACCCCCATCAGCTAAACATGGCCCAGAACATCCCACCGCGTGCCTATATCTTATCCACACCTGACCATTTATTTTCGGGATTGCATTGACAACAACTGCACAGTTTGCCCCCTCTGCCATGGATTGGACCATACCAAAAAGGCATGTGAATACAACTCAAACCCTGTGAATACTGCCAACCCCACCCAGGAGGCCACAACACCAGCGTTTGTGTAAGAGTTTTGGCTTCCTCCACCCCCAGGATGTGAGCTCAATGAACCAGCAGCAAAATCTAGCAATCCAAAACCAAGATGGCCAATTTACACCCATGCCAATCAATTTAGAGCGGTTTGGACCCAAATTCAGTCCAAGAATTAACCCACCCCAAAATTACCTAACCACAGCCACCTATCACCAAATCAATCCAAGTCAACCAAAATCCCTGGGACTTATTGGATGAAGTGACCAATTCTAGTGGTATTAGTCCCACCTCCAGCTAAACCAACTGTTTTAAGAACCTCTTATGAATTTAGACTTTGATGCCCCATTCCCCCCAAACAATATGTCCCCAAACCAAATGTTATCCCATACCAAAGCGACCACCAGCTTGCAGAGGCCATGGTGGCCTCACTCAAAAATCATCATCTTCACAAAGCTGTAGAAAAATATGTCACTGAATATAAAACAGGGCTGAACCCCCCTTGTTCCCTTATGGTTGTTCTCCTAATGCAGAAGAGGAAATCCAACGCCTCTATGAAAATGCCATCACCACTGTCAAAAGTGTCGTTGCTCTGGAAGGATTTTCCTCATCCACACATGTCACCAGAGCAAACATTGCAGAATTAGCCCGAATTCCTGACTCCCACATCCAAGCTGAACATTATGTTTCCAAACTTTTCTAGTCTCTCATCCAGGCCCAAATTTTCAATCTCAACTGCTATCTACCTCACCTCAACCCTTATTCTGCGGATGCCACAACCCCCTTACTATCAACAAGATCCGCTTTTTCAATGCTATTCCTGAGGATGATGATTAAGATCCGCCTGATCCCCCCTCCCCCTCCGCAGTGGGGGGATAAGCAGCTCGCCGCTGTGCCACCTGGTAGGTTGTTTTCTCGTTATTTTACTCTTCACGCTGCTGTTTAGGGCGGTCAGTTAATGTTTTGGTTGATTTAGTTTTGGTTTTTATGTTTTGGTATTGTCCATCCCCTTGTTGGCTTGCCTTGGTTAAGTAAAATAGGAAGCATCCGATCATGCCATGTCCTATAACCTCTCCCAACCCTAACTCTCATTAACATTATAAAGGTTATAACTCTTTCCTCTCAAGTACTAACCACAAAGAACCTGAAACCCAACAAAGAGAATGCAATGCCCAACAAGGGCGCTGGTAAACCTTTCAAAGTAATTCCTGTATATGAGACTGCGTCATCACTTGTAAGGGCACTGGACATTTCTTTCATTTTTTAGGGTTTTTAAATATTGAATCACTTCTTGACGTTTATTTCGTTTGTCATCACATAAATGCATTTTATTGCATCATAGCGCATATTTCAGATAACATGCACCACTGAGATGCCTGACCCCTTGTCAGATAAAGAGTTTGGAGCCATAGTTTTCCTAGTTTATTGGTGCCTTAGGTGGTTCCATATAGACTGCAAGATCTTTTTTCAAAAGTAAACTTGAGACCTTGTGCCTTACATAAATGGTCATAATTGATGAGGAAGGATGTTTGGGGATCTTTTTATGGCATGGATTTAGGAGCATATATAGAAGTGGACATAATGGGGCTTAGGGCATTAGTATAATGGGTTTAATGTGGAAAAACACTAAATTTGATATACTGAGGATGTATGAAGTGTGAAGCGCCTAATTGTACCGGGAAATCTGGCTTTTATAATATTAAAGGAGCTTTTTATTGGATGTATTTTTTATTTTTTTCAGGCTTGGGGGTAGTGGAGATTAAACAGTATTATTCTGCTTTTGTCAATCAACAAGCAACTAACGGTGAGATTGAGTTCCTCAAATTGTCTCCATTCTCTGAGTAGTCAACCAGGAAAAAGGGGCATGGAATGCACTCAACCAGAGTAACATGGCCTCAAGGAGGGCTTGCTGTAGTAGATTTTTAGTGATGGCTACTTCTGCTTTGACAGCTATCTGGTGATGGGGTTTGATAGTGAAAAGTCATTTTTTGGCAGAAATGGTGCTGGGAAGCAGAATTGAATGGCAGATTAAAGAGCTCAGGCTATTTAAAGATCTTGCTGAAATGCATAGGGGCAATCTGAATAATCCACAAATTCAAGAGATCAATGGTTAGAACTGTTTAAAGTTGAGCCAGCAACAGGCAATAATTTTGTGGAAGTGTGTGACATTCAAAGCACTCCTAGACTGCCAAATTAGCTTAATACACCGTGTAGTGATATTAAAACCTTACTAGTGGATCTTGAGAGTTCCAAAGACCAGATAACCTCCAGATTTAGATATTTAAACAACATTTAAAAAGGTTTTAGTTCTGATCAACAGATTATCAGAAAATGAGTTGGATCGAATTTGATAAAATTAATGTATTTAAATTTGGAAGAGTTTGTGTGATACCTCAAAATTTTTTATAGAATTTAGCAATGCTCTAGATGATGCGGAGAAAGTTCTAAAAGCCTCAGAACCTTCTTTTAAAGTGCTTGAACCCCGCAAGGTTCATGGTGGTGACTAAGACACCATCCTTATAAATAGCCTCAACAAACGTTAAATAATCTAACTTCATCTTTTATTTATCAAATAAATTTAAATAAGCTTTATATAAACTCCAAAGTTTTATTTGAATAAAATTAGGATTTTTATTAAAATAACAGCTGGATAAAATAAACTACACATTGGAACTGGACAAAGCCATCACGGCTTTTATGCTCTCTCAAGCAGACAGACCATTCTATGAATCGTTTATATCATGATCTATATCCTCCAGGGACTCCTTTCCAGATGTACCATCATAAATTAACTAAGAAAATTTTTTTATAAAGCACTGTTAAGCCTCTGGAAAGTTCCATGGTCACTACTTCCCAACTTCTTTTGTGGCCTGTGGAGAGAACCTATCCATCAAAGAGTGGGCATGGTTGGTCCATATCCACTGACCAAGGTAGTTTGACCAGTACCTGAGGAGAAATTTGCTCCTAAAATGGTTGACAAATTATCACATTAATGGCTTACGCATTAGGAGCTGCGTCCTCAGTGAGGGAGGAAGGGGGAAGGAGGATTGGCATCATTCAAAAATTGTTAAAGCAGTGGGGGAAGATACTGGAGGGGAAGAGGCTACAGTGGCAAGGGAAGGGAACTTATGCTTCAAATGGTCCAGCTTTGAAGCAGAAGGTGAAGACAGTACGGCTTTCTTTACGTGGGCCCAGAAAGGATGGTCAGGGGTGGAGAAGATCACAGTTTAAGTGGAATTAAAAAGTGAGTGACCCAGTGGAAGGTGCAGATTGTTACAAAGATGCGAGATCCTGAAAGGTGGCTGGACCCATTGGAGGCCACAAACTGCAAGACACGGTCAGTGCTGTGGGTTGCTAAACCCTTCAGGAGCTTGTGGTAGAGCTGCTTAAGGGAGATATGGTTAAATATTCTGCCAATATGAACCATTATAGCGGCATCCACTGTCAGCTGATGCAAGTGGTGGGGATGGGGGTGTTTTATTAATTTTCTAGATTATGCTATTTTCAATAAAGTTTTGATACTAGTTATTTATTAGACATGATCCCTGATATGATTTATTTGTGTCAATGACTTTTAAGCTTTTGTGGAAAAAGCTCATATTTATTATTCTTCCATTAAAGTATTTTGATGACTTTTAGGCTCTCTAGAAGAGAGCTCAAATTAGAATTTATTAGTAAAATGATGATTAGACTTCCATGAGTAAAAGAGAATATTCTCAATAATTTTGATTACCAGAAATGAAGGCACAATTGCCTATACATAAAAATCTGATGGAAGTTTTTTTATTAATAGAATGTCAAATGCTGCAGATAAATGAATAAATGAAAATCTATTTTTGGTGACAATGTCAATGATTCTAATAGGCAGGAATTAGATTTCCATGAATTACATTTATATGTGAAATTTTCTTCCTAGTTTATCTTATTCTTGGTCTTAATAGATTTTAATAGTAAATTTTTAGGTATTATAGGATGGAAGTGCCTAAATAATTTATTTGAACTAGTCAAGTTTTGGCTGAGCCGTTACAAGCTCATATTCATGCTTCCTGTCATCATTAAAATAGCTTTTATTAGTTAATAAGTTAACTCTCTCAGAAATGTCTATGGAGTGCTTTCAAAAGGGGTTCTCACTACAGGGGAGTTTCTGGCCTGACGTTGTCTTTATTTAGGAATTTAGATTGTGAGGTAGTAAATGGAGTGAATAGGGAAGTGGCCGAGTTGGACCTGGTGAGTGCAGAACTCCCAATGTAATGAATCTAAGATACACTGTAATGTAAAGCTGCTGTGAAGTTTCCTAAGTCAAACCACTATCTTACTAAGCAGCAGAAAGACTTTAAAGAAGAATTTGTGAAGCTAAAACTGTTTTGTCAGTGACATGAAGACTTAACACAAGCTGTTGGAATTTAGGCTTTTTGTTAGCTCGCTAGTGCATTTCACACCTAAATTACAACAATTTTTTTCAGGAGAAGTTAATTTCTCTACTACAGGAATAAATATTTTTAGGGGTTATTCGACCACTTATAGTAAACTAATAAAAAGTAACTAAAAGTATCAATTTTTTATATTTTTTTCTAGTAAACACGGGGGTTAAGAAGCAAACCCCATTGATATCTTGGTACTTAGTATTTAAAAGGCATTTAAGCTCAAAGTGAGTCAAAAAGGGAATTGGTATAATCTGAATTCATCCAAATTTGGTAATATGGGAAGTTTTACCCAAGGGAACTCTTGAGAATCGCCTCACTTGGATGGAACAGCCAATGGAGGGTGATATGAGGTATGATAAATTATTGAGGTAAGCTTTTAATATATTTTACCCAATCATTAAGTGGAAAAATATTTGCACCTTTCTGGACCCCATCCAACCCTATAAAAGGGATCATTCTCAGCAGTGTAGGTTCTACTAAATTGGCTGTAAGATGGGGAGGGGCCTTAAAAGGCCCCTCTGATTCTTCCAACTAGATGGCACAATCTAAATGCCCGAACTCATGATTTTTGCCTGAGAGGTAATAATAAAAGTGTTACCCCAATACAAGGGGTATCATTGGAAATTGACCAGGGTCTTTTGGACAATAGCTTCATTATTTACCTCTGAACCACCCTTATTAATACATCAGACTTGTAATTGTCTGACATTAAACCCTTCAAAAGTGTTAAGGTGTTATAAAGATGCAAGAACTAGCCATGGGCCTGATTGACAGTGAGTCCAGAAGCTAGGGATTTGACAGAGTACTCACCCTCTCGCTTATATGTGACTACAAATGGGCCTTCCCAGATAGAACCAAGCTTCTCACTTATAGGAGTGATGCAGTTGTGGTAATACAATACCAAGTTAAATACTTGAATAGAAGGGAGTAGTGGCCGGAGCTCATTAGCAGCTTGGCCTTCTTTGGTGAAAGTCTTTTCCAAATTGGTCATGGCTTCTGATTATAATTGGATGATGTGTTGGGCCAACATTTTCATGGATTGCTCAGGGTCATTACTGTAAGGGAAATATCCTTGGATAATAAAGCTGGCACCCCAGATTCTCGCTCATACAGTAGTCAGAAAGGAGACATCATAAGGATGCAATGGTAACTAATACAGTAGGCCATAAGGGCGCTGCGTAAGTAAAGATAACAGTGAAGAGGGTCTGAGTTAGACATTTTCAGTAGTATAGAGTTAGGGTCCCATTAACTCTTTCTACGGCACCATTAGTGGAAGGGTTATATGGGGACGATAAGAGTTGTTGTGCACTCATGGAGGTGGTGAGGAGCTTTACCACTCAGGAGGTAAAACACTTTCCCATTATCAAAAAGGAGGACTTGGGGGTAACCATGCCGCTTGAAGATATAATGATTTATGAAGGTGGCAGAGGTTTTAGCTACTGAGCGTGGAGAGCAAAATCTTCAACTCATTTGGTGGAATGATCAAATTTGACCAAGATATACCAATTGCCACCTGTAGTCTGAGGGAGAGGGACCTACCACGTTCAAACTTATAGTATGAAAGGGTTGTTGGGGCGTTGTAAATTGAAACTGATTTTGGGTCGTGAAGCTGTATTTTTTTTACAGGTCAAGCAGGCATCGAAGACTTCAGTTGTGGTTTCCATGATGCCCTCACAGTCGTACTGCTCTTTTAACCCAATTGTAGGTTTTGTTTACTCTAACATGCCCCATGTTAGTGTGAGACTCCAATATGCAGGTACTCGTTCTGACAGCCGGAGATAGGGCAATCAATTAGTCCTAATTTCTTATATAAATTCCCGCTCTCCACCTTTGTGTTATGGGAGTGCCGTGCTAGCATCTTCTGTAATGGTTTATCTTAATCATCCCACTCATCAAGAGTCATGAGGAGATCATGTAGCCTCTCAGCTTAACTAAATTTTAAGTGAAGAACAGGCAGCTGCGTGAACCCATCTACATTCATTTGGTGCGTCCCAGCTCAATGCTCAATGGTCATATTGTAGTGCTAAAACTTAAGAGTCCAGAGAGCCAACCGCCCAGTGAGATCTTTCATATTTTGCAACCACTTTAAAGAGGCGTGGTCAGTAACCATTTTAAATGAAGTCCCATATAGAAAAGGGTACTAGTATTTGACCGCAAGTAAGGTGACAAAGCACTCCTTTTCAGTGATGCTGTAGTTGCGCTCAGCTTTTGAGAGCATCTTATTGAAATAAGACACATGATGATTGACCTCATTTTCATCCAACTGAACCAAGATATCTCCAAAGGCGTAATTGGAGGCATCTATGAACTATATGAAAGGCTTGTCATAGTCAGGGAGACGGAGAATATGCCTTTTTTTGCAATAGCGCCTTAAGGGTCTCAAACGCGGCCTTTTATTAAGCACCCCAATGGAATGGAGTGTTATTAGCCAAGAGATGTGTTGCGATTTTGATATGACTGGACGATAGCCCCAGTTGTCATGGCAAAAGAATAGGAAGCTTCCAGAATTGAACTGGTTATGGAAATTCAAGCTTCAAAACAAAGCGATATTGGGTTACTAGAAAGCAGCCAAATTGGGCAAATGTGAATTGATGAATTTATAATTGGTGAAACCAATGAGATATGGTGAAGTGAATTACTAAGCCATGAAAGGATACCATCTGAAGTCATTACCATAAAGGCAGGATGTGACAATTAAGAAGTTAAGTTGTTAATAGTTCAAGAGTAAGTAGAACAGCAGGAGTCCGCTGTATTATATATAAAATAAAAGAAGAGTGGAAGGAGCGAGTGCTCCATATTTATTTATTTATTTATCTATTTTTATACTTTATTCTGTCATGTCGAGGACAATGATCACCATATCATTGGTCCTTGTTGCTCAGTGGGTCAAACCCTGTGCACAATCATCAGCGTATCTCACAAGTACTGCCAATTTTACAACAGTGGTGCTCACTACAGGGGTCCCATTGATCAATAATACAATGAAAACTCAGTTCCTGCCATTTGATCGCAAAGAAAACATTCATGGGTTTTTTTTGCCAATTTGAGTTTGCTACTGAAGGTACTTCAGATCAACAGAGGTGAAACTATTACTCTTCCCTGGATGTTCTGAGTGCTGATCAAGTCGTTTGTTACCTCTCAGCTATTTCCGTTTCCATCATGAAGTTAAGGAGATGGTGCTGCAGTTGTTCAGTGGAACTGAGAAAATGTTGCAGTAAAAGATAGAGTTTTTGACTATTGGCTTTAAGCTCAATGAGACCCTCACTGCGTTTGCTGATCAATTCTCAACTGAAGCCCATGTGTTAATTGGGGCAGGGTATTTAATTGAATATGACATATGCATAGCGTTGACCTCTGCTGTGAAACCATATCATGAGTTTTTAATGCCTTAGCTCCATACTTAGAGGTTGACGTACCTTTGCTCAAATTTGTCCAAATTCTACGCCATCTATCCACTATTTTCCCTCCAACCAAGATGGAGCGGAACCCTAGCACCTCCGCTGCTGGAATTTCTTATCCAGAGGAATTATCCATCCCTGTTCAGCATCTGTTTGACATCCACTGGCCTTATCTACAATACACACCTCACTTTCAATAAAATTCCCAACAGCAGCTCACCTATTGGGGAGGAACCAGCTTACACTGTTCAATCCCGCCCAACCTTTATGGTGGCTCCTTTTACAATCATCATGGTTGTAGGTTTTATGGGATTAATTGCTTTTTGTGTGGTCGCTCTGGGCACCTGGCTAGAAGTTGTCACAAACGTAGGGCTCTGTACTTACCGCAGGAACAGTAACACCAGGAAAAAAATCAGAGCGGAGTAGAGATGAGACTCTACCTCTGCTATTCTGACCCAAAACGTCCCAACAGAACTTATTCCTGGACCTTCAGTGGAAGTTCCTCAGTATGATGATGCCTTCTTAAGCAACAACCAGTTGGATGGGTGAATGTGCTGACACAAACACGATTCACAGACATGGCGGAAGCAAACTCTCAGGACCAGCCAAAGCCTTATGCTTGTCAAATGTTCGATCACCTTTCTACTGATGAACCAAATCCATTTACTGATGCGCTTACCTTGACAGGGGTCAGCGTGGCCCTCCCTGTGGACGCTATTGTTAAAGACTACCCTAAAGTGGGGATGGGTATTATGAGCTTCCTTGGAAAAAAGACCCATTAAATGTCCATGTATTAAAACAATCAGATGCATCTTAGTCTGAGTGTACTTACTGTGATACCGTTGTAGTAAAAAATTGAGTTCATGCAATAATTGATACAGGTGACCCAATCAACATAGTATCCACAAGATTGGTGTCGAAGTTGGCATTAAAGCCTGATGTGGAACATCATATGGTGTATGGGACTGTAGGAGCGTAAAGCACAGTCTCTGAAGGAGCGTACAGCAATCTACCCTTGCGGTTTGGGTCGATTGTCATTGTAGCCCCAGCTATAGTGTTACCAAACAACAACTATGACCTGTTAATTGGAACCACTTTTATGCACCACGTTGGGGCTGTTGTTGAAATGACAGCGAAGACATTTGAAATAATGGGGCAGCGGATCCTAATCTACTTCACTTTCAGTGGAAGGCCAAATGATTCAGTACACATGGGTCACATTAACCTTGCATACAGTGATGGAGTGGTTGCAGTTACTATCATTGACTAAAGATCAAGACCCGAGCCCTCCCTTACCAAATTTATGAATATCAAGGGCTGCTGCTCAGAGCCGCTGGCCCTATATCTATTCCCTCTGGACATCAAGCAATCATAAGCACCGAGTTAGAGGTGGAAGTGCCTGCTGGGCTATATGGGGAGGTCATTGGGCCCTATCAACAATCACAGCTTGAGCCCCATGTGGCCCCTGGCATTATACTTCCAGGGCATGGGGAGATCAAGGTCTTGGTAGCAAATCTACAGGATAAACCAATGCAAATCCGCTGACATCAAGTAATTGCCTTCCTCCATTTCATTCCAGTCAAGGAGGTCCAAGGGATTCATGAGTTTGGCTCATTGGAGGAATCTGGTCTAACCGTTGAAACACAGCCCAAATTAATGGCAGTGGTACCACATGAAAATTTAAAGGGATTATCAGAAGATCAGATAATCGAGTGGAAGCCTTATTTTAAAAATACAAAGAGATCTTTGCTGTTGATGATAATGATTTGGGGTGCGCCCAAGGAGTGATCCATCAAGTGGACACTGGGGATCATCCCCCATTAGATCTCAGCCAATCTGTCAATCTAGAGCCATGGAAGAAGTCATTACAGCAGAAATTGATAAACTGTTGGAGCAAGGACTGCTCAAACCATCAAAGAGCCCATGGGCTTCCACTGTCCTAATTGTCAAAAAGAAGGATGGTACTAACCGGGTAGTAATTGACTACCATAAGCTTAACAGCATTACAAAAAAGGACTCATACCCTTTGCCACAAATTGATTATGCGTTGGACCAGTTAGGGGAGCTCGTTACTTCTCTGCAATGGATTTAATATTTGGCTATTAAAAATCGAGTTACCCATGGAAGAACAAGAAAAATGCGCCATAATCACCTCTAAAGGGCTTTTCCAACCATCTTGTATGCCACAAGGGCTGTGTAATGCCTCAGCTACATTTCAACGAGCAATGGACACCTTTTTGGGTGATCTGAAGCTGTCATGTGTTCTTGTGTACCTTAATGATATTAACATCTTCTCGCACACATATACTGAGCACCTTACCCAACTAGAAGAGGTATTTCGCCGACTGACTACGGCCAATATCAAGATCAAACCCAGGAAATGTCACTTCTTCAAGGATCAGTTAGAATACCTCGGTTTTGTGGTGGATGTGACTGGGCTGAGACCCCAACCAGCCAAGGTGAAGGCTATCCAACAGATGACTACACAGGCTAGTAAACGAGGCATTCAGGTGTTTTTGGGGATGGTGGGTTATTATCAACGCTTCATACCCAATTTCAGTTGCATCAGAGGGCCGCTGTTTGAGATGTTAAAGAAAGATGTCATGTTTAGTGGACAGAATGGCGCCAATGCGCCTTTGATACACTTCGAATGGCACTAATTAGTGCCCCTCATGTTACAATACCCAAATTTCAATAAGGAATTTAATGTACAAATGGAAGCATATCTTTTCGCTGTGGGGGCAGTTTTGTCCCAAAAAGATGATGAAGAAGAGGAGCACCCAGTGGCATAGTGCAGCCGAAGCCTGAATAGCCATGAATGTAATTTATTTTGTGACCAAGCAAGAGTGCTTAGCAGTGATCTACGCATATAAGCAATTTAGAGTCTACCTTCATGGGTAAAGTTCAAAGTTGTAACAGACCAGCATCATTACGCTGGCTGTAGAACCTCAAAGAACCTGAAAGCCAGTTGGCTCAATGGGCTCTTAAGCTGCAGGCTTATGATTTTGAGATCATTTATTGGCTAGGAGCAAAGCATCAGAACGCCAACTGTTTATCTCGATTGCCAACTGTTGCAGTAACAGCAGACCTCAGTAATGTGATGTACAACAAGATGCTTTGTGGAAAGTATAGATGACGAACCACCCCAAGTGATCAAAGCATTAAATGAGAGCGACCAAATACTTTCCAGCGGAATGGGAACTATACAAGTGGATAGGCGATTCTACGGTGAATTTTCTGTGGCCTTCAATCTGGCTGGAAATTATTATGAGCGCCCACAGGGCAGTCGGACATGGCGGAGGCTGCAAGACAATAGAGTTGCTGCGCCCTCAGTACTATTGGGAAAGTATGAACTTTGATGTTCTTGAAACCATTTCTTGCTGCCAACAGTGTCAAGTGGAGAAGCCATTCCGCCATAAAGACTTCTTATCAGGTAGTGAAACCTCACTTTGCTCGGCATACTGTTTCCCTGGATGTTGTTGGTCCCCATGCTAACAGGAGCTAATTGGTGTGAGTACATTCTGGTGGCTATTAACCATCTGACTCGGTGGGTTGAAGCAAGGGCAATACAAGATTTGGGGCTGTTACAGTGGCCAAATTTGTGATGGAGTGCATTATTCAGCGCTATGGATGCCCTCAGTTTATTCTCACTGACAACGAAACTAACTTCACCTCGCATATCCTCCCCAAACTGAACGAACTTATGGGAATTCGCGGAGTTCTAATGACCCCATACCATCCTGAGTCTAAAGGAATGGTTGAACAAGTGAATGGGACCCTGGTGAATATCCTACGCAAATTAGTAATGGATTGACCATCTGATTGGACATCCCTTCTTTCCACTGCTGTGTTCGCCTATAACATCAGTTACCATTCCGCCACAGGGAAAAGCCCATTTCAGCTTCTTTATGGCCAGCACCAAGATCTTCCAGCGTTACTTTATTCATGAATAGAAGACACCGGCGGAATGGAACCCCACCATTATTTGACTAACCTTACAAATATTCTAATCTAATTGCAAACTGAAGCCTATTCCTTCAGCTTAGCCAATAAGGTCAGGAATCAGGCCGCAGATCAGGTACATCATAGTGGGCTAGCACAGTTCAAGGAAGGCGACATGGTTCTCTTCCACGATCAGCATGGGTTCAGATGGAAACACAAGCTAGCCAGCATATGGATTGGTCCATTCGAAGTCATAGAGAAAACTGGGGTTGACACATATACTATTAAGGACCCTGCTAGCGGTTGGATCATCAACTAGTGAATGCCAAGTTCCTCCATGTGTATAGCAATAGAAGCCTTATCGTCCAGTCAAAGGGGGGTAATGTTGCAATTCTGATATGACTGGACAATAGCCCCAGTTGTCATGGCAAAATGAATAGGAATCCTCTGGAATTGAACTGGTAATGGTAATTCAAGCGATTTGAAACAAAGTGATATTGGGTTACTGGGAAATCAGCTGAATTGGGCAAATGTAAAGTGATTAATGAATAATTGGTGAAACTAATGAGATATGGTGAAGTAAATTACTAAGCTATGAAAATGATACCATCTGAAGTTGTTACCATAAAGGCGGGATGAGATGATTAAGAAGTTTAGTTGTTAATAGTTTAAGAGTAAGTATAACAGCGGGATTCCGCTGTACTATATGTAAAATAAAAGAAGAGTGGAAGGAGCAAGTGCTACATATTTATTTGTCTATCTTTAAACTTTATTCTGTCATACACTCTTTCCGCTCAACATAACTTTCTGAGCCAAATTACACAAATTTAAAAAAAAAAAACCATATCACCCGTAGTAGTTTTGCTCCAATGGCATTAGATTATTTGACGGCTACTCCAGCGTGGGGCAGTGGCGAAACTCCCCCCACCATTTTCCATCCGGCAGGAAAACGCGCTAGGACTGTTCACCCAGTCATTCCAAACCCATGGGCCGATTCATTCCACCCAAGGACCTGGACGCCCACCTTGCTTGTACCCAAGTGGTACCACGCTGCCCCCTAGTGCTCCTCTGGAGCAACATGTGATACAGCCTAAGGGTCAAATATGGGAAACTATTCCCATACCATGACCAAGCCATTATCAAAATGGCACAGGCAGTGATGATACCCGGTGGATTTATTGATTTCCACCCCTACAAGGGGTATTTTGACCTCAGCTTCACCTGCGAAGCTGATGCTGCCACTGCAGCAACTGTGCCCCTGATATTTCAGGGCACCCCTCTCCCCACAACTCAGACTTGGCTCCCAGCGGACACCACTTTGGTGGTCCTGTGTGCTGGCCTGCCCACCTACTTCCCCCTTGAAGTGCTCCACCAGGAGCTGATGGCCGGTTTGGCAGCATATGGCTCCAACCACATCCTATAATTTGTGGTCCCAAATGGGGCCACATGACTTGCTGGGCTTCGGGCATATGCCACAATAAGCCCTGAATTTAGTAAAATTGCGGTGGCAATTCTGTCACACACCATTATTCCCTCAGCGCCCAAGCATCCATTTTGGGCCTACGTCAAGGGCGAGTGGATGATCTGTCCATCATGTTTTGAGTTAGACCACTCAAAATGCAAATGCCCCTACTCAACTATGTCAAACAGATTGGATGACTCATCCGCAGACCTTTAATCTGATGCCCACCCTGTACAATTTCAGGTATGGGGCAAAATCCTACCTCCTCCACCCCCAAAGCCTGTTACTGCAGCTGAACCTGCAGCCAACAATCAGCCTCCTCCCCACCCCAATGCCATAAATAATCCCTCCAATCAAACATCATATTGGATCCCAGTTCAATCCCATGCATCCACAAATGAATCAAATAAACCTCAACCATACGCTGATTCCCCAAGCCAATTCAACAAAAACCCATGGGAATTATTGGATGAAATTGATGAATCAGGTAATGTCATTGAAGAACTGTCGCTGAAAGTCGAGTGGCTCTGTAATGCAGAATGTGATTCAAAATTCCCGCCTCAGAAATATGTTCCACAACCCAACTAGAAACTGTTCTACAGCGACCACCAGCTTGCAGTAGAAGCAGCTGCCACACCAGATTGCCATCTTCTCCGCAAAGCTGCCGCCAAATCTGTGGCTGCATTCGCAGGAGGAATTCCACCTCCTGTCATCCCCAACAAACTTACTCCACAAAGTAAGATCAACATGAAAATTTTACACAAAAACGTCACTGAAGCCATCCAGAACGTGTTAACAGTAGCACGGAATCTGAAAGCAAAAATAACCCAAACCAACATTGCCACATTAATTAAATACCCAGACACCCGCCTCAAAGCTGAAGATGCTTTGGCCAAATACATCGTTGGCATTATGATGGCTAACAACTATTCAGAAGTTTCAGCCATCAGAGATATCGAACCCCATACCACTGATGCCCCCACACCCCTAATATCTGCCTTAACACGCACCCTACTCTGGAATGAGATGGATTCAGCCGAAAATGATCTCATGATCCCCCTCCCTATCCACCATGGAGGGATAGCAGTATTCGCTACCCACCTGGTTGGATATTTTTTAAGTATGATTTAATTGATCCGTCCATTTTGGGCGTTTTGTTTGAATCATTAATTTCTATTATGATTTTAGTTTTAGTTCAGTAAATCTGTCCCCTGGTCAGCTTACCTTGGTTAAATAAAATATACTTTATTCTGTCATGTCAAGGACAACAATCACCATATCGTTGGTATTAGTTGCTCAGTGGGTCAAACCCTGTGCACAATCCGTCAGCATATCTCACAAGTACCGCAAATTTTACAATGTGATGTACGAGGGGCTCACTAAACTGGGCAAACTTGGGGATGAATTGATGGTAGTACCCCATCATGCCCAAGAATACCTGGATGTTGCAAAGGGTTTTTGGCGCAGACATTTTAGCAATCGCTTCTACCTTGTCTTGAAGGGGCTGAATCCCATCTTTAGAGATGGCATGTCCAAGAAAATCCAATTTCTTTTGTAAGAAGGTTCACTTGGAGGCCATCTAGTACTAAAAAAAAGTTCACTTGGAGGACTTCAGTTGTATGTTAGAGTCCCGCAAGCATTAGAACACTTCCTTTAAATGTGTTAGGTGCTCATTGAAGGTCTTGGTTAATTCTGTGATGTCATCAGTATAGACAATCACACAGCTCAGCTTGAGATCTGAAGAATATGATCCATTGCCCGCTGAAAAGTGGCTGGTGCATTACACAACCCCTGAGGTAGCCGAGTGGGTTGAAACAAACCCTCGCTGCAGATAAGGGCTCACTTCTCCTGACCCTGTGGAGAAAGGTCCATCTGCCAATACCCGCTAGCCAAGTCCATGGCGGAGAAGAATTTAGACCCAGAGAGTTGGGACAAAGCGTCTCAATGCGGGGGATAGGGTAGCTGTCCTTCTTGGTGAGTTTATTTAGCTTATGGTAGTCCATCACTACCCAATAGCCTCCATTTTTATTCTTTATCAATAGGAGCGGGAATGACTAAGGTCTCTGAGAAGGCATTAACAACCCAGCGTCCAACAGCTGTTTTAACTGGTATGAGTCCAACCCTTCATGTGCCCATAGTCAGTGTCAGATGTAGAGAAGATGTCGCTATAGGACTCTAGTAAGGTTTGAACTTTATTCATCTCAGCTGAGGCTAGTTCATCAGAGATTTGAACATAAGGTAGGGTACATAAAGATTGATTGGCAGGTAACCCCATATCTGACATAGATCAAATACAGTGCACTTGCTTTATTTCCTCAAGAGGAATCAGCTTACCCCTTCCGATCTCTTGATGCTTTTTTACAACCATATCCTTCATGGTGACATTTCCTAGCAGAAGGTTGATAGGTCGTTGATAGGCAGGGTCTAGTACACCCAGAAAAACTTTGGGCTCCAAAGGACTAACTCCATCAATGCTAGTTAGGTGCAATAAGAAATTGTGGGGGATCTGTAGGGTAATCTTTGTGTCAACTACCTTTTGTTACCCGCTTTAATGACCACCTCTTCAGATGCATAGAAAGGGATACCCTCGAGGGCATGCACTGATTGAGGCAACATTTTTGTATGTAAGCAGCTGTGGTGTAATGTAATGTTAAGGCGGAAGAGGAAAACTCAACGGTTCAAGCATAATATTTTTGTTAAGCTCCTCATTGGTCAGAATTAAAGGAACCTCATAGTTGATCAAGGAGAGATAGCCCTGCTTGAAGCTAATAACCCTTCATATTTGAGCAAATACTGGGTTCCAATGAGTAAATCATAGGTATTATTGGTCAAAGCCACTGCTTGAGCTGACAAGAGAAGCTTCCCAAAACGAATGGGTAGGGAAGAGTAACCCAATGGTACAGTATTATTTGGACCTGCAGTTACAAACACTTTAGTCTTTCGAGGTGGGGGGCCAGCTTAATTTTCTTAATGATCTTGATTGAAACAACATTCACCGGGGCCCAGTGTCAAGGATAGATTTAACCCGCACTCCATTAACAATGACCTCCACTTTAGTTAAAGTACCACCCAAGGAGGGGGGTAGAGTGAGTAACTTTTAGAGAAAAGTGGAGGCAAGTTGTTTGGCCATTTCAGGGAATTTATCCTGAATAGTCTGCAGGGTATGAACACTCTGGATAGATCAGAGAAATGTGGTAATGAGCTGGTTTGCACACTGGCAGTATCAATAACCTTGAGACCCTTTATCATTTTCTGAAGATACACAGTGCATTAAAAAAGTTCTGGGACCAACGTTTTAAAGATACAACTTTACAAATAAATAAGCTTTCTTTTATCATAACATAAATGTACAACCTTTACCTCTCTATACATATTTATATTGCTAAAACAATTGATAAAAGGTATGCACATAGTTCCTATTTTGTATTTATGATTAAACCAGATGTCACATTCTTCTGAATTGTCTCTACTTTATCAAAAGGATGAACCTTCAGTGCCACCTTCAGATTATAATTATTCACCCTATTCACCAGATTTGGCTCTGTCTGACTTCTTTCTGTTCTCTAATCTGAAGGTGGCACTGAAGGTTCATCCTTTTGATAAAGTAGAGACAATTCAGTAGTATGTGACAGCTAATTTAAACATGGTTATACAAAATAGGAACTATGTGCATACCTTTTAACAATTTTTTAGCAATATAAATATGTATAGAGAGGGAAAGGTTGTATGTTAAATTATGATAAAAGAAAGTTTATTATTTGTAAAGTTGTGTCTTTAAAACGTTAGTCCCAGAACTTTTTGAATGCACTGTGTAAGTCTGACGATAGATCTTAGCCCAATTCACTCTCTCTGGGTTCAATTGATCTGGTACCTCCACTTCAACTGGGGCTCCTAAAGAATTTTGACCAACATCTTCATCCCCCTCAGACTCGTCGTCAGAGGTGTTATCAATGCAGGTTAGGGAGCCCATAGGAGATGAGGTAGGTTCAGGGCTTCCTTTATGGGATGATAGGTCCTGGGATTGTTCTTCCATCTTATTATCTTTTGGGAGGAGGCGTTAGAAATTATCACAGCTCAAATTCAAATTTCAGGTTAGGGGTTTTTTTGCTGCCTCAGGGAGACAAATCAGACTAGAATTAGCTGAATGAGAGGGTGAGGGGGATAACACCGTGGAGGTGGGTGCTTCACCTTCACCAGCTTTTGGTCTTTCCTAGCAGTGTGCTTCTGTGAAGCAGGTGGTTTAGCTTTTGGACCTGAGCATTAAATTCATTGTTAGTGGGAGTGATTGGGACCTGATGAAGGGGTTTAGGCTGAAGAGAAGGCTTCAAAACCACTTGGGAATGCTGCTCTGGAGAAAAAGATGGGCAAGGCGAAGGAACGACTGCTTTCACCAACTGGGTATTTGGAGCTGAAGATGAAGAGGAGCAATGCCCCATCACAGCCATTACCATCCTTTATCCTTATGGGAAGAAGAAGTAGCAGTGTGTGGTGACAACTCCAAAGGTGCAGGTTTCAGAAGGAAACAGCTGTAGTAGAGGCTAAAATAGCTGGCATAGCTGCTTGGATCAGAGTCCCTTGCATAGGGTCAATTTCATACATAACAGCCACCTCTGTAAGGCTTTCTTGATATCTCGTACATTTTTAAATGAACGCTTTACAGAAGAGAGATGCATTACCAAGGAGGGATGGGACGCCAAGCCAGCCAATTTAGCCATAATAGCATCTTTTTAGGAGTAGCATCTTTAAAAGCGATAAGGGTTGAGCTTTAATGTAAAAGCGTTTGGCAAAAGAGGCAATTGATTCGCCCCGTTGCAGGCTAAGGCACATAAAGGCCTGTTTTTGCCTGTTTTAACTTTGTAGGGAGCTGAAATTCCTAAGTTAGTGCTTGCTTCACCTCCGCACAGGTGCTGAGGGTGGCCATATGTGGAACCATTATTTCTTGAGCGCCACGACTCAAGCAGGGAAGGAGGTACATAATTTTAAGGTGATCCGTTGCCCCCTCCATAGCAACTTTAAACATAAAGAGGAACGAAGCAACACTTCCCTTTACCCAGGGTAAACTTATCCATCAAAGGGGGTTGTTGAAGTGGGAGTGGCTCCATAAAGGCCTTGAGAGGGGGGCAACTCAAGCTTTTAAGTCGAGAAAAGGCACTAGTTAGTTGTAGTTCTAAAGCAGTGATCCTAGACTAAGCTGAAGCAGCGAGGTTGTGAGGGGAAGTTTTCGCACCAAGCTCCATTTTTAAAAAGATTATTATGGTGTTCAGGCTTCTCTGTAGTGAGTACCACTTTTTGATTTTTGGAGCTATTAGAGCTCGCTGTGCTGTTATCTTAAACTCCAACAATTAGGGTATGAACACCTACTTATTTTAAATTTAATCAAATACCAATAATATTAATCAATGGTTTTTAGGTAATTTTATTAGTAGCGATAATTGGATAAAAACGACCCTCCTTGATTTCAGACCCTTCAGTATCTAAACTGTCTTGAGGGTCAAGGGGATTATTTAATATATTTGAAATATCTTAGACTAGTTTAAAATAAGGAATATGGGATTATAGCCAATTAAAGCTTGAAAAATCTCTTCTTTTTTGGCTGAATGATGGATGGGGAATTATCATTGACCAAGATGTACCCATGTGGTAACAATTTGATGTATTTCCGCCAATCCCCATTTGATAAATTTATTGCACCTTGGGGGACCCCTTCCAAGCCTATAAAAAGGGGCGGTCCCCACGTTGGTGCTTAAAATGGACCTGGGTGTAGCTGGTGAAGTGCCATCCATTGGTTGCCCCAGGGTCCACCGCATGGTCAGAGTAATCCAACAGCTCAGATTTATGTTTATTGCTATGAAATATTTAAAATTGTGTTACCCCAATTTGTGAGGTTCCACTAAGAATTAGCCAGGGTCTTTTAGCCATTTAAATCATGACTATTATTATAATTGATCTCCTCAATATTGTGGACTTGTAAATGTCTGACATTTCCTCTTTTGCAGCCGAGTTTTTCCCACAACATTCTTTTTCTGAAGTCTGAGAGGCAAATGTCTAACAAGCCTTGTAGAATACCATATTTACTTGTATTAAAGTAAATGCTTGTAATGAGCAAAGCTTTATTACATTAAACCAGAATTAAGAGACCTTGAGATATGCAGAACCAAATAGAGAAAACAATATAAGCAAGATGAGGAGAAAATAAGAAACAAATTCATTGAGTTGACACATTGTTTAGAAACCAGGAAGTTACCTAGAAGTTTAGTGTTTTAAAACTACAACGACTACCCTAGAGGTCCCTGGGTGATGCAAATGGCCTTAACTTTCAATGGTACAAATGACACTCTGTGACTTATGTTAGTATATGGTCTGACCAAATATTTTTTATAAAATTGGCGATATGGTCAATATCCACCAGAAGTGTTGCATAGGGCCAAGCCCACTGAGCAACAGACAGATTATATGAAGAACTTTTGGTACATGAAATAAACGTACTAAATTTATGATAATATGAAGCAATAGCTTCAGCCACGCTACTTTATTTTTTTTAATAACTAGCAGATTTTGTCTTCTTGCAATTCCTTCTTCCTACTATCCACTCTCTTATTCCTTCTTCCAAAAGAACCCCGTTGGTGTCACCCATCCCACTCATATCTTTGTCACTTTGGTCAGTTCTGACCCTTCATCTTAGCTAATAAGCATTTACTTTAACTTATCTGGTTCTGCCTATCATTGAGGCTTGGCGGAATTCACTCTATTTGCTGAACTAATATAACTCTATTGACTTTCCTTAAAATCTCATAATTGACTATCCAATTTTCAAATTCTCTTCAGCAATTTGAATGCAATCGCCAAATTAATTAAGGCTTGTTGGCCAGTCATACCAATTTATTGATATTATCCCCCTTGACTGGATATAAGTCCCTTTTTGTTTATAAGGCTGCAGGACCTTAGTGTGTACTTGGTTGATAATATGACCAGCCGTGAGTTCCTTTTTAGTGTAGGCATCAATACCTTTCTTCTCAATTATCTCAACCTTACCAGCCCATATGACGGCGAGATTTTTTTGCTTCCTTCCAAATCCATGTTGGTCGTGGAACAAGACATAGTCTTGTACAATGCACTATGGGAGTCTTATACGTCTGCTTTGATCAGCCACCTGAACACAAATCTTTTTAGCTAATCTGGTAGAGTAATCTTCCATTTATAATTTCAATTAACAAGTCCATTAAGTTAATCAGATAAAACTGCAGCTCAACTCCACCAGTGCCTATACACAGGAATAAAGTAATTCCGGCAAAGATGGATGCCTTCCCTAAAGCAATTGGAAGGAAATTTTTCTTATTGAAAAACGATAGCTATTATAAGTGAAGAAAGCTGTGGATAAGAGGGTACTCCTAACCAAGGGGAGATCTTACAAGGTTTCAATAAATGTTCACCAATGTTCCTTTAACCCCTCTCAATCACCCCACTATATTCAAGGTGATATAGTCTAGTTAAGACCCTGTGGATTACTATTAGTTTGTTCAAATTTGGAGGAAAAGGAAACGTGAAATTTGTCCCGTTGTCTGCGAAATAAACTGCGGACAGCAATGGCGCTGTATGACACACTCCATTATGAACTTGGCTACGGTAACAGCCCCTAGATTGCTATTTGCTCTTGCTTCTACCCACCTGGTCAACTGATCTACTACTACTAGTATATACTTGGAGCGTTTCACTCCAGTTGGCAGAGGCCCCACCATATCGAGGGAAACAGTGTGCCAAGAAAAATGGGCTTAACCAGCTGGTAGGTAGTTTTCTTGTGGAAAGGTTTCTCCACTTGACACTGGTGACAACACACAATTGTCTTGAGCACATCGCAGTGCATGCTCTCCCAATAGTAACGTGGTCATGAAAACTCCAATGTTTTCCTCAACCCTTAATGACCTACCGCCTTGTTTTTGTCCCAAATAATTGCTGGCCTGGCGGAAGGTTTTGGAAATTCAGTGTCAATTCACAACTTTCTTATATAGTTTAAACCTTCTTATGCATTATGTCCACCAAATCCACCATACTGGCGAGTGTAGGTAATTGCGAAAGACAATCCGCGTTCTGTTGTTTAGACCTCAGCCGGTGTACTATCTCAAAAGTATAAGCTTGGAGACCAAGTGACCATTGAGCAAGCTGCGCTTCAGGTTTCCAGAGATTCTGAAATTAATGCAAGGATGCATGATCCGTTAACACTTTAAATCTTACTCCATGAGTGTATCCCCAACTCTGTTTATGTGCATATATCACCGCTAAGCACCCCTGTTCAGTCACATTGTAATTTTTATTCATAGCTATTTAAACTTCAGCTACAAAAGGCGAAGGGGTGCTCCGGACCATCATTGTTCTTCTGATAATACTGCCCCTACTGCAGGAAGTGAAGTGTCCATTTTCAAAATAAGTTCATCTTCAAAATTAGGGTGTTGCAAAACTGGTGCGCTAGCCAACGCAGTCTGCAAGACATCAAAAGCATTTTGACAACGTTCAGTTCAGTCAAAGGTGGGTTTTTCTTTAATAGCTCAGAGTGGCTTCCCAATACAGCTGAAGTTAGGAATAAACCATTGGTAGTAACTGACCATCACTGAAAGCACTTGAATATCCCGCTTATTTTCTTCCAAGTCATCTTACTTATAGCTTCCACCTTTGCAGCTGAGGTTTGAGCCCTTTAGAGTCTACCACAAGCCCAATATATTCCAAATTCTCCCTAAAAAGTAACGCTTTTTTGGTTTGATTTTCAAGTTGGCTTCAGCATGTTGGTGGAACACTTGTTCCAAGTGGTTGAGATGCTCCATGAATGTCTCTAAGAACACCAAATCGTTGAGGTAGACTATAATGCAGGACAGCTTCATGTCACTCAAGATGGTGTCCATCGCCCGTGGATTGTAGCCAGGGCGTTGCAAAACCCTGAGGCATATGCATGGGCTGGAACAATCCCAATAATGTGATTATGGTGTATTTCTCCTGTTCCGCTGCTGGAAACTCAATCTTTCAGTACCACAATATCAAGTTAATGGCAGAAAAATAGTTTTGCACCTCCTAGCCTATCCAAAGCATCATCATTCCGCAGAAACAGATGCAAATCTTTTTTGTGAGGTTGTTAAGCTTCCAGAAGTCAATTAAAACTCAGTAGGCGCTGTCCTTTTTCTTAATAGTTAACACCGGCGAAGCCTTGGGACTCTTTGATGGCTCTAAATATCCCTATTCAATCAAGTTATCTACCACCTTGGATGAACATCTTCCACAGCTTTGGAGCGACGGATAGGCCATGACCAAATGGGAGGGTGATCTCCCATATTCAACCAATGCTTGATTCTGAATGCGCAGCCCAAAGCATGGTTGTTGGAAGCAACAATTCCTAGGTATTTTTCAAACAGGGCCATCTCCCTATCTTTCTGTTCCACTGACATCCCAGTTAGATCCTCCCGAAAAACCACAGTCAATATGCCAGATGAGATTTTTACTGATAGGCCGATGTCCTCCCAAGAACCAAAGTCATGAATAAGGTGAATCTCATTAATAGGAGTCAGGTGCAGATAAGCCACCACTTGGTGCCTTTGAACCATCTTTGACTCCTTCTTTATGTTTGCTATCAATACATTCACTTCCCCATGCCCTGGTAACAGTATACCAAGAGCTACATGGGTTCAAACTGAAATTGTTGGTAGGGTCCCATAATTTCACCATACAGTCCTTTGGCAATTCTATTTTGGATCCATTTCTACTATGACCTGATGCCCAGAAGGTATGCTTAAAGCATTCGCAGCCCATAGCGGAATTCTGTCATACTTACAAATCTGGTTAGAAAGAGCTCTGGTCTTTTGCTTCAACTGCCGATATTGGACAGGAATCACGCCATCACTATACGTGAATTTATCTTGACTGGAGCAGATGAGGTCCTTTGGGACTCCGTTGGAGGTAAAATATATGGTGATCCGTTGTCCCAGGCTATTAAAATTTCTCTCAGCCATATTGATCACCACCCCAAATCGCCACATGAACATGTCCCCAATCAGCATTCTATAATTATTATTAGGCAGAGCCACCACAGGGCGCATGCATTAACTGAACTGAACCTAAGAGATAACGCGCTGAAAGTGCAAATAAATCTGGATCGGCAGAGGTAGAGCGTCCCATCTCTACTCTATTTGAACTTTTCCCTGTTCAATAAGGGCTTTTGGTAATGCATAGGCATGCAGGTTTCTGGGCAGCTAGCCACATAATGACCTCTTTGAACGCAAGAAAGGCAGGCGTTTGTATATGGATCAGGTCTCCACGTCACCCCCAAAAACCCAGTACTAAAATTAACTGGGAGATTGTAATTTAATCAAGGATGACACATGTGGCCATAGCGAGGATGGAAAGGACCTGTCAAAGTGTTGAGTGGCTAAGTATTATTTATCAGATTATAGCCAAATCTTTGCTGTCTATTTCCAAAAGAGGATTTAGTAACAGTTAAGGGTTATTCTTTCCACGATGGAAGCACTAAAACATGATGGTTAAATGGCGTAAATAATTGCTAATTTGCATCATTGCTGCATCATCTTGCAGAACGTGGACCTTAGCATCATACAGCTCCTGATTTGGCTTAACAGCTGCTGTCATCGCAATGCCCACATCCTCATTGATCAAAATATTTGCTCCAATTAACACATAGGCTTCATTCAGGAATAGCTATGCAAACTCCGTTAAAGACTCATTCCATTATAACTGTATTCTTGAAATTTTCAGCTTTGCTTTGAGCCATCTTTGTCACACCCCCAAATAGACAAAGCACAACTTCCTGCACCTCATGTTATGATATGGTGCTATTTTTAAGCTCACATATACCTTGGTCTGCACTCTCTAGATTCAGAGTGGACAACATCAGTTTAGCCTTAAGTCAATTAGAAGCCCCTCTACTGATAATTTAAACCGCATACAAAATCCATTTATGTTTACACATCAGTAAATGGGGCAGCTTGTCATTGTGGACCTCTTCTTCTCTAGCTACACAATTCAGCTTATGCTCTGCACAGTGTAGCAGCTCTGTAGTGCCATCCAAGCGATCAGGAAGTTGGCTGGCTTGGCAACCAACCAGTTGCAGTTGGTGGAAGGCCTTGTCAAGCGATTCGTTATACCTTTATTTACCTGAAAAAGAATCTTTTGTGTCTGAAGTAGTGTATCCAAGAGAAGTTTTAGTTCATAATATTGAAATAACTAGATTAAAAAGATGTAGCTTATCTTAAGTTGATCCTGTTGCACCATTGCTTGAAGAATATAGGACTTTTTAGCATGTTGATCAATGGCCCCCTGTAGTGAGCACTACCGTTATAAAATTGGCAATATGGTCAATACCTGTCAGAAGAGTTGCACAGGGATGCGACCACTAGGCAACAGACAAAAGATATGAAAATCATTGGTACATGAATTAAAGGTACTGAATTTATGATAATATGAAGCAATAGCTTCAGCCACGCTACTTTATTTTATAATAACTAGCAGATTTTGTCTTCTTGTAATTCCTTTTCTTCCTACTACCCACTCTCTTATTCCTTCTTCCAAAAGACCCCTCTTATTGTCTTCCCATCCCACTCATATCTTCGTCACTTTGGTCAGTTCTGACTTTTCATATTAGATTTTAATGGTTTTCTCAGAACTTTTTTGGTTCTTCCTCATCATTGAGGCTCCAGCGGAATTCACTCTGTTCGCTGAACTAATATAACCTCTATTGACTTGCTTCAAAATGTTATAATTGACTATCCAAGTTCAAAGCCCCCTTCATCAACTAAAGTGCAATCCGCCAAACTAATTAAGGTTTATTGGCCGGTCATACCAATTTCTTGACACTTGTAAAATATTTAATATTTTTTGTATATCTAAATAATATTTGACATAGACTTTAATCAAATACTTCACCCTCACAAAGCGTTAATCTACAGTTTTTATCTACTCTCTTTTATCTTGCGCTGCCTTCATCTAATGATAATATTAAGTTTATAAAACTTTGCCATTGGAGATATGTCACTTAAGAGTATTAAATTTACTATTATTTAGTTGGGCAACATAATTAAAGTAATGGTATTATCACTGTTACAATTGTTTGCTAGTAAGCTGCCAGCGTTTAAAATCACTAAATAAATATATTTTTTCACCACAGTGGCTGAGTACATTTAACTCATTTATATAATATTTTTTTTCCTCAGCATTGTTATAAACGCGGCCTTACTAGTATTTTTATTAATCATAATGAGTCATTTGCCAGTATCTCATTGTTATAGGTCATTTGCTATTAATGTTCAAACAACTAAGACTTAGGCTATAGTTAACCTGATTTTTAAGTATAATATGCAACTATCTATAATTTCTAGATGCTATTAAGTTATTGTCATTTTGCATCATTAGAAACTAGGTAAGTTTTTTAAAAATAATGCCATTTTGGAGAAAATCTGGCTTTTTACAATAGGTTTAAAGCCTAATAATAGCCACCCAGACATATACCATGAGCCCCACGCACCTTTATGTATATAAACTTGAACTTTATTTGAGGAACACTGACCAGGCGATAAATTACTGATAAAAAGCAATAAAGCCCAAAACAAATGGGCAACAGGAAAAAATAAAATAAAATAAAACCTAAAACCAGGTAGAGAGCGGAGTGCCACTAACCCATCATGGCAGAGGAGGAGGGGGATCAGGCAGCTCTTTTTCATGTGAAGGCTTTGTGCAAGATGCATATTGGTTGTAGAAGCAGACAAAAGCTGAGAGCAAGGACGTTGGGGCATTAGTGTGGTGGGGTTGAAGGTTTGAAATAACAATTACTTACCTCAAGATCTGCCTGGAAGACAGTCAAAATCAACTCTGCAATATGATGAAAAGATTGAAAGTGGGCATCTGGGAGTTGGGCCAAACTGGCTATATCTTGCCAGGTGATGTTAGCGATTGGGTTGAATGCTTCTAGTTCCACAACGAATAAGACAGCATCATTTGCAGCATTGGTCAATTTGGTTATTTCCTCCTGTGATACTTTGGGAAAATAGGGGGTAGTTGATTCTGTTCAGCCCTACATGAAATTGATAACTGATTGAATCAATTATTTTTGGAGGTGATGGTTATGGGATGAGTCCACTGCTGCTAAGGGAAGCTGGTGGTCTATTTAGAAGATGATGGCATTGGGTTTAGGAGCATAGCATCTAGGGGAGATGGATTATCAAAATCAGATTTATAAAACACAGTCCATTCATATTACCTTGGCCTTTTTCATTGTATTCATAGTCCTCATTTGTGACAAGTTTACCTGATTCATTGACATCATCTAATAGGTCCCAAGGATTTTGGTTTAAGAGGATAGTGGATGCAGAATAAAGGTGGGTGGTAGTAGGCAAATGGGTGAGTGCTTGGGTACATATGGCTGTCCAAGCCTGACTCTGATTGGTCAGGGTGAACCCAGTGTGGTGAATATTACCAGAGGTTTTGGTGGGTGATTTCCCACATTTTAAAAAGAGTGAAAATATTGGCAATTTATGTATATAAAGAAACAGCTTGGTTTTTTTAAAGGTAAAAACCTACTGGGGCAAATGAGATTTTAAATATTTCTCAAAGTTTTTAGCTCATCCATATTACATTTAAATGCAAATTGACCTGTGAGTATAAAATCTGATGTGAAAGCGCTTATTTTCTCATTTGATGTCAATACAGTGAGTTCTACAACCCTGGAAACTAAAGTTATAATGAGTATCATCCAGAAGATTATTGCTTTGCTGAACATGAGTGACTTACCTATTCTGAAGCGACAGACCTCAAGGCCCAGCAAAATTATGTTCATTGTACTCATCATCTTAGCATTGATATGTACAAACACATTGACCAACTTTCAAATATATTGTTTTTTCACTATTTAAGGTTGCTAATGAGTAAAATACCAATGTCAATCAATGTTGACTTGACAGCATTAAGAACCTGGAAAGAGTTTTTCTCTCTGAAACTAGCCTTCAAAGAGATTGACTCCACAAACACTATAGTCCGCTACTAAGGACAGGAGATAGATTATTAAATTTCATTTCTTGAAGTCATTCTGGTACCTTGACCAGGAAAAAAAATCTAAGGTGGTGCTCTACTATTTCATTAGTCTGTTGAACTATTTTATTCAGGAATTTAGGTAAGGCAATTGTATTAATAGCTAAGGTATTTTCAGCTTAACCGTTAAATTAAACCAAATAAAATGATATTTATCAGTTTTTTAAAAGTGACCTATTCAGAAATTATAGTTTTCGTTGTAATGACGCTAAAGAGGAAGGATAGCTTCTGAGAGGCAATGACTAAGAATTTTTGCTTCAATAGTGTAATGTTAGGTTCTTGAATTATTCCTCTAACTCTATTATCAAGAGTATGAAACTATTGTAAAAATAAATGCAAATAAAACTAGAAAATATTTTTGTACTTGTTTTATTTAGTAAAATTCTTTTATATTTATAGAGTGTAAGGGAGCCTAGTGTGGAGTTTACGTCTGGGCCCTACTTTATAAGAATTTTACTTTTTATCAAGTAGGAGAGTTGAGCAGCAGCCTAATACAAAGTCTATTTAAGGATTGGCATTATTCAATTGTACTGGTTCTTTGTAGTTGCAACTCTGGGTATTGGGATTTGTTTTAGCTCAAGCTGTCAAAAAGTGGTCCCCTCAGGATTGTAACTTGTTGCAAATTATAAAAAACATCTAATAATTTCTTATCCATTTAACATATACCTATTAGATTTCTTTATTTGGGTCAAGGAGATCCAATCTCAGATATGAGCAATCAAATGGTTTATTGCTCCAATCTTTAATACTTGGATTTTTCACAATTATAATTACAGATAGTGCTCAGCTCATTATTCTGTCAGAGGGGGCATAGGGCTTTAGGAACCTAGAATGAGCCCATTTTACCATGTTTTCTTGAAAGACATTTGCAATGGAATATTTAGAACCAGTTTGTGTAGTACATTTTATAGGCCTGACTAAGAGATTTATAAGTTGCTGGGTCTCCCATTAAGGCAATGGGGATAAAATAAGATATCAACAAGTTTGAAAGTGGGAAGGACTAGTCAACTGGGAATTGGACCGCTCAGTCTCCTTTGTATTGGTTGTGACAATCCCTTGGGTGACAATCGTCTGCAATCTTATATTGTCAGTTAGTGCACCCATAGTTAGTTCAGCAGATTATAAGCAGAAGAGTCTACAATTGGTTATACACTGCTGGGTAATAGGGATTCGCTTCCATAGAGGGCCTGGAACGTTGACATTATGATAATGCAATAATAACTTATCCAGTAGGTAATAATGTGTAGGTAGATAATGATATCACCACACAGTATTGGTGGCCATCATCTTATAAAGGATAGATACAAGAGTAAAGTTAATAATTCCACTGCAAAGTTGGCTGAAGTATTTTAGGGAGCAATGAAGAGTTGGAATGGTAACTGTTGATATTCTGATATGAGTGGACAATAAGCCCTGAATAGCTATGGTGGAATGGCGAGAATCCGCCAACTATGATGTTTACTTATGAGTATTTGAGCGCCTTGAGTGAGGCAATATTGGGATATAACAGATTCTTATTGGATTGCCTACAAATAAGGCGTTAAGGCAATGTCAACATTTGACAAATATAATCAAGTTCGCCTCAAACTGTTGCAAAATAAAAGTAATAATACCATTCCAAAACCAATGAGAATATGGCGGAGTAGAATAGTCTAGGCTAAAAGAACAGCATCGTCCAAATTTGCTGATATATAAGTGAGATGGTTCAAAAAAAGGGAGTTAATAGTTTTGTGAGAGATGAATAGCGAAAATCCGCTAGGTTATGAAATAAATAAAAGTGTTGTTGGGGGCAATTGCTCCATATTTTATTACATTTTCAAGTGTGTTTAGAGGATGACGATCCTCACATCATCTGTCCATGGTTCAGTGGGTTAAACCTATGCAACCCTTACAGCGTATCATAATGGTATTGCCCAAGATTTATAACTGTGGTGCTCACTACATGGGTCCCATTTATCAATCACAAAAAAAATAAAAATAAAAAACTCAAGTAGCCAGCCAAGTCTCATTAGGCCAGATTTTCCGGGGAGTCTGCATAAAGCACTGCACCTGTTGAATATGAGGAACTTAAAATCACTTTAGACGAAGTGCAAAAAAAACAGGATGAGCTTATTAAAGAGCGGAACATTGTTATAAACCAGCTTGACAGCACGTTTATCCAAATGCAAATTATGGGACAACAAACAAGCAGCTTGCTAATTATCTATATGACAATACTAAATGTTTGCATGGCACAGAGCATAAATTGACTGGTACTGATCAGCCCTCTCATTGGGAAGAGGATGATTGGCAGGAAGCTGCTTGTGGAGAACGATAAAATGAGGAATATGTCTCTGGCAGTAGTTATTACCCCCAGGAAGGCAGCTCAGGATATGGTTATGAATCAGAAAGCCAAATACCTCAAGTAACGGCAGTGCTGCCCACAGCAGAAGGCCACACTACCTCCAAAGCAAAGGACATCCCAACCTCCTCTAGAACAGCTCCTCATTGAGAGACTGCTTATAGGTTTTGATTATTTCTCAGTTCTCCCTAAACAATCGCGTCTATGAGTGGGATGAGGAGGTCAATATTAAGAAGCTGCCTCTGTTCAATTGCAATGGGAAAATCCACATCTTCTTTAAACGATTTGAGCTTGCAGAGAAAGGTGCCTTAGATTGGCATAAAGCTAAACTGTTGATATCTGCCTTTGATGTCGGGAGTTCTGATCAAGTCACCTGCTACCTTCCAAACTGCTCTGTTAACTATCAAGAAGCTAAAGATACTGTACTATGACTATTTGGGGGTACCTCAAAAATGTCACAGCAAAAGACGAAGTTCTAAACTATTGGTTTCCACTGTAATAAGACCCTCACAGAGTTTGCTGACAAATTTATGGTGGAAGCTCACATGCTGATTGGGAAGGCTATATAGCAGAAGCTGATGTGTGCATCGCAATGACCTCCACAGTAAAGCCATATCATGAGCTTCACAATTTTATTTCTCTGATTTTGGATGATGACGTTATCATGCTCAAAATTGTGCAGTTCTTACGTCTTATAACTGCTAACTAACCTACGCCTAATACATAGTGGAAACATACTGCCGTTTCCACAAGATCTTCTTATTTGAGGGTAATACTCTCATCATGCCCATATGCCACCTAGCAACCCCCAGCCTTACAATAATTCCACACCTCGTCCTCATCTGAATTACTCCCAACAATTTGACTTCCGCCCTGGCCCCGTTTATGAAGCTTGTCAGTAGCTTAACTACCTGAACTGGCCCTGGTTACGCCAAACGGCAACAAAATTATTGGCCTATGATTTCTTATAAAAACTAAGGACATAGCTCTTATAAGGTTTATTGCTATAAATTTGGTCACACTGGCCACCTGTCATACTGTTGCCCTACTTTCATGTTCACTACGTGCAGTAGGAGCAAAACTACAAAGGAAAAGATGGAGATGAATAGAGATGGGACTCTACCTCCACTATCCCTGCCACAAACATCCCACCTGAGTCAATTGTAGTATATCCAGCGGAAGTCCCTCAATATGATGACAGGATTTTATTCCATCAACCAGTTAAAAAAGTGAACGTACTGACACAAGCGCGAGCCAAGGACAAGGCAGATGAAGGACCTCAGGAGCAACAAGGCTGTACGCCTGTAAAATGTTCAATCAAGCTTCCTCAGAAAAGCTGGATCCCGCTGCAGATGCGCCAGCTCTAAAAGGAGTAAACGTCGCCCTTCTCATAGACGCCATTGCTTAAGAATAACCCAAAGTTCGTGAGAGGATTATGAGTTCCTTGGGAAAAGAGATCTAGTAAATGTCTACTATTAAACAGAAAGTTTCTTCTTATTCCGAGTGTACATACTTAGATATTTTTGTTGCAAAAAATAAAGCTCGCGCTATAATTGATACAGGAGCTCTGGTCAGCATAGTTTCCACTAAGCTGATGGCAAAGTTGACGTTAAAACCTGATGAGGACATCAATTGGTGTATGGTACTGCTGGAGCGGAAAGCAAGTCTCTGAGGGAGCATAAAGTGCGCTACCTTTGCGGTTTAGGTCCATTGTCATTGTAGCTTCAGCAATAGTGCTACCTAACAGTAACTACAACTAATAATTGGAACTGATTTCATGTGACATTTTGGGGCTGTCATTGGTAGGACGGAGGAGACCCTCGACATTTTAGGGCAGCTAATCCCAAGTTTACTTTACCTCTAGCGGAGTGGTTAAGGATCCAGTGCCCTTGGGCAATATCAATCTTTAGTATAGTGATAGGTGATTCCAGTACCCTATCAATGACAAAGCAAGACTTGGTCTCTTCCCCAGAAGATATATGAATATTAAGGGCTACCTCTCCGAGCTGCTGGGCCTATATCTATTCCTTTCAGACACCAAGTCATAGTGAACACTGAGTTGGGGGTGGAAGTGCCAGATGAACTCTATGGGGAAGTTATTAGTCCTTATCAGCAATTGTGGCTTGAGCCATATGTGGCTCCAGGGCTTATACTCCCAGACTATGTAGAGATCAAGTTTTTGTTAGTGAATCTCCAGTATAACCAATACAAATCCTCCAGCACCAGATAGTGACGTATTTACACTTGACTCCAATTGAGGAGGTCCTTCAGGTTCACGATTTTAGTGTCTCTGGGTGAATTTGGTCTAACCGTCAAGTTGCAGCCCATAGTAATGACAATGGTACCACGGGAGAATTTAATAGGGTTATTGGAAGAACAAAAATGACCAATTAATAGCTTTATTTCAGAAGTATTAGGAGAATTTTGCCATCAAAGACCATGATTTAGGGTGTGCTTTGTGGTATTCCATTAATTGGACACTGGGCATCATACTACCATCAGGTCCCGGCTGATCCACCAGTTTAGGGCAGCTGAAGACGTTGTCACTAAGGAAATTGATATGTTGCAAGACAGGGGATGCTTGAACCATCCAAGAAATCATGGGCTTTGCCCATTCCCATTATAAAAAAGAAGGATGGTACCAACCAAGTGGTGATAAACTAATGGAGCTCACCAGCATCACCAAGAAGAACTTGTATCCCTTGCCTCAGATTGATGATGTGTTGGATTGGTTAGGAGGAGCTCACTACTTCTCAGCAATAAATTTGATATCTGGTACTGGAAAATTGAGTTACCCATGGTGGAACAGGAGAAATGCACAAAAACACATTTAAAGGCATTTTTCAACTGATCCATATGCCACAAGGGCTGTGTAATGCCCCAGCTACGTTCTAACACGCCATGGACACTATCATTGGCGACTGAAGATGTCGTGTGTCCTCATATATCTTGATGATATCAATGTTTTCTCTCAAACCTTTTCTGAGCACCTTGAACATCTAGAAGCAGTATACCGCCTGCTTGCTAGAGCGAACATCAAGATATAGACTCAAAATGTAGCTTCTTAGGGACCAGTTGGAATACCTGGGGTTCGTGTTAGACACCAATGGTCTGAACCCCAGCTGGCTAAGGTGGAGGCCATCCAAAAATGACTACACCAAATAGCAAGTGTAACATACAGGTATTTTTGGAAAATGGTTGGCTACTACTGGCTTTCATCCCTAACTTCAGCTGCATTGGAGGCATCTATTTGAGTTGTTAAAAAAAATGCCATGTTTGAATAAATGAACGCTGTCAATACATCTTTGACACAGTCAGGATTGCGCTGATCAGTGCGCTGGTGCTACATTATCTAAAGTTTTATAAAGAGTTTATTGTTCAGATGGATGCATCCCTTTCCGCTGTTGGGGTGATCCTTTCTCAGAAAGACGATGAGGGATAGAAGCATCCTGTTGCATATTTCAGTCAAAGCATTAACTGCCATGAATGTAATTACACCATGACTGAGTGGGAGTGCTTAGCGGTGATCTATGTGTATAAGAAATTTAGGGTTTACTTGCATGGGGTAAAGTTTAGTCATAATGGATCACGCGTCATTACTTTTGTCGCAGAACCTCAAGGAGCCTGAAGGGCGTCTGCCCAATAGGCCCTCAAACTGCAGTTTATGACTTTGAGATCCTAAAGACTGGGAGAAAAACATAAAACGCTGAATTCTTATCTAGATTGTCAACCATTGCAGTTATGGCGGATCTCAGCAATGTGATGTACAATAAGATGCTCAGTTGAAAATATGATGACAAACCAGCCCAAAACAAAAAGCATTGAATGAGATGCAAACGAATACTTTCCAATGGAATGGGGAACTGTAAAAGTGGATTGGCAATTCTACGGTGAACTTTCCTCGACCCTCAGCATGGCTTAGTATTATTATGAGTGCACATAAGTCAGTCAGACATGGTGGTGTGCACGAGACAATGAACTGTTGAACTCTTGGCATTACTGGGAAAGCATTAACTTTGACGTTTTTGAAACCATTTCCTGTTGCCATCAGTGTCAAGTGGAAAAGCTGTTCTTCAGGAAGACCTCTTACTAATTGGTGAAACCACATTTTGCTTGGTATATGGTTTCCCTTGATGTTGTTGGACCTTTGCCGGTGGGAGATAAACAGTGCAAGTACCTTCTGGTGGCAATTGACCACTTGATCTGGTGGGTTGAAGTGCGGGCAATACGGGATTTGGGGGCGGTCACAATGGCCAAGTTCATGATGGAATGTATTATCCAACAACATGGCTTCCCCTAGTTCATTCATACCAATAACGGAACCAATTTCACCTCTCACATCCTTCAAAAGTTGAATGAGCTCATGGGCACCCTAGAGTTCTGACGACCCCATATAACCCAGAGCCCAAAGGAATGGAAAATGGGTCAACGGGACATTGGTGAACATCCTCTATAAGCTGGTAACCAATAGACTCTCTGATTGGAGTTCACTCCTGTCTACCACCATCTTTTCTTACAATATCAGCTATCATTCCACCATGGGGAAGAGCCCCTTTCAACTATTTACAGATGACACACAGCTCTTCTGTCCTTTCTCTATTTGTGTGTAGAAGATGCTGGAGAAATGGATCCCCATTGATAATTACCAACTTTAGTTGACACATTGATCAAGTTACAAATGGATATATACTCATCCAGCTTGGCCAAAAAGTCTAATAAGCAGGCCACCAATCAAGTATTGCGTAACAGTTTAGCTCATTTCCAAGAAGGTGAGATGGTTTTGTTGTACGACCAGCACGTGTTCAGGCGGAAACACAAGCTGGCTAACTTCTGGGTTGGTCCATTTGAAATTATTTAAAAAACGAGCATCAACGCCTACACCATCAAAGACCCAGTGAGTGGTCAAATCATTAATTACGTGCATGATAAGTTTCTCTGAGCCTATAAACAATAAAGGACTTATCATCCAGTCAAGGGGAGGTAATGTCGTGATTCTGAAATGACTGGACAATATGCCCTGATTAGCTATGGTGGAATGGCGAGAATCCGCCAACTATATTGTTTATATATGAGTATTTGAGCGCTTTGAGATGAAGCAATATCAGGATAAACCAGATTATTATTGGATCACCTACAAATAAGGCAATAAGGTGATGTCAACATTTAACAAATATAGTTTAGATTGCCTGAAACTTAGGCGATAGAAAATTTAAGAATATTATCCTGGAAACAATGAGAATAAGCGAAATAGAATAGTATAAGCTAAGAGAATGGCATTTTCCAAAGTCGCTGATATATAAGTGAGATGGGGCAATTGAAAGGGGAGGATGCTAATATTTTAGTGATAGCTTAGTAGCGAGGATCCTCTGTATTTAATAAATAGATAAAATTGTTGACGGCGCGATTGCTCCATAATCTATTACATTTTCAAGTGCATTAGGAGGACTAATGATCCTCACATTGTTCAATAGTGGTTCTGTGGGTCAACCTGTGCAACCCTTACAGCGTATCTTAACGGTAGTTCCGAGAATTAAAACAGTAACTAACAAAATATTAGTTCCTAACCAACTTGGAATATAAATATAGCTCATTGTTAGAAATTATGACCCATGGGACACATATTGTGTGATAGTGAAGCAAATAAGGGTTAAGGACATAGCCTTTGCAGTGGTGGCAGGGGCATTGATATTCTCAACCCAAATGGTTAGGTTTCAATGGCGAGTATTATGTACCAATGACATTTTAGACCCATGAATAAAGGTCATATTATATCCACACTGACCACACTAAATGCCAATGAGGGAGCCACAACTTTATGCTGATAGCAAGGGCTTGTAAACTCCTTCATCTTTCAAGTTAAACAAGCTTCTAATACTTAGTTTATGGTCTTAAGAATACAGTCCCAATTAAAATATTTCTTCAGCCATTATACATCTTCCTGACTGCTCCATGTCTCACCCTAGAGTGACCTTTGAGGGTAATTTCAGTCCAAGAGGATGGTCGCTCATAAGGTAACCATTTACCAACAATGATCTTGTAGAGAAACCCTCCTTGATCTGGGCGCCTTTTGTCATAAATTGCAATTTTTGTCTCCAAAGTCTTCTACTCTCAATTTTCTGGCTACCAAATCAAATCATACAAATAGTCCTCTTCATTTATAGGCATGGCAAAATTTGGCATCCTTAACAACTCATCCACATTCTAAGGGCTATACTGTCGTGATGTAAGATAGTAAAATTTACCTCTTTAGCCGTTGAGCTAAACTAGCAAGTCCCCTTGGGATCTTTCTTCTAATAGAGCCACAAGAGGGAGGTATGATCGATCATTATAATGAAATGAGTATCATACAGTTAAGTTCATAAAGATAATGGCAAGAAGCGCAGCAAAGAATTCCCATTAGTTATTGTTGTTTTGTTCATTTTTTTTATAATTTTCAAAAAAACCATAAGTCAGTCTACTTGATGATCGTCTAACTGCTAAAATGTCCCCCTCAGCCACATTGATGAAGTAAATGAATAGTACAAAGGGCTGATAAAACTTCAAATGTTAAAGGATAGGCTAGTTAAAAATGCTGTTAAAAGGAGGTAAAACGTGCTTGGTTTTGATCAGAATTTCACTTAAAAGGACGTTTTTATGAAGCAGTGAGACTAAGGGCTTGGTGAGCTCAGAAAACCGCAGGATGATTTGCCTATAGTAACTCACTATCACGAGTAACAGCGGATGTCCTTAAGACTATGGGAGGTGTCATTTTCTCAATCACAATGACCTTTTTGGGTAAAAGTTGGATCTCATTTGGTGTTTTTATAACCAAGGAACTCCATTTCAGGCTGAAAAACAATATTTTAATGGCTTGAGCTTCAGGGACGCCTGCCTTTGTCAATTTAGTATTTGACAAAAGTGTTCCAGTTGTCAATTGAAGCTTTCATGAATTATAGATACAATAATAAGGTAGGTTAGAACACACTATAAATTCATTTCATCTTGTAACCAACAATTGATTGGTGAAAAATGGCAGGGGCGTTTCACAGTCCGTGAGCCATTTGAGTTGACTCAAAAAAATTCTGTCTGCAGTTAGTACGCATGTGGCAAAAACTTGGGGACAAGCTCAATCTGCCAGTAATTTCTGGCAATATCCATGTCCAAAAAGAGGTGTAATCAGTTTTGGAGGAGCAGAGAGCCGTCAAACAAGGAAATGGAAAGCTGTCCTTATTGGTTACTAAACTAAGTTTTTTGTAATCCATGATAGCTGATGACTTTCATCTTTCTTGTAAACAAGTAGGAGGTGTGACGACCTTTGACTTTGGGTGGGCACCAGCAGTCCAAACTTTTATAACTCCTTGAGCCCTATAGCAACTTGAGACTCATCTACCTTATTTTTCCAGTAATGTCGCGATTATATGGGAGGAGTATCCCCAGCTTCTACTTTGTGTACAACATCTTTGATTTTTACCTAAGTCATATGTGGAGATCAAAAACATATTGCATAACCTTCAGGTTGCTCTTCAACCTTCTTTCTTTGTTTAATTGTCAAGTTTTCTCTAAAAGAGGTAAAATTAGTGTTACAGTGGGAGCACCTTTAATTTGAAATCACAAAGGCTTCCAAATTCTCGGACACTGTTAATATTGTCAATGATAATAAGACATAGGTATGATATTGTGGTGTTAGGATACACTTTGCACGTTCTGGATGTCAAGTTGGCCTGTAGCATGGAAATAGGACTGGCATAGGCATGAGAAAAATCGCCTTTACAAGTTAAGATTCTTATACATTTGTTCTATTGACTCCATGGACACATAAAAGGCTTCCAGAGGGGATATCTACATGTACACATGCATTAATTATGATCTGAGACCTTAGAAGAATTATCTTTGGTTCTATGATTAAAAAGGCATCCCTTCATCTCCATAAACCTCATGATGTGGTAGTCTCAATCAAAAGTCTAAACATTATTCAGTTCATTTGATCTTGTTGTCAGCCACTAGTGATAGTGTAAGCTTTTAGAGTTTCTTGTAATACTTGGCAGTTTTAATTATCATGGGGATGCATGTCCCAAGTAAAAATAAGAGCCCATTGGCGTAGTGGATGATGGCACCACACTCCTTGAGAAATCAATTCCCTGATAGTGTTTATAACTGCAATTGTCAACGGCTACCACAAAGAGTATCTAAGAATATTTTACTATACCTGAAGTTAGCATAAATAAGCCATAATAGATCTTGTTCAACTTGAGGACAGCGGTGCCAAAGTCCAAGTAAGAAAGCAAGCTGTAAGTTATCTAAGTTACCCTTATAAGCCACGATCATAGGATGCTAACTGGAGAATTTCTATTGTTGATTGCATGAATGTAAATTTTGTGAACTTTAATGGCAACCCAAGTAACTAGACTGTTGAACTGGGGGTAACAAAGTGAGGAATATGTATGAATCGTCAGAAGAGTAATAAGTGGTATTAAATATATATTGTAAGTAGCAGATAACTCATTCACCCAGGCATCAGTTGAGGAAATCTTTTCAAGGGTAGTAGATTTATATAGAGGCATGGCTGTATTATCGTCAGCTTAAAAGGCTTCTTTCTTCAGGCTGCCTCACTTTTACTAACAGACCACGCTCCACATCCACTTCACTTTGCTTATATCATTAGTCCAGGGTGTGACAATAAATTTTTAAGTAGGAGAAAATCTGTATGCTTTTCTAATCTGCTTTAGTGGCTTTTACACTGAGTCTAGTGGTGGGATTTTGAAAAATAAAGGAACTTATTTAACAAAGCGACAGTATTTTGCTTAAAGCCTCATTAGTTTCTCAGATGCACCTAAAAGTTTTCATGAGTTCAAGTATATGAAGTTGAACGTCAGTCCATGACTCAAGGTAGAAAGGACAGATGTAATGGCGTTGTCTAGAGAAATATGATTAGTAGTAACCAATGGCTGAGCGCTGGCATTGTATCATGTGAAAAAATTTGCAGACTTACAGCGTTATTGAGGCGAATTGCCATGAAGGCCTTTTTGGTTTATAAGGGTTTGATCACTATTAAACTCCTGGTTTAAAGTGGTCTTGACTTAGGTCTAGGTTTGACAATGTACAAAGAGATGTCATAATCTCTCTAGCTTTTCCACAGAGGCATAAAAATGTTCTTAACTTTCCAGTTGTTGATGGCCTCCTACATCGCACACTCTAAACATATAAAAACAATGCAATACTCGCTTAACTGGGAATGAACTCTTCTTAAAAAGTCTTAAAGGTGATCTAGAAGAGGCATAAAGAGTGTTTATTTCAAGATCAGCACTACTGCAGGGCTCAGAGGACACTGCCTCTGCTTAATCACGGGGATCTTTAGTTAATTGTATTAGTCTTTACGCCATACTGTAGATCATTCAAGCACTAGTCAAGGGTATAGGTACTGTCCTTCTGTTCCATTAGAACTTTTAGAGCTGAAATCTCAGCTTTGTAGGTACTGACTCAGCTCATTAGGTTGGTACATTTTTTTCTACCAATTGAGATTCTAATCATTGAGTAGGTGAACTCATGCATGTTTTTTATCCCTTGAACTAATGCTTTAATGGTAAGGTTGGTGTTCCTTGGGAGAACTTTGGGGTAACTCTAAACCATTGAGCGAATAGCTCCAATTGATTATGCAAAGCTTTGATCTTTTCTTATATAACTCTTTCACAGTTTATTAGATCCTTCAGCGCGTAGGCTAAGAGACGCAGGGGGCCAGTTGGTCCTTCAGGCTCATGTGGCCATTCTGCTTCGTCAGAGCCATGAGTCCCTCTAGGCCCTCTGGACCTTAGGCCCTTCAAGATCACAAGAACCCTCAGGCTTTTTGATTCCTGTGACTTGGGTAAAGTCATGCCATTGTTGTTGAAGCTCTTAGATACAAGCCTATATTTGGTTCAGGATCTGTGCCAGAGCAGATTCTAGAGCCTTGATCTGATCTATGGATTTGGAGGAGGTTTGATGCACATACTCATGTACTACAATAGCTACACGCTGTAACCTATTGGTAGGTTGTTTGTTCATGTAGCCCAAATATCAAGATTCAGAAGGGAAATTTGAATTAAGGAACCGTTATTAAGGCGTCAAATTTCTAGGATTACCCCACAGATATTTCAGACAAACTCAGATGTAGCTTTATAAAAATCCTACAAGGTTATATTAAAGATATGCATAAACCCAAACAGAATTAGCACTACCTGATAGTGCAGTCCCAAACTTAGGAGGAGGTTATGAATGGTGGTATGCATAAAAAGTAAAAGTAGGTTTCCACCTCATTATCTAACTCATTAGTGGCCAAGATGGTGGAACCATAAGGTCTCTACATTAGAAAGGTACTACCATAGCTCAGAAGAGGCTGGATCTCCTTTGTATAAATTATTTCTATCCAAGATTTGTTGGATGAACAACTGTTGGTGTTGGACTATAGGTAATATTGATTATGGTCTGAAATTGGGAAGTTTAACTCAAAAGTGGCCCAGAACTCCAAACTCGCATATTATATTAGTGCTATTTAGTATTGGAATGATATATCCATCAGATAGTACTTTCTGCCCTATCAGAGGGGGATTTGCTAGCTAGAACTATTGGCCATATGCTTTGATCGAGGTTTCGCTTATTACTAGCCCCAAGTAATTAGTAATGCTTATTATATTAGCCAAAAAAGTAAAGACAAATACATATATTTTCTTAGTTTCATGATGTGTCCTGATCAGAGATCTATCATATTCTTTGGAGCAAGCTGCGCTTGCATAGACATGGCAAAGTCTTCTCTTTTTACCCTCATGTATCCTCTGACCTGCCAGTGCATCGAGTTGTTCACTTGTGTGCAAGTTCTAATCTCTTTCTCTGAGCATCAACTTGCTCAATATGTTGAGGCGATGGATACTGCTAGCCTCATAAAAGAAGAAAACCCACAAAATTACCTCCTTAAGCCCCATGTCACTGATGCTCCCACCCCAATGCTGTCCACCATGGTCCACCAGCTAAGGTGGGCGAATTTTAAAAGTTTCCCCAAAGCTTTCTCACCTTCTGATATTGCTTCTTAGGCTGTTAGCTGAGGTGTCATATTAGAACTTTTTGTATTTCTAATAATCTCATTGTTTGGCCATTTGCAAATAAAGATGCGTGGCGGTTCCCCCTTTTGAGTTGGGCACCACTAGTGCTAAAAAAGAAATTATATCATATTTTGGGATTGCACTTGGTAGTTTAATAGCTTCTGTAGGGAGATGACTTATCACTTTTGCTTCAATAGGATCCATATAATGGCAAAAAAGCTGGTTTGCAACTGCTACGCTATTGTTAGGTCTAAGATAAAAAAGATGTAAAATATATGTTTAAGCAAGCTAAGGAAGAACTTAATACTAAATTAATTAGAATATTTTCTTCAGTATCTTATAATTTATGAGGGGCCTTTTGACGAAGAAAACGTTTGTTCCTCCACAATTACGATCTTTAATTCTTTGAGCTTTAAAGATATCCTGAAGTACTCCTAGTGAAGGCAACTTTTCTGGATAAGGCTTGGGTTACTGTCCCCATCGCGCTAAAGGCTGCGCAAATCTGAGCACCACAAATGTGGGCCCAGCCATAAAGGGGTGTAGCTCACACTAACACTAAACTGACATATGACCGCTGTGTTTAAGTACTTGGAAGACCGTCTGAACCAGCCAGGACAGGCGATAGGGATCTCATCTCCCTTACTGGTGACAAGACCTAGTGAGCCCCAGGTTTAAGGCACTGAGGAGAAAGAAGCCGAGGCCCTCCCCTTTGTCACATACTTTTTTAGTGAGCTATACCTTTGGCCCTTTTTTGCCCAGGAAGCATTGGAGTCCTTTTGAATCACAAATAATTTTCTAGCATGATCACATTCGCCACTAGCCAACTAAAGATGGCTGACTAGAAGCTAGCCTAGCTTCAGGCCAACTTGGTAAACCACAGCATTTTTTTGTAGGCAGGTACACCAAAGTGCAGCCAGCCAGCAATTTCCCCTCCCTTGTCCTGGGGTCCGCACCCATGCAAATCAGCTCATGGGAAATCAGTGTGACAGGCGATATTGCCTGACTCATACTCCCCCGTCCTTCCCATATTATTCCCTCAGAGTGTGGTACAAATCCGCAAGAACAGGCCAGCACAGTTATCACTACCATAATGCACCCCTTTAGGCCACTAAAGGACCCAATATGTGCACCTCTCTAAGAAATGGTTTTAGCTAGTCATTAAAGTTTCCACGGGCTTTCCCCAATTGCACCTCGTGGAGGCCTCAGCTAACCTTATTTAGCTCCTGGATCCTTACTTCTTACCCAGTAGGAAATCATACTGCAGCCATCTCCTTGAGTTGACGTCCAGATTTCCAGGGTCTCATTTTTCTGATACATTGTGACTCCAACTCTAGGTACTAAAATGTGGTTTTGCCATTTTTCAATTTGTGGCCTCATCAGAAAGTTACCTTGTGACAATTCTTGAACCTTCTTATTTATTCTTTCCATTTGGGGGTATAGATTATTATAAGACAAATTACTTGATTCAGGGAGGCTCAATCCTAGAAAGGGGTGTTTAAACAGCTCATCATTCTAATCTTTGGTACACTTGGATAATTTTTATTAAAAAACTGACAGTCATGTCAATTATTAGCCCCTAGTATAGATTTTATTAAAACATAATATTATTTTACATCTAAAGCTAAAGGTAATGGGGCGCCCATTTGACTCTTATTGCCTACAGTTTTTGCAACTTTACCAACTAGAGGTATTTATGGCCCCAATGATTTTCTGGTGATCCCAACTAGTGATAATTTAACACCTCCGACTCATGCTAACTCTGAAACTTCTGCTCACTTTGATCAAGCAACTTTAACTCCTGCCACCTCAGCAGACCAAAGTCATTTATTCCCATTCCTCATACTTACAACTATGAGGATCAATCTGTGATATTACATGCTTCACGGTCCAGTGGATAGGAATGTCAAAAATCCTTTAAAGTTACTAAAATACCAAGTTGATACAAAACTGGAATGTACACAACTATATTGCCCTTTGCAAAATTAACATTTGATTTCCATGATACTGATAAGCTGGAAAAATTAATAAATTTTTTGGACTCTAATATTCAGTAGCTGATAATGCCAAATTTAAGTGAAGATGTCATGTTTTATCATAATCCTAAAATTTTTATAAAATAAAAATCTGGAGGAGCAAAACGGATGACTGTGAAGATATTGCTTTTCATAATTTATCCTCTAACAAAGGTAAGTCAGTCATGGATTTTATCAATCTTACTTTGAGGCTCATGTGCTATATGAAGCAAAAGTGTTTATGAACTCTGACACCCAAATTAGAATTTATCACTCTTCTGAGCCCTAAAAAACTATATTTTTTATTTTAATCAGTGATTAATGATAAATTACCATTAGACAATTATTTAAATTATAATGCAGCACCACTAATTTCTGAGGTGCCAAATTTAGGATAACACGAGCTTTGTAAAATAAGCAAAAGGCCCATCTACATATATTATATTTATGCTAAGACCTAAAACCTCCTCTAATAATTAGGTTAATGGGAAATTTACTTGTCTTGTGTGAAAAAGGCTAGGATACTATGCAAGTCACTGCTCTGCTATTGTTGCTAAAACCATATTTATGTTATACTCTTGAGATGCTGACTAGAAAAGATATGGTGAAAAGAGTAGAAATCTTTTACTTCTGCCAACCCTTGTTTGATATCAAACTAGCACAAAAGTAACTATCTTCCACTTGCTTATGAATTGCAATAAGAAGCTGAATGTTATATTTCAGGATTTCCCACAGGTATTTGCTGATGAATGTTAGCTGTAAACACTTGGTTGCAGAAAAAAAGGTGTATACAAACATAAGATATAAGAGAAGACTTATGTTCAGCAATCAGAAAAATGAAAGCTCCATGTTATCTCTGCAACACCTCAGAGTTGGAAGGAGTCCACGTGGCAATACCTATTGGGGCTTCGTTGGAATGAAGCCAACTAATATGTGAATACCTACAATCTTATTTGGGTAATGCTGACTCTCTGGTTGCTAACTTAATAGTTCTGCTGAATCAACTATGAGTATACCTCTAGTGATATAAAAATTAAATATTTAAATTAAAGGCTGCTATGGACAATGGGGCACCAATTAGAGTCATGTCCACTAAATCAGTAAAAACTCAGCTATGCGGCAATTATCAACATTCTAAAGGATATGAAAGTTTAGGGCTCAATAACAATAAATTTGTTGGAGCTTAAAGTGCGCTTTTCTCAATATCACCTCGCTTATAGTATTGGCTCATTTCATAGTTTCTACCAAAATATTAGACTTTCATATTTAAAACTTGTATATGAGGATTTATGGTATTAAGGGTTTCGATAACAACACTTTGTATATTTCTTGTACAAGACCAAACACTATACCACAATAAAAAGGACAGTAGCCTCAAATTTGAAATCAGGCTTTGTTCAATCTCGCCATTTAAGATGAAATACCCATTGTTATTATTTTTTTGACTAGACAAAAAGATAGCTCAACAAATTTTCACAAAGAGGGCATCCCGCTATGAATAAAATGAAGTCTTTTTAGTCTAGTGGGCCATCAAATTATAGTGGGAGAAAAAATTAGCAAATATACCTCAGATAAAATGACAAAATGTTTGCACCATTTGACTTATTAAAATTAGAACCTGTTACCACGCCTGGGTTTATCTTCAGACCATGAGGAATTCTAGGTGACTTTAGCTAATCTATATCCATAACTTATATATGATCTATAATCACATGTTTTCACTTTTGTACATATTTCACAGGGAGAAGTAGAGAATATCTAATATTATTTTTAGCACTAGTGGTGCCCAACTCAGAAAAGGGGACCTCCACGTAAATTATTTGCAAATGGGCCAAACAAAGGGATTATTAGAAATAAAAATCCTAATATGGCACCTCAGCTAACAGCCTAAGAAGCCATATCAGAAGGGGAGGAAGCTTTAGGAAACTTTAGTCTGGCGCCCACTTTAGCTGTTGGACTATGGTGGACAACATAGGGGTGGGGCAGCAGCAGCTGCAGCATAAGGAGGTATATTTGGGGGTTATCTTTGTTAATAAGGATGGCAGTATCCATCGCCTCAACATATTGGACAAGTTGATGCTCAGCAAAAGTGATTATCGCTGGCACACAAGTGAACAACTCGATGCACTGGCAGGTTTGAGGATAAATTGGGATCAAACCTAAAGTTTTTGCCACATTAATTCATGTGTCTATTCTACCTAAAGCGAGCTCTTTATTTTCATATTTTGCATCTTTTTTAAACTCGTGAGAGAAATTGGGGATAGGAATACCCTCAACAAGGGGCTCCATCGCCCCATAAAGATGTTGATGGAGGAGAGTGTTGGCAGGGGCAGCAGCTTCTTCCACTGCCATTTATTTATACTTTTATATACTGGATAGCCATTTTAGGGCAAAAATGATGTGAATGCAAATCAGGAGGTTTGACAAAAAAAATTTCAAGGCAAAATCAGGCTTAACATTATAAGCCTAATCCATATCATCAATCCATTTAAGCACCGTGAATGGATTTAAAATGGCTAGTGCTGGCCCAACCACCATAATTGGAGGGGTGGTGAAAAAAGATTAGCTGTGCACTAACAACCATGGCTTCTTCGCTGAAAAAGGTTCAACCTTCAACTCAGGATTCCATAATCTAGTCAAATTGTTTTTATTTTTTAACTTTTAAATTTTTTATTGGCTGCTGCCTTGGAAGCGGCGCCAGAATTTGCTGAGGTTGGGGGTGGGAGGATTGAGCCCTATTTAAAAATTGGGCTGAGAAGGAACTTCTCTTATCCATAACAATAACATTAGTTACTATGATTCAATTTGAACAGAAATTTTTGATAATCACACAGGTGAGATAGGCAATTTCAACAAATCCCAATTAAACTGGGAACAAGCCATATTAGGCAATGGACAAAATGGTTCGCCAAAGGGCAAGAAACGCCCTGGATGGGGACTGGGAACCAACGCTGCCAAGAAACCACAAGCTCAAACACTGTCCAGGTTTGTGGAGTTTACCACAAAACAAAATCAATACATGGAAATCTAATATGCCCAACCCCTATCAAAGGTGGAGCACAGGCTCTAACTTTTCCTAAGGGTCAAATCCCCAACTCTGTGGGAGAAAGCGGGTGAAGCACAGACCTCCCTTTTCCCCATGTGGTGTACGTTACCACCCACACCATCCACCGTGGCTGGTTCAATATGTGTTTTAAAACTGAAAAAGATGCAGACGCCGCTGCAAAAATATGCATCAAAATTGCCCTCCCTGAGGGCAAACAAATTGTGTGCACCACACATTAGATGGAACAAAGTGAACACTTTGTTCATCTCCTTTGACTCGCTCCCTACCAATCTTCCCTGCAAGCTAATTAAGGAGGAGCTCTAAATTGGACTCTAAATCTATGGATAATATAGCAACTCAAATTACGGCGATTTCACCTGATGATGAAATTGTTCACAGTAAAGGCAATCACCTTGATAAACCAAGTCCCTGATGTAGCCGCAGACCTTACAAAATCCCACACATAGTAATGCTTCACCTCCTGGACACGGGAGTGTCAAAGCCATTCTGCGTCAAACCATAACGCGCACCGCCTATAAGCAACCATTGCACCGCAAAGGGGCACAAGGGACAAGCATGACCCATGAAGGAGGGCATCTTAGCCCAAACTTCTGCAATGTCACCATGGACTCAGATGAAGAAACCTTCAGCAAAATTACTGAAGCAAAACACGCCTTCCTCTGGGGAAAGGATGGGCACTACATCCTCATAGACCCAGCATTACCCAAACATTTGAAAACAGGTACAGAAGGCCCACATGCGGGCAGTGGCCAAGGCTGCATAACTCACGGCCTCCTCCATCGACCCTGTCCTAATCCAGGAGAGCATAGAGAAAATTAACCAAGCCACCCAATCAGACAGAATATCCCAAGAGGAGAATACTCAACAATTTGAATGAATCACCACGTGATATCAATGAAACAAACTAACCAGAACAATTCAGCTTCACTATGGGCGACAATGTGGGACCCAATTCTTCCAATCAGCGCAATGCACCAAACCAAAAAAGCTACAAGCAGAAAAATTTTATTCAAACCCTAAAACCACAAAACCTGTACAAAATTGACACAAGGTAAGGAATTAAACAGTGACTCAGAGTGAGCTGGCCTATTGACACGGAGCAAGTTCAATGCAATGAACAGTGGGTTAGGGCTGGATGGCCCTCCCAACTGCTCCTGAGGTGCCGTGGGCACCTTAGTGTCAATAGGGATGCTAAACGTCGCGGTAGCCAGGGCTCAAGCGTCCTAAGCCAAAAAGCTGGACTTCCTGTGAAAACCCCCTGTAGACATCTTGGTCATAAAAGAAACCCAAAATACAGGGGGAAGAGGGATCCTAGTCAGCCAGGGTCTCACCATCCCAATAGGTATGGATGTCCCACTGTGGGGTGGTCATCCAGAGTAACAAAAAATTAAAAATAACTAACTCCTCTTCACTTCTGCATGGCCATCTCCTGGCAGCAACTATTGTAAACTAAGAAGACACAATTTCAATAGCATGTATCTATGCACCGTGCATTGCAGCTGAGAGGAAACAATTTCTCAAAACAATCCCAACACTCAACCTCCCACCAGATACCATCCTGTTGGGCGATTTCAACTGCTAGGATAACCCCCAAAATGGACTGATGGCCTAACCCCAGGGGAAACCCACTAGGGCACATCAAGTTCTGTACAATGAAGGCATCCCTTGGCCTACACAATCCCCTCCACCTCAATCACCGCTCCTTCCCCACATGACCCGCCCTAAAATATGCTAGGGAATGCTTAACTCAATGAGCTACATCGATTACATTCTTACACCAAAAACCCACCATTTGAACATCTCCAACTTCATAACAAAAAAGATCAATTTCTCTGACCACTGACTCATTTAGGTGGAGCTCTCACCAACACAAACACCCACACAGGCGTCAACCTGGATAAAGATACTTGGAAAACATAAAATTGCCCAAAATATCTTACTGGGTCAAACATGTAGCCAAGAACCCACAATTTGCAACCCCATTCATATCAGATCCCATTGAAACCTAAGCAATTTTCAAAACTGAAATAATAAATAAAACTTGCCATCTCGCCTTGTGTAAGTACACCGATGACACAGCTACAATCAGGCACACCTTGGAGGAACTGTACCACCTCAAGACCATACCCAGAAATCCAGCTATAGCCACAACTGGGGAAACAAGTGGGCGGAAATATCTGCTCGCCTAAATGCCCTTATCTTTGAACACCAGCACAGAATCAAAGTATCAGAAAAGATAAGTTCATAAAAGAAGGCGAAAACAACTTGACAAATTTTTTCTGCCAATTCCACTCCCAAGGCAACTAGCCCATATGTACACAGGTCTGCAAAGATGACGGCACCATGGCAACTGACCCAGCGGAGGTCAAGGCGGAAGTACACAATTACTAACTGAACTATATTGTGACACCCCAACTGTCCCCCAAAGATAAAAAATTATACACACCATTGAATACAAAGTGCACCGCCGGACTATAACCTCCTGAACCTAATAATGCAGGAGGAACTCTGGGACACAGTCTGCGGCGCACCACATAGGAAGCACCCAGGGCCTGATGGGATACTTTACGAATTTTACAAAAAATACTTCAAGCAAATCGCCCCCCTCCTCTTAGAATCAAAGAGCCAGTGCCTGCTGGAGACACACCTCCTTCCTGGTTGCCAGGATTCCTTTGCCATAACCCTGTTTAAGAAGGGCGACAAACTGGACCTGGCCAACTGGCGCCCAATTACCTCTCTAACTCTGATACAAAACTACTTATAAAAATTCTAATAACCAGATTAAGCGGAAATCCTCCAAATTTATGTCGCCCAATCAACTTGGGTTCACGCTAGTGCACTCAATATGGACCAATATACACTCCATCACCAACATATATCAGTACAAAGCAACTGAAGCGCTGGTATTCCTAGACCAGGAGAAGGCATATGACCGCGTTATTTGGCCATACCTGAAAGAATGCCTAAGCGCCTTCAAACTCCCTCTCAGATTCATAAAATGGGCGATGCTCCTTACAGAATACGCATCCATAGCTGTATGCATCCCTGGATTTATAACCAACAAGATCACACCATGCAGAGGGCTCAAAATAAGGGGTCCCCTTCATCCCACTGCTGTATAACTTCAGCTTTGACCCACTCCTTCGCGTCGCTGACTCAGCCTCATGGGCATAACCACATAAGGCCAGCCACCAGTTAAGATACTAGCCTTTGAAAATGACCATGTGCAGGAGTAGCTAACAACAAAGATTCCCGATAGCTGGAACGCATCCTAGAGGGGTTTTACAAAGTGAGCAACGCATCGCACAACAAAAAGAAAACAGAAATTATCCTCCTAGGAAAAAACATTAACAACTGGGCCACAACACCCAAACCACACAGCCCCATGAAGGAACAACCCACTCATCCTACCCTTATATCACTTCCTACAACCAACCCTGTCCGCCACCTTGGTATATGGCTTGAAACAGGGGGTATGCCAATGAGACAATTGAGTACAACCTGCTACAGCGGGTATCCAACCGCATCACCTCCCTCAAGGGAAAATCCCTAGGACTAATGGGGCGAGTAACAGTTGCCAAATCACTCATCCTCCCGATGCTGTGGTTTCCTTCACATGCAATATCCTTCTCACCCACATTCCTATCCTTGATCCGTGCACTTTTTAGGGATGATTGTGGCCTGGATCCCGGACACCTGTATGGGTGAAAACACTATTTGGCCCACGCTCCAGCGGAGGCATGGGCCTAATAGACTTTAAGGTCAGTGACAACCATATATTGGGCACCTGGATAAAGGAAAACTTAGACCCAGACCTCCCACAACAATACTGGTCTAGAGCGGTGAGAGCCGAATTTACACAGGTGCTCAAAATATTTAACCCACACAACCCGTTCAGCCTCCTCAAATACATTGCAAACTATCACAATGCAGCAGGCCCACATGGAACCCCCCTCACTTTAATCGCCTTCTCCACACCATTCGGCACATGGGGTGGACCGTCACTATCACAGGCACTAATCAGGGAATGGGAAGGCCCAGAAACTCACATCACGCTAAGGAAACCATATGACCACCCCTAGAGGGACGCACACGATGTATTTTTATTCATCGTGAGAATTGTCTACCTAAATTTTTTAGAAATTCCATACAATCTCACAACACAGAAAGCAATATGGAGGCTAGTACATCATCTACTCCTCAAGCCAAGGGTAAAAACTAACACCTGCGTTGCCTTAGAAGAAACTACAGATCAGCAGATCACACCAACTCCCTCCATGCAACGTGCGCAGTATGTGGAGGGGATGGCACCCTGCACCACTTCCTAGAAGCATGACCCCATCTAGAGCCATATGGCTGGAAGTTGCGCGTCTGGTAAGAACCTAGAATGACCAGGAGCTTCAATCTCCAGAAGCCTCCTCGCACTCCAACCTGAATCCCTGATACCACCCACACTCTGCTCCCTGATAGTCGCCATTGCAATGTGGACAATACACAATATAACACTGGATGTCTTCAAGTGGACTATTCCCACCATCCATGGGACAGTCAGCGGATTTCATTTACACCTACTGGAACACTTTCAAGCCTGGCTTTACAAATACATGAGGTCATAGCAACAAGAAAATTGTTGAATCATGGTTCCCAGTCTGGTTTCTGCGTATGGACTCATTCCTCCACATCTGCTCCATAACAGGGGATACCTTTTGGAGTAAGGCATTCAACTCCTCTATACCTGGAGGTACCAGCTGGCAACAGGGGTAGCTCGTCTACTCTGAGGTACCTAAACCTTGATAAACTTTGCGATAATTCACCTCCCCCAATCCCATTACATATATTAGTATTGTCCGCCCCAGGTCAGCTTACCTTGGTTAAATAAAAAATATTGGGCTAACATGGCCACTGACCTAACGCTGGAAGGAGGAGCTGCTGAAACGCGGTGGCAGAAGCCATAGGGCATCTGTGCTTCGAGTGATAAGCTTGAAACACAAGTGGAAAATGGCGCAGACATTCTTAATGCGTACCCAGAATGAGTGATCAGGGGCGGATCTGATCAACGTGCAGGGGGAATCATGAGGTGGGTGTTGTGTTGGAATGGGCGGATTGTTGCAAAGGCCCAAGGCCCTGCTAAACGATCTGCCCCATTAGAGACCAAGAATTGAAGCATGGGGTCTGCGCTGTAAACAGCCAATCCCTTCATGATTTCGTGTGGAGGCGTTCTGGGGAAAGATGGGAGAACAAACGGCAAATTGAACCACAAAAGTGGCATCAGACAGGTGCTGTGTGCAAATGGTAGGGATAGGGATATTGTTGAAAATAATTGCCATCTTTTCTGCTGCTGATACCTGGGCCTCAGACCCAAAAGCCCAGGTCAAGATAGCACTTGAAAGGGAAAAAATTAAAAATTTGGCGGGTTAAAAAACTGCCATGGTCATCTTAATGGTAGAAGCACTTGCATATGGGAAAAGATTCCCATACTAAGCCTGGAAGCCAAAATGCAGGTTGCTCTGAGGGATCATCAAAGGGCTCTGGAGCACCAACTGTGAGGTCATGAGATGGTGGGCTAAGACCTGAGGTGGGACATAACTCATAGTGGCATTGGGAGGGCTATCAGAGCCAGCCGGGTCATACTTTAGTGGCGGCCAAAGAACGCCAGAATGTGGCACTTATCAGCCCACACCGGGACAGCAGAAGTCAATTGTACTGGCATTTTTTGTTAGGCTTGATTTGAGCAGCTGTTTTTTTGTAAAAATTAAAACTCAAAAAATCAACTTCAATTCAATTACAAAGTGAAATAGAGGTTATCTAATATTTTTATCTGTATGAACTTGGTCTTGAATGCATGGAATGCTGATCCATTTTTGATGATAACTCGCAAAAAATATGGTTTGACAAAAGATTTTAGGACCAACAAATAGCCTTATTTAACTAATTTACCACTTTTTATTAAGACTTCAATTTGGGGTATGCACAGTTAGGATTTTAGCCAACATTTCCAGCTTACCAAGTTATCTTCTGGTTTTCTAGGTGATAATTCCTGCTAGCAAATGGATTGGATACTGGTTGACCTTGTTTGGGTTAATAAAGTCTGAGCAATTGGGTAATTTGCCAGGTATGGATCCATCAGGGATAGATCCAAGTGAATTCTTAAGATCTCATTATGCAGAGTTACTGCCAATATTGGGGCATTGATGGATAATCACTATTTACTTATCAGTTATACCAATTAGGATCAGCCAGGTTTCTTTACTGATAAATTGGAAAGTAATTAGTAGTTTTGAGGCGAGTGATGCCAGCTGCAACTAGTAATTCAATCCATCTATGACCAACTATAATGGGTATGAGTATTATCACTTAAGCAGGTAGCTAGCCAAATTTGGTTGGTTTGCTGTGATTGGGCGGAAATGTTAAAGACATGTTTTCTGGCACATTCTGTTTTTAGTTCTCTGGGATTTCTGGAGAAGGAATCCCTAACTTGATGATGAAGACCATCGCCAGTAGAGATGTTGTAGGTTTTTTAATGATAACGGCTATGTACATAGCTGAGGCGCAAACCAAGGAGTTGGGCGCCAAATTTTCCCTATAAATTTCCTGTAACTTTATTAATAAAAAAGATCCATCAAGATTAATATGGTTGCAAGTAGCATTAATAAGTTCTGTTCATCTTCATCTAACTATTGTGCTATAATTGTGGACCATTTTGTGTGGATAATTATTATAGGTCGGATATCCTTAGAAGAGAAGCAGACCTTTGATGTGAATTTCCGTAAACTCAGCGTGATGGGTACTAAGGCCAGAAACCTCTAAATTTAAGAGTGGATTAAGTTCAATTAGAATAGGGAAAAAGTGTCTATTTATCAAATCAGTATATCTTAGATTATTCCAAGTTTAGCCTTGGACCACATCTGGTTTAATTATTCAACTACAGATAATAGTCATCATACTATTATCACTCATATATTCTATCAAGCAACGCAAATCGTGCACATAACCAAACCTGTGCAATTAAAAGCAAGAAACTATCAGTCAAAACTAGCTTTTACCATTTGGTGCTCACTACAGAAAGTAGTTGAGTAAATTAAGCCAATCTACATTTTCATATAAATAAGAATCACTAAATTTATGGTCTGAATTGGCAATTGTCAACAAGGATGCGTTACAATAAGCCAATCATAGAGAATTCTCTGCCTTAAAGGAGAGAGCAACAAAGATTGAGGAAGGAGTAGAAAAAGTTTCCAATACCAGCAATGAGCTACTCAGGATAGTAACGTCATTGCAAAAGAGAGAAGGAGATTTGGTTAAAGAAGTTTTATTCCTGAAGATTGAGCATGAAGTGGATTGCATTTGTTTGCGCTCACTCAGCTCAGACATGGAATGGCTAGTGAAATAGGTCCAAGAACTTAAAAATGAGAGAAGTGAATGCAAACCTTATGCGGCAACTAACGCTAAAGAAAAGACACCTTGAACTCCAGTTGGGTAGTTGACAACACCTAGGATTATGCTGACAGCATTTGCCACTATTTCAAAAATAATCCCCAAGATTACTCCTCAAGTCAGTTGGGTAGCTGAGCAAAGATGTTAGCTAGAGAAAATCAAAGGAATTTAAAGCCACGCAGAAAATTACACACTTTTCATTAGGACTTCTTCCTGAATTCTTCCAACTGTTCAAAATAACTTTTATGGGTATGGTGATAAACAAAAATCTTTGATGGTCATGAGCTGCTTAGATACAGACTGTAAAATCATGGTATTATCTCATCTAGATGGAAGTAGCCAGTAAAATTAAGGAGGCCAAGTCTGCAACAATGAAGGAGATTGGAAGCCCCACGCTTATGTAAAAACGCAAGCAAGAATTTATTGGGGATCCAATTCCTGAAAGACAAGACCTTAGCAAATTTTGCCAACTGATTATATCAAGAGTCACAGATTTTGGCTAGAGCAAAAATATGACCAATATTAATGCGCAGATCACAAATAATTGGCCCTTGGCCTTATTGCTAAATACATCAAATGATGTATTCTGAGTTAGCCACCAACATAGCCACCTCAAAAATGGTGGATAATTTGAAGATGTTTGGAGCATGTTTGAGGCCCCTAATTGAAGCTTCAAGCTCTGTACAGTAAGAAATTCAAATCCTACTAAATTGACACAATCTTCTAAGAAATCAAACAATCAAAAAGTGCAAGAAAATAAACCCATGGATTAAAATGTAAAGACAAGACTAACATGCGCTGTCGCCAGTGTGGAGGGAGGGCCACTTGGCTGCCCAGTTGTTATTATTTATTGGGTTATTGATTATTCTCAGCTGATAACCCATAAATTAATTAACTGCAAGGGTTCATCGTTGTGCAATTCATCAAATTATATGATAGTAAGATGTAATCGTCTGATAAAAGTATGGTGACTACTATATGACGTTGAATTAAGGTATTAGAATTTGGCCCAACACTTGCCCAGTATTTCCTCTCAAAATACTTAGGATGTCTTTGATGGAGATTCTTTCCCTGGTACCACCTAACTTGATCCATGCTCAGATCCTTATTTATGGTTTCTCTATGGTGACACACAGTCAGCAGCAATCCCCGATTAAATTCAGCTTATCTTCTCTGGATCCACGCTCAGATCATTACTTTTTATCCTAAAGAGTCCCAATTAGAGCACACAGCAATAATTTCCCTGAGAAAGATTAGAATTCGAAATGGATATTTATAAAGTATATTAATATAATACTCTGGTAATTTGTCTTCTGTAAATTGTGTTTAATCTTCTCTTCTCTCATAGAGGTATATGAAGGGATATAACTGATGTTATGAGGATTTTTAACCAAATGGTAAACCATTTAGCTTGCACTGCTGAGATCCTGGTTCAAATCTCCTTGTTGACGCATATAATTTTTTTGTAAATATTACTGATACAATTTTTCAATGATAGAATAATGTGATGTAAAAGATAAAGATGTGCTAATTAGAACAACAGTTTGCCGCTAATCTTCTTTATAATTCACTTCCACCTCAATCAGGTAATCTCTTACATCCCAGTAATTTCTTTCTTACTTAATAGGACTAGAGACATAACTCCTATGTCTTTCATGGCTTGAGCCATAAAAGGATCTCAGTCCGCCTAAATGATTAATTCCTTGCTTCTGTAATAACCCCAGGATGGGTGACACCAAATGGAGAGTTGAGCTGATCTTTATCTCTTCTTAAAATTTGTTTTTTTATTAGTAAATTCTTAGGTTAATTCATAGTGGGAATTCGGTGCCCAACCCACAGTTGGAACCTCCTCAATGAAATGGCAGCTGGCGCCATAAATTACCAATCCTTGTCTCATCAGGGATGAAGTTCCCCATCCTGGCTAGAATTCCATCATTGGACATCCTTGAGACCTAAAATGAAAAAAGCAATAAAACGTGTCCCTAATGCTTTCCTCTTGATCCCAGCAAAGCAACCATATTTGGAAAGTGACCTGCTTAGGTAACAGGACTTGTTACCTATTACAGCAGGTCGCAAACCAACTTATGGAATTGCTAGTCGCAGGCGGCATTACTTCCCTTGCAAGATGATCCTTAAATTCCCTATCAGTTGGGAATGAAACCTGGCTGATCCAAATTGGTACACCCAATAGTTAATCATTGATCAACTACCAGATGCCCCTATTTTGTTGCCAACTCTGCCCAATGAAATTTAAAAAATTCATCCAGATCAATCCCCAATGGATCTGACCCAGGTGAATATCCTAAAATCCCCTGAACATTATAACCCCAAAATCAGGGTCAACTGATATCCAATTCACTTCTTTATAGGGAATTATCCCCTAGAAACCGCTGGTAATTTAGTCAACTGGGAATATGAGCAAAAATCCCAAGACATCCACCTCTTACCTAGATTTCTTTAAAAAAAATTGGGACAGGAGAACACTGCTTTAAACACTCAATCAAATACTTCATTTGCTTATGCAGAGTACTATCAATCAGTACTCAACGCTGCTCAGGACAATCTTTAGTATGCAGCTCTATTCCTCTTCCTCTTCGCTACTGCTTACTCAGAGCACGGTCCTCATGACCTTCTGTCATGATAGGCTGATCAATTTAATAGAGACAATATTAATCCTGGGAACGAGTTTCCCCATCAGGGCATATGACCCGCTGTCAAATTCAGGATTCGTGGTCCAGCATCCACAATTTCCTGATTTTCTCCTTATCCTTGACAGGAGATTCTTGCCATCAATGTTCATTTCGTGGCACAATTTTAAATGTTCATTTTTATCTGCCCTTGTTATTTTCATTTAATAACCTCTTGGCTCCTATCATTCTTAATTCTTCTCTGGAGAGCTTATTCCATTAATTTTGAGATTAATTTCTCCAAGATTTGAGCTTAATTGATTTCAGAGTGCATAATGTTGACTATCATATAAGTCTGACATCCTCCTTCTCATCCAGATCATTTGTCAAATTATAAGTCTTGGTATCAACAGCTGCTCAATAGCTTGTATGATAAAGGCCTTTGGCTCTTCCAGCTGATGAGTTGATCTGATTGTTGGAACCTCTTCTATGGTCCTTCCAGGACTCATAATCATAATCAAGTACCCATAGTCAGTCCTTCTGTGGAATTACCGGAATTGGTGAACAACCTTGACAAAACCAGGTTACCAATTGTCTTGAACAATTCGTAACCAATCCTTCCTCTGACATTATATTTTGTAAGATTTCAAAACTCTCCTGGATTAGGCTCCATTTGCAGATAATCCTACTATAATCATCAAACTCCTGAAGCAATGCCCTCCTCTCTCAATTGATTGTTCCTCACCAGATTTGACTTACTTGCTGAGTTCTCTTTTGACTCAAACAATATTACAAGCCAGCTGTTTTGGCCACCAAACTAGCCATCAGAAACAGCGTACAGTTTGAATTCCCCTATGCAGAATTAAGGCCCAAGTCACTGAGGCTTTGTCCATAGCTCTGAACTCTTCCATCTTGAAACATCCTAAGACGAGATGTTGCAGCCTATGCTCTTCACTTTGCTGGCCAAGTTCTTTGAAGCTGGGCCATAAAGCTTCCAGCCTCTCCTGGCTTCCATCGCTCATTTTGCTTCAGCTTCTGAGAAGCTTATAGTCATTGACTAAAGGATGTTATTCACTCCTTGCATGACTATCTCGTTTCTGGTTCATCCCATTGATATCTTCCACTGATGGCCTTAATAGGAGGCATGATTTGGCAACCCCCGCCTAGTATCCCTTTCTCAATGTTGGCTCATATTTCTGGTGTTCTTGATGAAGCCCATTGATTAGCGCTCAAGACCAATCTACCAGCTTTGGTGCCATATTAAGATTACAAAGAGTTATTTGCCAACTGCCTCTTCTTTAACTGTTGCTTCCCTCCCTGCTCCAGGGTATTGCTTTTGGCATCTTCTGACATTTCTATTTCTCTTCCCTAGTCACTTTCTCACAGGGATCTGAATCCGCTGAACAAACTTTGCTTTGAGTAGGTCTAGACCTCACTAGAATCTGATATCACATAGATTTCAACGGGTTATCAACTCCTACTACAATCCATCCTCCCTCTTCCAAGAAGTGACATAGGTGTAATCACTCACATGCCAAGGATAAACAATAGAAAATAAAAATTATAAAAATATTGTTTTTTCTATGATTTTTTAATAATCTTTTTTCCAATATTTATATCAAACTTTTATTTTCTTTTTTTCCCAAAGGACTTGACCTTTTTTCAGTTCAGCAGTCCATCTTTTTATTTTGTTCCCACAAACTGGAACCAAGGTACTTTCAGACCTACTCGTTTTCTATGGTTCAGAGATCTTACTTTTTTAATACAACCATCTAGTTTGGTTCAGCAGTCCTTTCTTTGGACTGGTTTAAATCATCAGAACATAACCAATTTAATGGTTCAGCGGTCCTTCTGGAACTCTACTTTCATTATTTTTTTATTGATCCATTGCTTTAGTTACTTAGCATGAACTTGATTTACTACCCTTCCATCCAAGAGGTTCTTGATGGAGTAGGCATTCGTCGCTGTTTTTGGTGATAATCTCAAATGGACTTGACCACAATGCATCCAACATGTTTCTTCTCCAAAAACTATGCGTATCTCAATAGGCAACTATTTCACCTATTTAATATCTAAGGACAGTCAGTTCTCTTTGTCCGTTGTTTTTGCTCAAATTCTTTTCTTCAAAGTTGTATCAAATTCTTTTAATTGCATTTCAATCAGGATTCTATCAATTGTTTCAGGTACTGTTAAGAACTCAACCCCAATGTTATATCCACCACTGAATATAAATCTACAGAAATGCGGCCTTCCTTCCATATAGCAACTCAAATGACATTTTCCCCACCACTATATGATGACTGATACTGTAGGAAAACGTCACCAAACACAGGTACATTTCTCACACAGAAGTTTTTATGACAAGCTTCCACAGCGTCGCAGCCAGCATCCTATTAACTCGTTCTACCAATACATTCATCTCCAGCTTGTAGGGTATAGATATGAATCCTTGGATCCCCATTATTTCATTTAATTATGGGATCACATGAGATGTGAAATTTGATTATTGTCGCTCAGCAGGACCTGTGGGCATCTATGTCAGTATAATTCTTGATCCATGATGAACTTTGAAGTACTGGTAGCATCTACTTTCACCAGAGCCTTCATCTCAACCCATCTCATCAGATGATCTATTGCAACTATTATGTACTTGACTCCCCCTGTGCTCATCATCAGAGGTACCATCACAATGATGGACACTGTAGCCAAGCAAATCCAGTGAAGATCAGTTAGTATCCAGTTGTATTCTTATGTGGCTTGTGCAACTGGCACTCCACACAGCAAGCCAGATAGTCTGTGACATCATAGTTGATGGATTCTCACTAGTAGTACTGGCAGGTAAGGTTGGTTGTTTTTCTCAGGCCTCCATGCCCAACAATCTTATGAGTGGCTTTAAAGATAGCTGCTCTTTCTGAGATCTGTGGGTAAAGTAGTTTCTTCCCTTTGGTCGACTTGAAAACTTTTCTATCCATGGTCTCAGTGTTTTCCATAATTTTTCAAAGTGCACCTTGGATTTCTTAGGGATCATTCTTGATTTCTCCATTGAACATTATCTGGAATAGCTCATCCACCTGCTGGTATACCATCTGGACCATTGGTAACTGAAATAAGTCATTCACACCTGATGAGAAGCCCCATCTCGGTGGACTATCTCATAATTGTAAGCCTGTAGATTTAGTCCCATTGGTACAGTTGTCATTCTGGTTCTCATAAATTGTGCAGCCAACACAACGAGGAGTGGTCCCTAGTCACTTTCAAGTGTGTTCCATGAATGTACACCCAAAACTGTTTACAGTATTAAATGACTACATGGAATTCATGCTCAAATAAAGTGTAATTCCTCTTAGCGACTGAGAGTGTCTGGCTCACATATGCCACTGAATGTTTGTCCCAATTTTATCTACTTGGCTCAATATGGCGCTAATCTCCGTCAACAAAGCATCAGTTTGTATAATAAATTCTCGATCATAAGTTGGATATTTCAATATTAAAGAATCCATTAAGTACTGGCATAAGTTATCAAAGTATATCTGTGATTTTTTAATCCAAACGAATCCTTTTTTCAGATCCTTCAACAGGTGAAACAAGGGCTAAGCAATTTTTTGGAAATTCCAAATAAATCTTCTATAATATCTGACCATTCCAAGGAACACTTGGATATATCAGACACTCTTTGGCACAGCCATTTTCCCATGGCTTTGATCTTCTGGGCTTGCAGCTGCAGACCATAGAGTTGATCGGCAATCCCATGTTTTACAACTTCCATATGAAAGAAGTAACACTTCCTCGGCTTAATCTTTAGGTTGTCCGCGGATATTCTCTTGAACACTTCCTCCAAGTGGTGCAAATGGTCAGTAAACGTCCTATTGAACACATTCATATCGTTCAAGTAACCATGATGAAAAAAAACTTCAACTCGTTTAGTATAGCGTCCATGGCCCTCTGAACATTTCAGGTTCATTGCACAGACCCTGAGGCATCCTCATCAGTTGTTATAGCCCCTTTGCGGTGATAATCACACAATTTTTGGACTTCTTTTGGCAAATCAATTTGCCAATATCCTAATATTAAATCCATCTTGGAGAAATACTTCCCTTCTCCCAATTAATCTAGCACATCGCTGATTCTTGGTAATGGATACAAATTCTTCTTCAAAATATAGTTCAGCTTCCAATAATTGATCAATATCTGATTAAAGCCATCCTTCTTCTTCACAATAAGAATTGGACTCACCTTGGGACTCAACAATAGAACTAGAAGCCCATGCTTCAATAGTTTGGTTTTTTTTCCTCCACTACCACTTTGGCTGCCTTTGATCATCAAATCAGTCTCACCCTGATCAGCAGATTTCCACAGTATCAACCTTGTGGAGCACATCTCTCGTACATCCCAAATTGTGGTTGTCCTGGGCGGATACTTCCTGTTACTTTTTAAACAATTTGAGCACCACCTCCTGCTGAACTTCCATCAGATCAGCTAGTTGCTCTCAATTGACCAACAGGTTGATACACTTGGTTACCATGGCTGGTAATCCCTTTTTAATTTAAGTGTCCTAAAATTATAGAAATTTCTCAGTTCAGCCATTGGTATTAGGTGAACAAGCGTGAAGATCTGATTCTTCTCAATCTTCATTAGTTTTTTTACTTAAATTCACCAGGAGAACTCTAATTTATCCATAGCCCGCCATTATTATTCCAGGAGCCTCCCAAGGATCTACTCTGGAATTCTTCCATGGGCTTCCAACCACCCCATATAGCAGCTCCGGTAGTTCTAATGTCAACCCTATGGCAACTATTATTTGTGATCCTGGCGGAATGGTTCATGCATTCTTGATCCTCAGTGAAATTCCCCAATTTTATAGAAGTTCCATTGGCACTTATTGTCGCCTCCAGCCAATCAGTTGGTATCAACTTGGGACAATGCCATCATTGTATATCAGGTTAATGAAGTTATTTCCTCTACTCACCGGAGCTTCCCCAACCTTTTGATAGACTGATGGTAACGTTTGACCTAATATGGTCAACATATTTTTCTCAAAGTTGCATTTAACTCCATACTTTCACAGAAATTCCGACCCAAATAAAATATTGTAGTTTTGGTTGGCCAAAACTATTGCTGGAGCAGATACCACCAAGGATCCAAATCAAAGTGGTAGAGCACTATATGCTCCACATGAGATGGTGGTATTCAGCACAACTGTCCCATATTCTTTTTTATTTTACAAGTTGGGCTAGATCTTCATCATCTTATGCCAACCTGGTCAGACTATATTAATGGGCGCTCACTGTCAACAATCGCCCTCACCCATACTAGATTCACTAGTATATCTATATACATAAACTCAGAGTATTGTATATTGTAATTACTGAGTATATAACAGCATTATTAGCTGAATCAAGGTGTTATTTATTTGCTCCAATAAATCAGGGAATGATTTCTTGATCGAGCTAAAGGGAATTGACAGGTTTGCCTCATCTAATCTAACTTTGGTCAATTCTTTGGTATTATATGCAGCTTGAATCTTGTCCACCAGTTGTCAGGCATACGGCCAAGCAACTTCTTTAATTATCTCAGGGTCAATCCCCTTTGCCCCAGATCTTGTTACCATGTTCACATCCAAATTACTACTTAATACAGCTGAACCTGCACATCTTCATCCACAAACAGATCACTGATGTCAATTTTATTGTGAAGAATATTGGGAGGAACAGGTTTATCCACAGCTCTAGACTGTTCCCCATCTAGGCCACGAGCCCTTTTCATGAATCTTTTATGAGTGCAGACTCTTTCGCTTGGACCACTTTAATTTAGTCTTTGGGTTTCTTACAGTGCACAGCGAAATGTCCTTTTCCTCTGCGCTGGTAAGAGACTTTCTCCTTATTAATCCGTTTAAAGACTTTGAGCTTATTTTCTGGTATGGTTTGGTTATTCATCTCCTTAGCACCCTCATTGCCCTTATGGGATTTTAATTTCATACTAGATTCAATTTGAAACTTCTATTTGGGGCATCAAAGGTAGCTCCTTAAATTTCAAATTGTCTACCATCTGAGAGGTGGTAATTTTCGTCATGAACATGGAAGACAACGTTTGATGAAAATTGCAGTAGGGCTGAAAGGCCACTTGTAGTGCAATTTGGGCAACAAAATGTTCCAGCACTTTCACTCCAACTAAGATTTGTGATTCTGGTAGAAACAATCGGTGAAGCTTGATAAAGATTCATCTTTATGGAATTGAATGTCCATATACTCTTGTTTGCGCTTTGACATGTGCGTCAGGCTTCCAAATTCTTTCATAATTGCCGCTTTGGCCTCTGCATACAAACAGCTGTCTCTTATAGATAGAGCAACACTAGGTTATGGCAATCAATATCTAGGCAATTCATCACCATTAATGCCTTTTTATGATTGCTGTATCCGTACATTGTCATATTGAACAATCTAGAAAAAAGCAGGGGAATTATCCTGATGAGGGGTCAGCAATTTAGATGTCATTTTGATTTCCTACAAGGTTTCAATAGCCACCTCTCTTAATTTGGCTACTCAGCTCCCTTAGGGAGTAATTTTGGGCATCATCTCTGAAATAGCAGTAAAAGTGGGTGGCATGTTTCTTGGGAAATTATCTTTCCAACTGGCATCTGAGGAGTTCTTTCTTTGGCATCAGTAGCCGCATATGGCTCACAAATGCATTTATGAGTCTTCAACTCCTCGACCTGTTTAATCAACAGCTCTATAACTGCACTGAATGCTCTTAAAAAAACGCTATTTGCTTAATGCTCTGTTTTCAGATCTAAGACTTCTCAAACTAAGTCCCCGTTTTTTTTTCTTCAATGATGTTACTTTTTAAAGTAAATCATTTCCAAAATTTGTGACATTATTGACCCCTTCCTTGATCTTGTTGACTCTCTCCTCCAAGGCAGTGAGTCTCAATGATCCGTCAAGTTTCAGGGCATTCTGATCAACAGTTGCCAACTCCATACAGAGTATACTTATTTTGTCTTTATATGAAACATGATCTAGTATCTTCTTATCAACTACACCCCCATAGTGAGCGCCAATTGTTACAATTTATAAGGTTCTTGATTATTCTCAGCTGATAATACCTAAATTAATTAACTGCACGGTTCATCGTTGTGCAATTCATCAGATTATATGATAGTAAGATGTAATCGTCTGATAATAGTATGGAGACTATTATCTGTAGTTATAATAAAGTACTAAAAGTTGGCCCAACGCTTGACCATTATCTCCTCTTGAAATACTTAGAATGTCCTTAATAGTGATTTGTTTCCTGATACTGCTTAACTCGATACATGCTCAGATCCTTGTTTAAAGTTTCTCTCTGGTGACACACAGTCAGCAGCAATCCCCAATTTAATTCAGCTTCTCTTCTCTGGATCCACACTCATATCCTTACTCTTTATCCTAAAGTGTCTCCCAATTAGAGTATACAGCAATAATTTCCCTGAGAAAGGATATATCTCAGAATGGATTCTGATAAAGTATATTAAGATAATACTCTGGTAATTTGTCTTCTGTAAAGTGTGTGTTTACTGTTATCTTCATTTATAAGGTATTTGAAGGGATATAACTGATACCAGTAAGGCTTATAACTAAATGGTAAAACAACTCCCCATTCTCAACTTTCTCTCAAAAATGCACTCTTAAATCTAAAATGAGATTTGTAAAAGCATAGAGAGAACATATGACTGTGAAGTACTGAACATATAGAGCAGTACACCACGGCCATACCACTTAGCTTAAGTAGGTTTTTATGCCCGTTTGTGCGAAGCACAAGGAAACAGACAGCTGCTTGCACCAAATATGACCTTAATTATAAAGTACGCCAAGATGGATGCACCGTCTGGATGGTTTTTACCAAAAACCCTAATAACAAATTGGCAACACAAACGACCAAAAAATAATTGAACTCGACTAAAACCATGAAAACACAATGAAAATCGTGGCAAACGCAACTGACTCCCCAATATTGATTTTGCCAAAAACCAGACAATTGATGCCACCCTTGGGGAGTGCAAAGCAACGCAAAGAATAGTGGCGTCAGGGATATTCCCCACCAAACCTCAAATATGTGAGGGGACAGGGCCTCGCAGGGGGAAAACTTTTTTTTTGAAAAAACATAAAAACCCTGACGAAGTTTTTCTTAAATCAGATACCAAATCTAAACCAACCAGAGGAAGCCAAGGGTCTAGTTCATCTGGGAAACAACAAAAAATGTTTGCGAATGAGATGGACAAAAAAATAAATGACACTTAAAACAATTGCCAAAAAATTATGTCAGAGACTAGTCCCAACAATGACCAGTCAGGGGGGAACGGTCCCCAACTACAATCAAACAGGCAACCTGAGAAAATTGTCAGGCATAATCCCTGAAGTACCATCAGGTGCAATCCTCAACAAATCCAAGTTGACAGTGGGGGCAAAATCAGCCCAGAACCAGTTTAAGAATCAGAGCAAACCATCAGGGATGATCCTCGTTGGGGATGAAGGAGTATCAGGCACACAATCTGAAGGATCAGACACCTGCAAAGCTCTATTGAAAAAAGTAAAAATAATACTGGAAGGGGCTGAAACCCTGAAAACAGTCAAGTCAAGTACCAGAGCCCCGGTGAATTACACCCCATCCAGAAGGACATGTTAGCCCACCTCAGAGTGCCTTCATGCGAAATAAAGCAATGGGAGGCCCTACAGTTCCCATATTTAACGGCAACACAATGATCTCCAAGAACATTATGCCAGCCATTGCAGCCATATGGCTTGAACAATGTTTTCCGCTGGGGCAGCCAAATGATGGCTTGACATCTAAATATCTCTCAAGATGGTGATGCTCTTTAAGGCATCACAGATCTAGAACTGAAGACGCCCTTGAATGTAGAAACTTTCCCTAAAGCATAAAGAAATTGAAGCCACAGTTAGAGAAGATTTAAAGCTGGTGTATTCAAAGGCTTTGATGGAAGCCAGTATTGACCTCCTTAATGATGTAATATAATAGGCCTGGAACATCAGGAAGATTCAGCGAATCTTTTTGGTGCTTGGGCCTCACTCCAACGGAATTATCTGACTACATGAAGCAGTTGTGAACATTTTGACTGCCCTCGAATGGGCATGACATATCATTCCAGTCAAAACTGTGCTGGAATTGTATAACACCACTTTCTCCCCATAGGAGATAAAGCCATGGATTGCAGCCAGGTTCAAGGCCACCAAGGCCCTACACTGGTTGTACACTTGAATCCCACCGGCCACCATCTCCAACCTAATGAAGGCGGGCTGGACAAAGGAGAAGGCGGTATGTGAGCCCTTTCATGATTGGTCACTGGAAAAGGCCATTAACTGGTCTGCCAACGGATTTACCCCCTTGGAATTAAAATCTGGTTCCGCATGGGAGCCAGTATTGACCAAGTTTGTGAATGGTCGGATCTAGAAGTAATAAAACCCATCTACAAAACCCCCTGAGGACAACCCTTCGCCAACAGGAAATAAAAACTCTGGCACGATCCCACCAACTAGCTGAAGCTGCAGACTGGTATGCGGTGGGGTTCACCCCAGAGTCGGCCCAACTGTGAATGGAACATGAGATATCACCACAGAAGGCATAAGCGATGAAAGGGATCATGACCCCAGACCTGGGCTGAGAATGGCTCAAAGTGGGGATATGAATCAAAACCATACAGGATTGGAAGCAATCCTTCCTGGAACCAACAGTAGCTGCCCCATATGCCGCTGAAGGTTTTGAACCTTCTGAAGCCTTTCAGTGGTGCAAGGTGGGAGTCATGACTGCCATGGCATGAATATTTACAGATGGCGGGTGGAACAGCGTTATGATAAGGGACTAGTGCCAGCGTAGTTCAATTACGCTGGAGGCCCTACAGAAATACTGTACCCAATGTGTGGCCTGGAATCTGTCCTCAAATGATAACAACCTGGATTTTTACCAAAGGATGCCCTCAAGTGGCAAAGCCTTGAGATTGGAGCACAAATGGCTAGGAGCACTAATAGCTGTGATATAAGCATAAGCCAGATAGAAGCGTTCCTCAATTGGGAATTTAGCCTCAATGAGTTGGTAAGCTGGATAATGAAGGGGAAAACTCCCACCAAAGTACCTAATCCTAGCATGAATTCAAAGTTGTATAGCGCTGTGGCAGCCCATACCAACAATAACGCATGGAATGGGGCAAGAATCCACATCAAATACATCCACCAACTAATTAGCGTAGGCTTCACAGACCACCAAGCGCCCAAGCCATATCTAAAGGATGTAATCTGTATCCACCTACATCTGGTGGTGAAGGAGTGGTCCAATCTGATAATGGCAATTTACCAGGAGAATAATGAGGTTCTAGAAGGAGGGGACTTTGACCACCACTGGGTGCCCAAACGGGGCTATATAGATATTGTGATCCAGGCGAATTGGACCATAAAAAACTCCCTGAGATCGGAATCAAGTATAAAGGGAGTCTATCTGCAAATGAAATTGACTAGATATGCTAACCAAACCGCGCAGTGGGTGACATTTAAAAACGTCCTTACCAATCGGGAGAGGGAATGGGTACACAAATCAATCCAGAGTAGACTGTCATTTTATGGGGAAGTATGAGAATTTTAACAAGCCGGCGGTGATTATATTGCAAAGTGCCTTTGCCCCAAAAACAGTCAAAGTGCTATATGAACTGACCCCATGGATGAAGCTAAATAAAATCGCCTTACCACATTTCATCCACCTGCCCAGCCTAAGCAGAGCCGTGTACATTGATCATGAAGATGTGAAGCAAGTATGCCAGTTCTGTTACCATACAGGCCATACAATGGCTCAATGTCACCATCACAAGGTAAAGACCCCTTGAGAGTATGATATGACCCTGTCGGAGGGATCACAAAGATCAGATCCAAAACATTCCTTTGACCAAAAGCCAAAGAATGGATCCCACAGAACCTAATGGAGGTTGTGATATGAAATGACAACAGCAAGAGTTGGACCTCGCCCATATGGAAGCATGGGAACTTGAATCAGCCAAGCAACCTAAGCGTATGACAAGTCCTTCATCAACCCAAACCATGAATTTTACAAAATGGATGAAGAAATGAGCCCCAAACCAATGGAGCCACGCCCATCCCAAGTGGAATGGATAATCTGCGAGGAAGAAAGATGGCAGAAAAAACTCCAAAAAAAATACCTTAAGAAGTGACAGGCATCACAAGAGGCCAATAACTTGAAATCTAAGCTTGATAAGTCATTAGCAAAATTGAAGTCAACTCAGAAATTGTCGGCAAAGAAGCTCAAGGAGACTAGAAATCAAACAACTGAAACAATATGATTGGCAAAATAGGACAATTGGGCTCCGACCAAAAAGGCCAGATATTCTGAAAACCCAAATGAAGGGGTCGGAATTCAATTGAAAGATGAGGGGGAATTTACCATGCCACCAGTAGGGACAATGGAGCACCCAGAGCAGGTAATTAAACCATCCCTGTTGTCCATCAATAGGGAGATGGTGATGTCAACTGAATTTCCTGTGCACAGGATGACCGTTAATACAATCCCAGTTTAATTCAACTAACCCTGAAGTTCATCCAATACCCTACACCCACCCTCAGCGACACTGACCAATAACAAGAAAACTTCTGTACATGTTTCAATTAGCAACCCCAAATGTATTAAACCCATACCCATGAGTTGGGCAGCTGGAAATGAGGGTTGTGACCACAGATGCTCAGGGGATGGCAAGCATACAACTTAGAAGGCAGAAGTTACACCATTCAAAACAAACAAATATATAGACATAACTTTAATATCAGAAATGCAAGCAGGTTACCAAAATGAAATGGTGCTGAGCTCAATCCATGATGCAAAGAATCACCTTTGGTCCTGAAAATAGGCAATCAGGCGCTCTGGATGGATCATGTGGCGATCATCGCATTAAACAAAAACATAGACCTGTAATATGGAGAGGAATTTATGCCAGAAGGATCCTAATAGCAACTGCTATGCATAGGAAAACTAACAAGAGCCTTCGTGTGGTGGAAGTTTACCCTCCACCGAAGCACCACAAAAACCAAATATTTTAGGAATTTTTATCAGAAGTACAAGCTGAAGTGACAATGGTTATAGCAAGAGACCTAAATTGTTGGACAAATGCTAATTGGGAACATACCCAACAAGAAAAAGTCCAACAAAAAAGGCTGACAAGATATTAATATACCTAGTCAAATTGGGGATGTGACTCACAATTGATGAGGAGGATGACGACCTGGCCAGCCTAACTCAATGGAATACAACTCCACAGGAAACCCACAGGCTGGTTTGCACCTGGATTATATACTAGTTTCGTCTGACCTCAGGCTGCTGACATCCAACAGCAAAGTCAATATAAATGCTGAAAGTGACCACATGATGATCCGCATGGATATCAATCTGGAAGAACTCCTGAGGAACTGTGAATGGCAACTGGCACCAGACACACTAAGAGATGGGGAATGGCTCTGAACAATTGAATCCGGACTGATTGACTGGTCACATATCTGTATTATCACCTGAAGATTGACCCTCTGAAATGATGGATCTGGATCAAAGCAAAGATGAAGCAAGATAGCATGAAGTTCAAGTAAGTGGCAACCTACAAGTTTACTGCTGCTGTGAAACAGCTAAAAACTGCACTGGAGAGGTTGAAGCTCATTAGGCGGGACAGCGAAGAATGGTGGAGCAAGTATTGAACAACACACAAAAGATATTGGGCCTTAATGGCAAAACAGGATTTAGAGTGATGGACCAACTCTACTACTGATATCAGAGCTTAGTGGGGACAATGACCAAATAGGGCCTAGCGCACAAAATAGAAATCTGAACCAAGGCTAGGATACAGGAAGTAGAGGCGGCGGAAGGGGAAGTATCAACAGACCCAGAAATGATTTGTGCGAGATTAGACGCTTCTACAGCAAACTATTCCACCAACTAGTAATGAGCAAATCAGCGACGGATGACCTAATTGACCTGGCTAAGCTGGCACTTGTGGGCTGTATGCTAGAAGATGTCATTAACCTATCCACAGAAATTTTGATTGATTAAGTTAAGTGGGCACTAAAAGAGTCACCGAGAATGAAAGCACCAGGACCTGATAACATGTGTGCATAGGTGTACGGTGCATTCTGCAACTGCATCGTGCCAGAAATAAGACCCTATTTAATCTCAGTTTGAAAAATGGACAGAGAAACCCAGGAGGTCAGAAGACTCATATTGTACTCTTGACCAAAAAAATCTGTCACCAAATATGAAACTGGTGCCCAATTGAACTATCCAATGCCAACTATAAGCTGCTAATGCGCATATTATCAAATTAGCGGATGACAACAGCACTGTACACACTCCATAAGGCCCAAAATGGGTTCATCAAGGGCCGGTTTATTTGGGACAGCATTGGCGCGGTTTAAAACGTACTTCAAGATGAGTGGGGGACCAGGCAGGATATATCATATTCCTTGACAAGGAAAAGGCCTATGATCAGGTAGCGTGGTCATTCCTACATGAGACGTTGAAAGTGGTCAGTATCCCCAAAACCTTTAGGTCATGGATATCAACACTGTACTCGGTCCTGTTAACCAAGGTGATTGTAGCAGATGGCATAACCAATGACATTTTAATTGGGAAGGGTCTCTGATAAGGTGATCTTATGTCACCAATTTTATTCAATTTTTCAGCTAACATATTATTGGTGGCAGCAGACGCAAGACTCTGGGACCTATCTACCCCAACAAAATGCCGCTAAAAAAGCTGGCCTATGACAATGACACAGCGATAGTTATTAGCTCACTGACTGACCTACAGGGCGCAGAGGAGCTAATGAACCTATACCAGTTAGCGTCAAATGCAAAGATAAACTTGGCAAAAACCTTGGTAATGAGGATTGGCATCCCAAACTTCAGCCCATCGACTGACACAACACCAATCATGAACTCCCAGATGATCAGATTTCTCAGGATACTCTTTAACAATAAGGGGCCAGAAGTACTGGAAATGGAGCAAAATGTATCATTGAGTCTATCAGTCCAAATGGCATGGAGGAAAAATGACAGACTATGCCTGGAGGAGAAAGTTCTGGCAATCAACGTATTCAACTTCTTGAAAATGTGGTATTTTGCCCATGTGTTTCCAATAATCCAAACCTGGAGAAATAAAATCAGGACAATGCTCTAGACCTTCCTATGGTTCAAGGTGAAAGTGGCATCAATAGCACTAGAAACTTTGTCCAAATTGAAATCTGAAGGAGACATATGCCTTCTGGATTTTGAATCCTACGCTCAGCAGATCTGGGCGAAGTCATTTCTTAAACTGATGCAAAAGCACATGCGATGCCCAACTCTAGCCTGGAGCGTGAACTGGGCTAGAGCTCAGGGCCTTCAGTAGCCAGTCTCACCTAGATTAATATGAGAATTGATGGTGAGCCATCCACAAATGCCCTCCCAAAAAGGCACCCCACATTATTAGCAACAGTGCAGTCGGGCAGTGCGCATGGGTGGCTGGTTGTTTGTACTAGCGGATCAGGATGCTGATCAAATCCACAGGGATGTTGTAGCCCATAATTCTCCAATGATTTTCTGCAATGAATTGGGAAGAGTGAAATCAAATCATCTACGAATTTGCTGCCAAGTCAATAAAAATAAGCTACAAATTTACCCTGATCAATTATGGGTATCCGCTCCCAAAACCTGGGTGCAACCCACCCGCTTGACCATTAATCATAAATAACTGGGCAACTAAAGGCCACGACACCAACTACCAAACGAAGGAGTTGATCTTGGGCCTGAACTCCCAACCGGTAACAGCCAAGCAACAGTTGGTAACCTGGCGAATCCTTCACCACACGTTTATATTCAGTAAGTACAGCGGACCAGATTACCTGACCGTGAGTTCCTTGTATGCGCTGAACCAGAAGAAGATATCGCTCACCAATATTATGAATGCGCCATGATCAAAAAATATTGGTCCACAATGTTCTACATCCTGTCAGGTGAACAATCATTGACAGAAATGCATCCAATGCAGAACTTTTTTTCATGAAAACCCTGTGATTATCCTTGATCCAATTACAAGCCTTCATCTACCATTATTGTGTATGGATAATACACTTGGCTCTCATTGCCAAGAGTTTGGCCAATGAGCGCCCCCATCACAAAGTTTTGGTGTCAAAGACATATAATTATCTCCAACCAGCTCAGATGGATCATGTAATTCTTGAAATTAATCCCCGGGTGTGACAAAGCTATGCGTTTGGCTTTTACCACCAGATCGCTCATCATACATAACAAAGCAACGAATCAATTAAAGATTGAATGGCCTGTAAGCCAGCTGATGCTAGAACCGTGGCTAGCAAAGGCAATCACTGATCAGCAATGATCAGGGGTGCTAAGTCCCTAGCGTTCCGAATTCCCAGCCCTTTATCCTCGGCCAAATTCCTATATTCCGCTCTCCCCTCTTACTTTCCTTTTAATTTATTAAATAAAGTATGGAGTTTTTTAAAACCAAATGGTAAACCATTTAGCTTGCACTTCTGAGAACCTGGTTCAAATCTCCTTGGGGACGCATATAATATTTTTATAATTATTACTGATACAATTTTATAATGATAGGATGGTCTGATGTAAAGGGTAAAGAAGTGATAATGTTGAACAATAGTTAGCCGCCAATCTTCTTTATGACTAAATTTCCACTTTAATCAGGTAATATCTTGCATCCCAGTAATTTCTTTCTTACTTCATGTGACGAGAGACATAAGCCTATGTCTTTAATGGCTCCTGACATACAAGGATCTCAATCCACCTGACCAAAAATCCTTACCACCTTTAATAACCCCAGGATGGGTGACACCAAATGGAGAGTTGAGCTGATCTTTATCTCTTCTTAAAATATGTGTTTTTTATTAGTGAATTCTTATGGGAATCTATAGTGGAAATTCGGTGCCCAACCCTCAGTTGGCACCTCCTCAATGAAATGGCAGCTGGCGCCATTAAATTACCCATCCTTGTCTCATTAGGGATGGAATTCCCCAACATGGCTAGAATTCCATCATTGGACATCCTTGAGACCTAAAATGGAAAAAGTTGGAAAACGTGTCCCTAATGCTTTCCTCTTGATCTCAGCAAAGAAACCATATTTAGCAAGTGACTTGCTTAGGTAACGGGACTTGTTACCCATTACAGCAGGTCGCAAACCAACTTATTGATTTGCTAGTCGCAGGCGGCATTACTTCCCTTGCAAATTGATCCTTAAATCCCAATCAGTTGGGAATGAAACCTGACTGATCCAAATTGGTACACCCAATAGTTAATCATTGATCAACTACCAGATGCCCCTATTTTGCTGCCAACTCTGCCCAATGAGATTTTAAAAATTCATCCAGACAATCCCCAATGGATCTGACCCAGGTGAATAATCTAAAAAGCCTGAACAATGCAACCAAAAATCAGGGTCAACTAATATCCAATTCGCTTCGCTATAAGTAATTATCCCCTAGCAACCCCTGGTAATTTAGTCATCTGGGATATGGGCAAAAATCCCAACACCAGTGATTCAAAAGAAGTACATAGAGAATATCAATGTGATATAGGCAAAGGAGGCTAAACCTGCACAGGAGTCTAGAAAAGGGTCTTCAGCCTTGGATGGGGAACATTCTAGAGCTGCGTTTAAGCCCATTCCTCCCAAAATCCCTAAATGAGGACATTGACATCAGTAATCTGTCTGTCAACGACAATGCACATGAACAGCTTTAATAAGTGGTCATCTTAGTCATCAATTCTGTAACTAGAGCCAGAATGAAGGTAATCAAGACCAAAATAATCAAGGATTTTGCTTGCATATATGCGCGCCAACTAGTGTACAAAATTTGATCTGCTGAGAATTTGGATGATTTGGCAGAGGTCAACTAGGATGAGGCGAATCTTTTAATTCCCTTAAGCAAGATTAAGGAATCATTTACTGATCTATTGGGCCAAATAATTTACACCCTAAATTTGGTGAATAACACCACTATACACTCAGTAAATACTTTTTTGCAATACTCTAAGTGTGTTTATACTGAAATACTAGTCAATCGAGTATGGGCGCAGGTGATAATTGACAGCGGGGCACCAATTAATATTGTCCAAATCAAGCTAGTGAAGATAAACGAGAATCTCGCCTGATTTGGAACATAAGAAACAATAGGGAACCGCTGGGTCAAATACAACCATCTCCTGTGGAACGTAAAATGCATTACCACTAAGATTTAAATCTCTGGTGGTATCCGCATCAGCTATAGTTTTGGCCAACCAAAACTACGACATCTTAATTGGGACTGAGTTTCTAAGGACTTACGGATTTAAATGTAGTTTTGAGGATAATACGTTTACCATATTGGGTCAAACGCTGCCTCTAGTTTATCTGAGAGATGGGAAACTCCACTTACAAGGAAGAACAATTTCATCATCATGATATAAAACGATGTCATAATTCTGATTTACTACCAATTAGTTGGACAAAGAGAAGGTAAATGCTGATGGAAATTTGGAGATTTCTGAGAATTCTGTTGTGGAGCAAGACGTCAACCATCATACCGTCAGGATCACAGATACTAGTTGATACATGATTGACTTTGTAATTACTTAAGCTATTGTATGGAGTGGTTGGAAGCCCATAGAAGAAGTCCAGAATAGAGCCATGGGTGGCGCCTGAGATATTGATTCTAGGCTATGGGGATATCCGAGTTCTCCTGGCGGATCTGAGTGGAAAACCAATGAATATTAGAAAAATTGATTTTTGCGGTTGTCCATCTGATCTTGACAGCGGAATTACAAAAATTCCATAATTTTGGGACCCTCACCAAGATGGGATTACCAGCAAGGGTTGCCAAGAATATTAATTTATTAGCCAACTAAGATCAAGACGCTGATCTGACAGAAAGTCAGCAGGAGAAGTGTTTGAACTAATTTAAAAAGTATCAGGAAATCTTCAGCCAGGATGATCATGACTTAGGATGTGAAAAAAATGTAACACATAAAGTTGACACTAGGGAAAATTTCACCCATATGGAAGAGACCAATTGCACAGTCAAAGGCCGCTGAAGCAGTAGTGGAAGAGGAATTCTGAAAACTAATGGAGCACTGGCTCCTATTTCATTGTCAAGTCCCTGGGCAAGCCCTATGTTGATACTGAAGAAAAAGGACAGCTCCAATTTGGTGGGGATCAACAGTTGAAGGCTGAACAAGATAAGGAAAAGGGTTTCAAATCCACTACCATGAGTCAATGATGCTCTAGATCAATTGGGAGAAGTGAAGTATTTCTCTGTGATAGGTCAATAATTAGAATATTGGAAAATTGATTTGCTGATTGAAGACCAGGAGAAAGGCACCATCATCACTATGCAGGGATATACCAACCAACTAGGATGCCCAAGGTCTTTTTAATATGCCTGCGATGTCCCCAAGGGCCATGGACGCCATATTTATGACTTGTAGTCTTCATGCATCCTGGTTTATTTTGACAATATAAATGTGTTCAGTAGGACCTTTACTGACCATTTTTACCACTAGAAAAAATCTTTAAGAGACTTTCCATGACTACCCTGAACATTAAGCCAAGATAGTGCCACTTCTTCAAGAAGGATTTGGAATATCTGGGATTGTCATCAACTCCAGTGGTCTGCAGCCGCAAACCCAGAATATTGAAGCCATAGAACGATTGGCCATCCCAAGAAGTATCCGAGATTTAAAGTGTTCCTTGTAATGGTCAGATATTACTAAAGGTTTATTAAAGATTTTGTGAGAACCGCTGAGCCCCTCTTCCATTTGCTGAAGGATCTGAAGAAAGGATTTGTGGAATGAAGAAGCTCAGGATTCTATCAATGGGTTACGTTGGTATCTTAGAAACTTCTGATTTTATAATATCAGAATTTCAATTGCTAGTTTATAGTCTAAACTGATGCATCGTTAATGGCAATAAGCGCCATCCTGAGTCACATGGATGAACTTGGGGATGAGCATCCGTTAGCTTATGTGAGCCAGACGTTTCCAGATGCAAAACGGAATTCTATAGTTACTGAGCGTGAATGACTTGCTGTGATTTATGCCTGTAAGAAGTTTTGGGTGTAGAATCATTAAATTCACTTTAAAGTGATGCTGGACCACTTCTCCCTGCGTTGGCTGCATAGCCTGAGAGAACTAGAAGGACGTCTGGCCTGATGGGCATTGAAGCTTCAAGCTTACAACCTTATGAATGGCCATTAAGTGGGAACTTCTCATCAAAATGCGGACGGCTTATCAAGGCTGCCAATGGTCCAAGTGGTATAACATCAGGATGATGAGCTGTTTTAGAGAATAGATGAGGGAGAAAAAAGGAAAAAGCCCCAAGAGATTCAAGGTGCGCTTTAGAAAGTGATGGAAAACACTGAGACCAAGTATGGACAAGTATCAAGATGATCAATGGAAAAAAACTGTTTTTCCTAAAGCCATCTGAACAAGCAGCTATTGTTCTCTGCCCATAAGATTGTCGGGCATGGAGCCTGAGAAAGACAACCAATCACATTCATCAGTATTATTGCTGAGACTCTATCAATTATGATTTATCCTATTTTCTAGGATGCTGCATGGAGGCCAGTTGGATAAACCACATAAAGCTCAAATGTATATTGACTGGTCTGCCCAGGATTTGCCTGGCATACAGTGTCCATTGATGTGATGCGTCCTATGACTATGAGCACAGGGGGATTCAAATACATTATAGTTGTGATCAATCATCTGACTAGATGGGTCAAGTTGAAGGCTCTGTTGAAAGTGGATGCAACAAGTACCACATGGTTTATCCTGGATCAAGTTGTATATCGCCATGGATGCCCACAAGTCTTGTTGAGTGACAATGGAATGAATTCCACACCCCACGTGAATATGAGGTTGAACAAAATAATGGGGATCCAAGGAGTCATGTCAGTAACCTACCAGCTGGAGGCAAATGGACTGGTAGAACGAGTGAATGGAAAGCTGACTGCAACGCTGAGGAAGCTGGTCACTGAAAAAACTTTTGCCTGTGGAACTTACCTCAGTTTGGTGACATTAGCATACAACATTAGTCACCATACAGTGTTAGGAAAAACGTCATCCAAATAGTTGTATGGAAGAAAGGCTACATTATCTTTGATTCTATATTTGGTAGTCAAACCTCCAATAAGAATGATTGCTTAAATGGACTTAATTTGACTTGAAAATATCCTGATTGAAATGCAGTCAAAAGCATTTGATACAACATTAAAGAAAATGATCAAGACAAGAAGATGGGCGATAAGAATTGGATGACAATATCTTGATACCATGTAGGTGGTATAGTAGCCTATTGTGACACGCATAAGTTTGGAAAAAAAAGTAAACTATGCGTGTGGTCAGGTCTATTCAGGATTATTGCCAAGGCAACAATGTATTCATAAACCATCAAGAACAGCCGGATGGAAGAATCATCAACAGGGTCCATGCTAAGTATCTAAAGCATTGGATCCTAGGATGAGAATTAAAAGTAATTTCAAAGGACTGCTGAACAATTGAGATGTTATGTCCTGACAATTTTTGGTTGAGTCTAAAAAAGGACTGCTGAACCAAAATAAATCCAAAGTCTTAAAAAAAAGCCTCTGAACTATGAAAACTGTAGTTCACAGTATACCTTGGAACTTGTTTGGGGATTATAAATAAAAAGATGGACCACTGAATTGAGTAAAGTTCATGACTTATATAAAAATAGGAAAAATATATTAAAATTTATAAAATATGTTATAAAAAACATAAAAAATCTTATATTCTATAATTTTTTATCAGTTATATCCAATTTTGGGGATGATTTCGCCTATGTCACCTCCTGATGAGAAAAAAATCAGCTGTAATTCGTTCAAGATGGTTGCTATTATGGTTTCATTGAAAGCAGAAACCATACTGATAGTTCAGTGGAAGGACTACCTACATGCGCTTAACTTAGAGTATGGGTCATAGGGAGACCATATAAGAGATTTCTCTAAGCGAGATGACTCATCAAAAGGAAGAGACATGAATCTTCAGCAGAATGATTGTCAAGATATTGCTGGTACTGAGAGTTAGAATTTGACATATGAGCTGGACAAGAGGGGGATGTCAGACTTTTTATAAGGGTTGATATTACTTATTTGGTTAGATTAAACTCTAATATATTTTAATTTAGGCGCAATTAATTTTCTAATTTATAAAATAAGCTCTCCAAAAAATATTAAAATAATGATATGAGCAAAAAAGTTGTTTAGAAAAAAATAACAAAAATATATATTAAATTATTCTTATTTTGTGCAAGAAAGACATTAATGGTAGTGACCTTCTGTTAAGGTCTAGGAGGGAGATCAGTAGACCAAGAATGCTGAATCAAAATCCTGGATATAACTTTGGGTTGTATGCCCTGAAAAGGGGGATACCGGTTTTCCTAGACTAGCATTATCATGAGTAAATCAACCAGACTAGCACAGCAGTTGATCATGAGGACAAATCTTGAGGAAGTAGTAGTGAGAAAGAAATGGAAGAGAATCGCATGCTGAAGGTTGTCCTGAGCAGTGTTGAGTGCAATTGGCTGTGCTCTTCTGGAAACTAAGAAGTATTCAACCTGATCTAAGGCAGCATTCTCCTGTCTCAATCCTATTCTTGCTGAAAATCTAGGCAAGATGGTGGATGTGTTGAGTTTTTGCCACCTTTCCAGCGTCCTAGATTATCTGCTGGTTTGCAAGGGGATAAGTCCCGCTAGAAAATGAATTGGTATTGGTTAGCCTTAATTTTGGGTTAATAATGTCTGAGGAATTTGGGTAATTTGCCAGGTTTGGATCCATTGGTATTGATTCAAGTAAATGCTTGAGATCTCATCAGCCAGTGTTACTGCCAAAATTGGGGCATTGATAGATTATCAATAATTAAATATAATTTATACCAATTAGGATCAGTTAAGTTTCTTCACTTTCAGATTGGGAATCTGATCAGTAGTTGTGAGGCGAGTGATGCCAGCTGCAACTAGTAAGTCAATCCATCTATGACCAACTATAATGGGTATGAGTCTTATCACTTAAGCGCAGGTAGCTAGCCAAATTTAGTTGGTTTGCTGTGATTTAGCGTAAATGTTAAGGACATGTTTTCTGGCTCTTTCCATTTTTGTTCTCTGGGAAATCTGAAGAAGGAATCCTAAACTGATGAAGAAGAATATCACCAATGGAGATGTTGTAGGGGAATTAAATGGCTACGGCTACCATTTCATGGCTGAGGTGCAAAACAAGGAGTTGGGCGCCAAATTTTCCCTATAAATTCCATAGTAACTTTATTAATAAAAAAGATCCATCAAGATTACTATGGTTGCAAGTAGCATTAATAAGTTCTATCCATCTATAGTTAAGTATTGTTGTAGTACTATAATTGTGGACTATTTTTTGTGGATAAAGAACAAGAATCAGATATCCTTAGAAGAGAAGCAGACCTTTGATGTGGATTTCATAAACTCAGCATAATGGGAACTAAGGCCAAGAACCTCTAAATCTAAGAGTGGACCAAGTTCAGCCAGAATAGGGAAAATTCCCAAGTTATCAAATAAGTATTTCTTATATTATTCCAAGTTTAGCCTTGGACCACTTTTGGTTTAAATATTCAACTACAAATAATAGTAATCATACTATTATCATTCATATATATTTATCAAGCAACGCAAATTGTGCACATAACCAAATCTGTGCAATTAAAAGTTGGGAACTAACAGTTAAAACAGATTTTAACAGCAGTATGTGCTGCACTATATTACTACCTGAAACTATCACCCATAATCTTGAAGCCTAATAGACGTTTAAGGTGGTTGATAATGAATAAATAAAGCAACCAGCCTGAAAAGCTGAGGATGTTATTGCCCTACAAAGCCTTTTAACTGCATGTTTTGTTATTAATAAAAGGTTGAGTCAAATATCAAGATAATTGATCATAAAAAGCTTAATAGCATTATAATAAAAAATATATATCCCTTGCCACTCATTGATAATATGCTAGACGCTTGCAAGGAACACAAAAATCTTTTGCCATGGATCCAAAATTCTATTTATTGGCGGATTAAGCTGCAAAAGTGTGAGCAGGAGAAATGCACTTTAAGTATAACCCAGGGCTGTACCAGATCACTTAGATGGTGTAAGGATAGCACAACACCCTCAGACCTCTTCTTGGGCTATGTATAATATTTTGAGTGTTAAAAAAATCTTCTTCATGTTAGTATACTCGGATTTATATTTAGGGTTTCTCCAGAACATTTATTAGGCATCTGTAGAAAATAAGGAAGTCTTTAGCCACCATTTTTCTAAAGCTAATCTTATAATCGAGCCATAAAAAGTGTAGTTTATTCTGAGAGCAACTTAATTTACTTGTTTTGTTTTTGCAAGCATAGCTTACAGCCCTATCCAGCGAAGCTTGAAGCTATTGTGGATATAACACAGCAAAGTAGAATGCGCGAAATCATGGTTTTCTCTATAATAATAGGCTACTATCACTTATTTTATTAAGAATATTATAGAAAAAATTTAACTTTACTTAAATTGTTATAGAGAAGTGCTACTTTAAGTGGATGTCTAAATTCCTGTTGCCTATGATAAACTGAATGTTTGCTAAGCCAATGCGCTGATACTCATGTATAAATTCAGATAAATCGACATTCTTTTAAACTAACGCACTACTTATACTACTGGCAAAGCAGTGATATCATAAACAATCAATGGAGAAGAAGTATATCAAGTTGTTTTTACTGGAAGCCAAACTTTGTATTGTACACAAATAAAGTATACAGTAACCATGAAGGAATTCTAGAGAATAATCTACAAAGGTAGGAATTTTTGGGTATATGTCTAAAGGGTGCAATTAACAATACTAACTGAACTTGCCTCTTTACAATGGTTACAAAATCTTAAGAAATAGGAGGACACTGTCCTGAATAGCTTTGAACTTACAAGACCTCAATTTTATAATCTGGTAAAGTCAGTATAAACCATCCAAATGTTACCATCTATCTATTCTTACCACCATGGCCTTAGCAGCAAATCTGAATAATGATTTCTTTTAAAAATTTTAGTCAACAATAATATAATAGGCCAGAGGAGGTTCAATGCAGCTTAGAAAAAACCGAAGAAAAATAAAATTGTCAAAAATCAAAAGCTTTGTAAGTTTAACAACGAGAAAATATATATTAACCTAGGCTGTCAGGGCAACTGACCTAATTTATTGGGGCTCATAGGCAATATGGTATATGCGATTGAGATGTTATAACAGTTTAACGATTTTATAATTGAGATCTAAGAATTTTGATATTTTTAGTTCATCAACCGTTTGATATGTTAAGGTGAATCCATTTCTGGAAGGCCACCCCTATCAGCTAGTCTAATTAAATTTTCTTAGGACATTTTATCTAATATGTTGTAGGCCCACTTACCAATTTATGGGCATTCAGTAAGAATAGTAGTCATCAATTACCATCACCAAAGGTGAATGCCAAAGCAATTAAGGACCTCAGCGTTAAAATAAAGGCTAATTTTTAAAGAATATAGTATATTGGCTTAAATGTCCACTATTCATTTTAATGGGTAGTGGGACTAAATTCCCATCCCATGTGATTCCAAAGCTTTGACAGCTTGATTGATAGTTAGGGGGTTCTGCTTCATCCTATCATTATGAGACCAAATGGCACCTTAGAATAAGCTAATGGTAAAATTGTTGTTATCCTGAAGAAGTTAACTATAAGAAAACACCCAGTTAAAACTTTTTCTTGCACTCAGCTGTGCTTCACTAAAATATCAACTTTAACTCATCAGAAATACAATCACTGTTTCTGCTGCTATATGTATAATATCCGAGCTTCCAGCTCTTTTCATTTATGTGTTCATAAAGAGAATATAAGCAACACTATATTTCTGAAATACTCACGCAAACCTTTATCTATTTCAGACCAAAGCCTACTCCAACGTTTTGACTTAAAGCGCTTACTTTAAAGAAAAGATAATAAATACTAATTAATAACTACCTTTACCCTCAGTGAGTAGAAACTATATATGAGAACCATGGATTTAGATTAATTTTAAACTATAGGAGCATGTTTAAAAAAGGTTTCTTAAAGATCATCTAAAAGTCACCACTGATGCTTACACTCTAAAAATCCCATTAAGGATCACATTAATCAGATGCATGATAATTTCCTGTAAATTACCAGCAGAGCTCAGGCCTAATGGCTACTACTTCCAAGTGACCCAATTTACCCCACTCATTCTTGTTCCCAGAGGGTTAATCATTTGGGGAAATCTGTTGAAATTTTGTCTGACCAACCTTGTGAAAAAACTATTTAATAATTAATAACATAAAATAGTTATATAGAAGGAAAAACTTTCTTATTCTCTAACTTTCATCTGAGCTTTTAATAAAAATATTCTACCTTTGCAACTAAAACACCATCTGTCGCTTATGTTATTTAGCTCCACCTGCTTCTGGTCCAGTATGGGGAAGCGGTGAACCACCCTACAGCATTTTCATCCTGAAAGTAAAGCGCGTTAGGACTAGTTTGATTAGTCCAACAAGCTATAACCGCCTTCATGTCTCTCAGAGGGACGTTATGATTTACTTTCATGTGCACATTCATAGACCCCCATCCTCTCGCCCTTCCTTGGTCTATTATTATATTATGCTTTCAAGTCAATTATGGGAGATATCCTAATATGCCAACAAAAACGTTATTTGAGCTTGCCATCGCCACTTTTGTGTCATCTGCTTCATTTACTTTTGTTTTAAAAAAAGCTAAATTGACATCTGTTTCCTCTCTGAAATGTATACTGCTGTTTTGGTGTAAACCAAGCTTATTTATAAAAATATACCCATCACTATGACTTGTACTTGCTTACCCACCAACACTGCAACAGTGGTGAATTTTTAAACCTCTTATCTCACTTACTACCCCAGGTGTTGTATGAGGACTTAATGTCAAGGCTCTCAGCTTATGGATTGACTCCATACTCATCCTCACTTTTTTAGCCGTACAAGCAGCTTATAGCTCCCCCATGCAACTGCTACTATCACCCTTTTACATGTAGGGATCAACATAAAGATACCCCTGAGGTCCTGCGTTGCATCTGCACCCAGAATATTTTTGGGAGCGTAACAATGGACACTAAATTTTCCCTATCAGCTTTACTTTGGACCAATCCAAAAAATATAATAGCTGCACCGTCACTAATACTTTCAGGATGATTCTGACGCTAATCTCTCTTTGGCGGAATATATCCAGGGTACCTTTCTGACAGTACCCCTCAGACCCTGTTCAGTCATTGGGACAACGCCGCTGAATTTCTTCCTCCAATTCCAAAATCAGTCTAAGCAATCAGTTACCCTCCAGCCAATCAGGAAGAGGCTTGGACCGCCATTTGCTTGCAATAACCTTCCCATTTGCTCTTTCAATCTCGCCCTTATGAAAATACCCCACTTCAAATTAAGCAGAATCATAAAGCTATATTGACTGAGATTTGAATAAGGTGATCTCATTGAGACATCTGACCCTCACCTCAAATGGCTTTAAACTTTGACTATGATGCCCTTTTCTCTTAGCTTATATATGCCCTGCAAGAAACGCCATACCATTATTATCCAATTATCAGATTGTGGATGATGCAGCTGGCTAGCTCAAATAACATCGTCTGCAAAATTTTGCATCCAGACTTTTGAGTCAATTGCAGAGGGTCTAGCTCCTTCCAATATTCCTGAAACCTTTCAAAGCAGGTAAGTGTGACATTCGCAGTTTTTATAAAAAAGCCCATTACTTAACTCTTAATGTCATGAAAGTATCCTGTAACCATAAAGCTTATATTACTCTTAATTTTATTGCCACTTCATTAGGCTTTCCAACGCCTGTATCTAAGCTGAGCACCCTAATAAACTAGATTGGTGCCTTCAATGCAGCGCACAATCTCTTCCCTGAATCTCCTTAATTGATAATGATACCCATACTGCTGATATCCTGATACCCTGCTTTCCGCTTGGCCTTCACCTGGCTTTATAATGACATGGTCAAAGAAAAACCACTATTCTACCTTCCCCCTCAGCCATGTTCAGCTAATGGATTACTATTGCCAGCCTGAGTGGTTTTATATTTACTTAGCTTTGGTGCCGCTTTGCTCAATTGAATGTTCTAGACATATTTAATTTTTTAATTATCTATTTTTGCTAATGTCTGTCTCTTGATCAGCTTACCATAAAAGAAAATAATTAGACAGAAAACTTTTGTCAAATACTTTTACCTTGAACTATCATTAACTAATATTGATTTACTATTGCTTCATTTAGGTAATCTCATAAAATAATCACTACTACAATAAATCCTTTTCCTTGCGGCAGTGTCAGACCTTAGCATATTTTACTTTAGATTTTATTAGTGATTATCCCCAATACTTAACTATTGCTTTTATTGATTCATGCCATCAGGTCATGCTACATAGTAGTATATATTGAAATAATCTTCTTTTGGTGCCGTATCACCAAAATAATGGACTAATAACATTATAACTGATCCCTTACTACCCCACTAGCGCTAAACCCCAAAACATTAATTTGAATTTAATAAACTTGTTTCAGTGGCTGTGGATAGTTAATCGCTTAATTTTATCTACCACGCCCCAGTTCAGGCACAAATGCATTAGTGATAATTTTTTTTGTTATTTATCTTCAGCCATTTGTTATCATCCCATTGCAATAGCAATTGCTATCATGGTATAATTCCTGAGGATTATGCTATAAGTTCACTTTAAATCTTAGAATAAAATGCAACGTCCAGAAATTTCCAATGTGCTTTTAAGTCAAAAGTATTTTTACAACAATAGAAAAAGGAAAAGTGTTCACATTAACGTGTTTGCCAGTTTAAAGGACTTTAGTTTTATCAGAACTAGTTTTTTCAAGCCTAATAATGACCACCAAAAAAGCTAAAGTGATCCCTAAGCCACTTTCTGTACTAGAGGACTATGGTGTGATTCTCTATTAAATTCAAAAACCTGTTGCAGAAAATAAATTTTTCTTCTTAAGCATATGTCCTCATACAGAACTCCTTATTTATGTGCAAACTAACCTAGTCTCTTGAAATCTGATGCCTAAGCGCAGAACTCAACATCTCCTACTCTCACCTATAATAGACCAACAAATTAACATTAAGGAGAGGTATATGGTTGTATAAGATTAATACCATATCCCACATTTCAGACTTGTGTTGACCACATTTAGAAAATAAGAAAGAAAAGTTTAATAGAGGTAACCAAAATCCCACATATGACCAAAATTTAACACAATGATATTACAATTTTCCAATTATCTAGAATATATGTATGTGTCAAACTGGTAACTGTGCTCTAGCATTCAAATGTTTCTAATTATTTAGCTTAAAAGTGAAGGAGCTCGTTTCAAGAATAAAAATAAAATCTGTACAAATGACGCTCAATTAATGTTTTATATGGCGCCTCAGTTGAGGTCAATTGTATAAACAACTACTTTTATAATATTAATGGAGCATAATCCAAGTGACATGGTGGTCACACAATTTTTCATCTGCAGTTGGAAAATAAAACTGGGTAATAAAAAATCCTAAAAAGGCACTGTGGAGGTAAGACTAAGCACCCAATCAGATGGGAAGGTTTGAGGATCTCTGTCCAGCATGGACCTGAGGGAACCCATAATGAAAACAGCAAAAAAAGAGGTGGGGTGTAAGCATTATGTGATTGGAGATAAAAAATGTAATATTTTACTTTTCAAGGTTTTACAAGGAATTAGAGCTTGACATAGTTGGCAAGTTGGCTATTCACATAGTTCAAAAAGCACAGGTAAATAAAAAGAATTCTTAAGTTATTAATGGATCTGGGGCTATTAGGGGTTGGGCAATTGTTGGAATTATTTGCCCATATGTCCAGCTTATTAAAACTACCAGGGATCTCTAGGAGATAATTCTCTAAAGAGAAGTGAATTGGATATAAGTAGACCATAATTTGAGGTAACATTGTTTGGGGGATTTTAGGTTATTTTCCTGGATCAAATCTGTCTGGGATCAAACCGAATGTTTGCTTAAGATCTCGTCAGGAAGAGCTATAATGATATAGGCTCATATGATAGTTGATTGATAATTAACTATCAGGTGTACCAATTTGGATAGGTCAGGTTTAATCACCAAATATTGGGAATTTAAGGATTAAGTTGTGAGGTGAGTGATGCCGCCTACAACTAGAAGATTGATCAGTTGGTTTGTGACCTGCCTCAATAAGTAACAAGTCCTATTATCAAAGCAGGTCGCTTGCCAAATATGGTTGGTTCAATGGGATTGAGAGGAATTCGTTAAAGACATATTATACAATTTTTCCATTTTAGTTCTTGAGAATGTTTAATGATGGAATCCTAGCCAGGATATGGAAGACCATCGCTGATGAGAGAAGGATGATTAATTTAATGGCAACAGCTTCCTTTTCACTAAGGAGGTGCCAAATCAAGGGTTTTGCGCCGATTTACCACTATAAATTCCCTTAAGAATTCACTAACAAAAAATAAACTAATTGTAACTTTTCTTTCTTGTTGCAAACACTTTTGCAACCTATTCAAATTAAGACTAAATCTAGTTTTATAATCTCACAGAGGAGATTAGTCTGCGCCCATGTCAGGGAGCAGTTGGGCAAGCAAGGTAAGAGGAGCAGGTGGAAGGCCCGCGGCCTCCAACGTTCAAAAACGCCCCGGAGAATCCAGCAGAATAGACAAAAATCTCAAAAAACTGGCGGTCACAATTTCCCCAGAGATACTCACATGGCAAGCATGATGCAACCAGTACATCAACACGCCACACTCCCAGCCACTTTCATCAGTGAATTTGGAGTCCGTGTGTATCCGGATATCCAAAAAACCACCTTATGGGAAAAATTTTGTGAAGATGTACACAAAATTTTCCTGACCGCGGTGTACGTTGCACCTCACTTCATGTTGTGTGGTTGGCTGAACCTAGGTTTCGAAAGCAAAATTTCAGCAGACAAGGCTGCAGCGGTGCGCATAGTAGGTGACCTCCCCGAAGGGCAATGGGTCATTGAAACCAAATGCACCAGATGGACAAAATCAAAACAAATTTTCCTCACGTTTGACTTTTTGCCTACTACAGTAAAACGTGACATTTTGGAGCAACACTTGAAAGATGGTCTCACCATATATGGCAAAATACAATCTTTTGAAATGCAACGCTTCACGCTGATGCCACACTTGTGCACTGGCAAAGCCATCGCAGTTCTGACTCAACTGAGGAGATCGTGAAGGACCTAACCTAGATCCTGCACTCCACTTTTATTGATATTACAGGGCATACCACCCACCTATTCCAGGTAACCGTGGACAGCGCGCCCCCCATTTGCACCCACTGTGATGCATTTGGCCATAAGGCGCACGCATGCCCCATCAAGGAGGGCGTCAGATTCCAAGAGCACCCCTCAGCGGCCATGGCCAGCGGAGAGGCGCACTACAAACCAACCGCAAGCACCAAGGAGGCTTTCCCATGAGGAGCACAAGGCTGCTACCTATTGGTAAAGCCCATCTCCCCACAGGAGCAGAAGAAGGCCAAGCAGGCCCATAGGACCGCGGCCAAGGAAGCAGCCAAGGCCACCACCGCCATCCCATACTCACAACGCCAGGAGGACATGGAGACCTTCACGGTGGAAGCAACTCAGGAATCCATCATCCAATCAGATTGGGAAGCCCATGCTGAGCGGGCCACTCAATCTGAGGATCTGATGGGAGATTCAATCTCACCCAATCACTGCACCCAAGCTCGGGTCAAAACTGACTTGGGACCTATCCCAACTGAAAATTTTTTTTGACCCGCTCGACGGTGCACTGAACACATCCGCACCACAAAAAATTCATCCAATGTTGGGAAAACAAAAAGTGAAGGCCAAAGCCAACGCGACTCTTTCTGCAAAAATTAACAAAAACCCCGATAGCATTGCTGCTAACACCTGCGCTGCTGTGAAAGCCCGTGGGGACCTTGAAGAGGCTGGTGGGCCTGGGGGCCCACCCCCTCGCACCTAAGGTGCGATGGGGGATACTTTCACTCTAGGGATGTTGAATAACGCCAGACTCAAGGCCTCCCCATCCCAGGCTAGGAAACTGAGTTTTTTACAACACAATTTACCCGTGGATATCCTGGCCATCCAGGAGTCCCACTGTCCATAAAGTTCTGAGGAAGCTTGGAAAACAATGCTTTTCCCATCCCTATCCTTTTGGTTGAAGCACTGTGGGGTGCTAATTCGAGAAAATAATTTTTTCAAATTCACATCCTCAGAAACATTCCTAAATGGCTGAGTGCTCATCATCACCTTCTCATGGGCCGATGTTGCACATGCAATTGTCAACATCTATGCCCCAAACGGTGCACATGAACGTTGGGAATTTTTCTTGTCAGTCAAATCCCTCCCGCTACCCCCTGATTCTTTACTAGTTGGTGACATGAACTGTTAGCTAACCTCACCAATGGACCGGTGGCCTCCCTCACCCCACGCCCCACAGGGTCACGTAGAACTATTCGTTCTAAAAGCCACCCTTGGGTTAATGGATGTGCTGCCATGACATGCCCCACTGCTCGAAAACATGATGCGTCCCCACATCCACAATGGCCAATTAAGGTCCATGACCCACATTGACCTTATTCTAACACCGGAGAAATTCCAACCCCACATCTCCCACTTCAAAACAACGAAAATGGAATTCTCCAACCACCGACTGGTCTCAATAACCTACCACTTACCCATCACAGTTGCAAAGGCCCCATATTGGTGCAAAATCCACCCCCCCGAGCTCGCATCACCAGGATTTTCCATGTGGGTGGAAGAGGCAACTTTGGCAAAATCGTTTGTTGCACCGTTTAACGTGGACCCCATTTCCACATGGGCAACTTTCAAAGAGGACACCATCCGCCACTATCGCCATCTCTCCTCCAGACGCTCACGAGCCACATCGGCGGTTATCTCATGCGCTCTGGTGGAATTGGCCCACTTGGAGTCCAACATTCCAGCCACAGGATACAGCCCTGCATGGGGCCAGAAGTGGGCGGAGGCAGCTGCCCACCTCAACGCAATCAAAAGGCAACACAAACATTGGGTTTGTGTTCAATACAGGGCCACATGCATCATTAAAGGTGACAAGTGCACCGCATACTTCTTTAAAAAGTTTTCACACCACGCCAGAGCGTGGCCTGCACACAGGTGCGAAGATCAGATAATTATATTGTGGACACACTGGCTGAAGTGGCAATCGAAATGCAAAAATATTACTCTGAGTTATACCGAGCTGAACCAATTCAGCTGGCCAAAATGGCAGAATTTCTCGACTGGGCTCATATCTGCATCATTTTCTGATACCTGGAAATAATGAATTTAATTACTCCAAACGAATTATGGACAGCCATTTGTGGTGCGCCAAACCAAAAATTCTCAGGCCCAGATGGCATTCCATATGAGTTCTACAAAAAATATTTCAAATATATATCCCCATTGCTGCTGCCTCACTTAACCAAAGCCTGTTGGAAATGCGCCTCCTACCAGGAGGACATGAGGCCTTTACTGTCACACTCTTCAAGAAAGGGGATAAGCTTGACTTAGCCAACTGGCGCCCCATTTCTCTAACAAACACAGACACCAAAATTTTAACAAAAATCATGGCTAACCGTTTAGGGACTGTAGCATCTGCCACCATCTCCCCAGAACAATTTGGTATCATCCTCAGAAGGTCAATTTGGGATAATGTGCACTCCGTGGCTAATGCATGTCAGTCCACAGCCTCTGAGGCACTGGTATTCTTGGACCAACAAAAGGCCTACAATAGAGTAAACTGGGAATACCTAAGGGCCTGCCTCCATCAATTCCGCCTACCCCCCCGCTTCATAAACTGGGTAATGCTGCTCACGGAATCTGCGACAATGGCAGTGCGTGGCCCAGGCTTCCTAACGGAAGTAGTCCGCCCTCAAAGGGGCTTGTGACAAGGAGACCCCCTCAGCCAACTCTTATACAACTTCAGCCTTGACCCACTACTGCGAAATGTGAATGCCCAACTCACTGGGGTCCATGTGCCAGGCCAAACTCCAGTCAAGATGATGGCATTTGCAGATGATTGCGTGGTGGGGGTGTCTAATAACAAAGATGCATGCGCGCTTGAAGCCCTCATCCAGGAATATTCCCGGGTAAGCAACGCGGCACTGAACGCCTCCAAAACTGAAATCATCCTCCCTGGTCAGTTTCAGAACTGCTGGGCCCCAGCAATTAGTTCCCAACCCGGCCCATCTGCTCGCCCACGTCCACGCCTTACTAACTCAACACACACTGCTTCACTGGTGCTCCCCTTCGTGCCACGTACTACCATAGGACTGGTGCGCCATCTGGGCATGTGGATGGAGGCAGGCGGATATGCGTCAGTAGTAATGGAGTGCCGTATACTGGACAACGTGACGAAGCGAATCACCTCTCTCAGAGCCCATCCTACTACCCTCACTGGCAGGGTTGTTCTTGCCAACTCTATGCTCCTATCCAAAGTCTGGTTCAGAGCCCACGCCATCCCCTTCTCCCCAAGCTTCTTCAAATCCCTGTATGCTTTGCTGCAAGGATGGCTTTGGTCAGGCCGCCCTCCACCAGTATGGCTAGAGGTCATGTTTGGCCCTCATCATCAAGGTGGCATGGGCCTGCTTGACTTCAAAGCCCATGCTGCCAAGATCCTGGGCGCCTGGATCGCGGCCATCACCGCTCCTAAACTCCCATCCCAACACTGGTCCCACGCAGCCCGCTCCAACTTCTCCCGAGCCTTGGGCCTCAACAATCCATCAAACCCCCACTCCCTGATGAAATACCTCGCATCACACACATTGGCCACAGGTCCTCACGGGACTAAAACCCACTACAAACGAATCCTACTCTCCATGAGAAGCGCAGAGTGGAGAATTCATATTAGCGGACATACAACCTGAAGAGGCCACCCCTCTCCTCAGTTCACACAAGAGGTACAGGGGCTACCCATCCATGATGGTGTGATCCCCATTCGACCCCATGTCCTATCCAGGGTGGACTACCTGGACATGATGGACATCCCTTATTCCACTGAGACCCAAAAGACTATCTGGAAATACGCACACCATCCTCTGTTGCAGCCTCAAGTCCGCTCCCATGTGTGGCGCTGCCTGAGGCGGGTGTATCGTACAGCTGAGCGCTATAACGCTTTACACTCATCCTGTGTCGTGTGTGGCCAGTATGGAACGCTGTTCCACCGCCTGGAGAAGTGCCCTTCCTCTAAAGTGATATGGCGCGAAGTTCAACGTCTGTCAGGCCAGGATCAAACGCATCCCTTCAGTCTGTCAAGAGATATGTTTGCTTCATCAATGGCCTCCCCCCTTCCACCCTCCCTCCATGCTCTGGTGGTTGCAATTGCCATGTGGACTATCCACACGATTGTCTTGGATGTCATCGCTGGCTCCATCCCTACCCTCCCAGAAGCTGTCCACAGATTCCGGTCTCATTTTAAGGACCACTTTCAAGCGTGGATGTTTGGATACCTCCCACCGAGTCGCTGACAGCTGGTCTCCTCCTGGTTCCCAGTCTGGTTCATCAAATCAGACCCCTTCCTCCACACGTGCTCAATAGTGGCTACGGCCCCTTCACAAGTTCTCTCCCCCTCCCCATAAGTGGCGTTCCCGCTGGCAACAAGAGATAGCATCGCTTCTCTGGGGTGCCTCCCCTGGTACTAAGTTTATCTTTCCTGAGTCATATTCAGAAGTGTCCGTCCCATGGTTGGCCTTCCCCGCAATAAATTTAAATAAAAAAAATAACTAACTATAAGAGTTTAAGTAATTCACTAATTTACTAGAGTATCATATTAATATACTTTATCAGAATCCATTTCGAGTTCTATACTTTCTCAAGAAAATAATTGCTGTGTTCTCTAATTGGGAGACTCATAAGGATAAAAAGTAAGGATCTAGCAGGGGATCCAGACAAGAGAAGTTGAATCGAATTAGGAATTGCTGCCAACTGTGTGTCATCAGAGAGAAACTGAAAACAGGGATCTGAGCATGGATTAAGAAAGGTGGTATCAAGGAATAATCCCATTTAAGAGCATCCTAAGTATTTTGAGAGGAATTACTGGCCAAGCGTTGGGCCAAATTCTAGTAATTTATTCGACTATGAATAATAGTCTCCATACTATTATCAGATGAATATATCTTATTATCATACAACGTGGAGAATTGCAAAGCAATAACTTGTGCAGTTAATCAATTTATAGGGGTTATTAGCTGGGAATAATCAGAAAACCTATAAATGTTAACAATTGGTGTTCACTACAGGGGTTTAGTTTAGTAGAGGATACTAAATTGTGATGTCATATGAAAATGTTTCTAATTCCAGCAATAATTTACTAGGGAAAATAAAATCATTGAAAACTGAATGTGAACTGGATCTCGTTCAATTGCATTCACTCTGCTCAAATGTGGAGCTACTAGTGAAACTAATTGAAGAAGATACATAACATTAAGAAATAGGGACTTGTAGCCTAGATATGGAACTGTCTAATGCTGCAAGAAGGCCTGTTTCACCTGACATCTTAAAGATGAAGATGATCAGTAGGGGAAAAACTCTCTTTTTCTTTGACATCAAATTTAAAGCCAATTTGAATTTAAAAAAAATACAAAAAATCACTGCTTGATCAAGCCAAAGCTTACTGATGTTGATGCAATTGACGCCTGCTGCACCAGCTTGGGGCGTTGGTGCGCCACCATCTGGCGTATTTCAGCCACCACCAAAGTGCGCCTGGATTGGCTCTACTAGCCCCCCTAATGCTACCAGGCGTTATGTCCCCCCTTGGGACTTGGCCCAGCATCTTGCAAGTTCCCAGGAAGTGCTCTGGAGCCCTTTGGTGCTCCCACAGAGCAATTTGCATTTCAGCCTTTGGGTTGGATATGGGAACCTCCTCCCATATGCAAGTGCGGTCATCATTGAGATGGCCACAATGGTGTTTTACCCGCCAGCTTCATAGATTTCCGCCCCTTTAAGGGTATTTTGGCCTCAGTTTCATTCCAAGGCTGATGCAATAGCAGCATCTAAGCTGCCATTAATTTTTAAAAAATTAGCTCCCTACCATTTGCACTCAGCTCCCAGATGAGGCCAATTTGGTGGTCCAGTTCGCCAGGTTGCCCTCCCACCTTTCCCCCGAATGCCTCTGCTACAAGCTTATTGAGGGTTTGGGCGTTTATGGCGCAGACCCCATGCTGCAATTCAAGGTTCTTAATGGAGAAGATCCTCTGATCTGCCACGCGCCTTTGCAATGATCCACCCATTCCAATGTGACATTTATCTCGCAATTCCCCTCACACTGATCAGATCCACCCTGATCACCCATTCTGGGCTCACATCAAGAATGGCCATGTCATTTGCCCCTTGTGCTTTGAGCTTGATCACTCAAAGTGCAAGTGTCCTATAGCTTTCACCTCCATTGCTTCTGCCGCTCCCCCTCCAGCATCAGCTTAGCTGCTGCCACGCCGAAATTCTTTTGAGTAGGGCTAGATTCTCCTGCCCTAACCTTGGTGAATTCTGGCATGGCTTCCAAATCTTAGCCAATAAAAAGTTTAAAATATATAAAAAAATCAGTCAATTTACGCCAACCTGAGCTTATTGCTGAATAAGTTTCAGCTGAGCTGCCATGGTTGACAGTTCATGGCCAATCAGGTGCAGCCATTTCGCCAACTCTGGTGGCCGGGCCAGCGTTTATCCAATTCAAATCCTTTTAAGTGTCTCAATTAAATTGACAAAAATGACCAGTCATATACAATGTTAAACCGGGTTTTGCATTGGAGGATATTTTCATTGATCAAAATTTTCATCTCACCTTTTTATTCCTACTGACGGTTTTCCTATTTATAAAAATATAAATAAAATAACAGTTGAAACCGCAGCTCCTTAGCACCCTACTCCACCAGCAACTCCATGGGACAATGGAATCCCTGGTTTGGGGTATTCCAAAACCCAACTACCCTCATGATTTTGAGGAAGAAAAAAATATGAGATTGAGAGGCTGGCTTTTGGTGCGAGCCACGCCTGCATTGATGCAGCAAAAACCTCTCTTTTTGACCTTAATTACCTTGAAACCCGCCGTCACATTGAGTCATTTACTTATTTGACAACTCTCATCACTTTTGCTGAGCATCAACTTGCTCATTACAATGAGGCGATGGACACCACTGGCCTCATAATTGAAGAAAACCCACAACTAAACCTCCTTTAGCCCAATGTTGCTGAATCTCCCACCCTCAATGCTGTCTGCCATGGTCTGTCAGCTAAAGCGGGCGCCAGACAAAAGTTTTTTCAAAGCTTCCTCCCCTTCTGATATGGTTCCTAGGCTGTTAGCTGAGGTGCCATATCACGTGTTTAATATTTCTAATAAGTCCTTTGTTTGGCCCATTTGAAAATAAAGATGCGTGGTGGCTCCCCTTTTTGGGTTGGGCATCACTAGTGCTAAAAAAGATAATTATTAGGGCCAACTTGGGCTAAAATTGGGTCCACATGAAATAGTCCTTGGATGAGGTGTTAGATGAGACACTAGATGAGTAATTGGATTAAGCTAACGAGGCTAGATTAACCTGTGTGATTAAGAGATCGTTTTCAGATCCACCAGTGGATTTACTTCCAGCATATTGGATGGCCACGAATGCCAAAAATAGTTTTAGGAGAACAACGATCAGAACAATCAAATGGAACTGTTGACTAATTAATAATTCACGATTATGAAAGATATGATGACTCAAGCATCAGTTGCCGAAATATGAAATGAATTAGGACCTGTTGGATGAATGATAAGTCAGGATTGAAGGCCTAATGAATGAAAACAATTACAAGTATTGCTAAAGTGACAAGTGTTGCCTATACATGAAGAAACAGCGCTGCTGGTCATATAGTGAAGAATGTCAATGCTAAAAAATCAGAAGTATTAAACCTATGAGAAAATAGTTGCAATTTTCAAAGGACCTCCAACCATAAATGGTTATGTCCTGAGAATTTTGGTCAAATCCTAAAAGAGGTTACTGAACCAAATAGATGTTAAAAACTTTTAATAAAATAAGATTTTGATTTACGAAAACTGGTAGTTCAGAGCATCCCTAGGGACCAGTTTGGATAAAGGAGAAAAGAAGGACCTCTGAACCTAATTGTAGATTAAAAGTCCCATTGCAAAAGAAAAATACAAAAAAAGATAAAATATATAAAATATTAAATATCAAATTTGATGGGTCCAGTATTTTCAGACCTATGATGAGATGAGATTGCCAGATGGGTTGCCAATGGTATCAATCTATTAGAAGTTTTATTTGGGATTTTGCAAGAATCGTAGAGCCCCTCTTCCTTTTGTTGAAGAATCCAAAAAAGGGATTCATATGGAATGAAGAAGCCAAGAAATCCTTCGATGAGTAACGCCAGTACTTGATAGATTATCTGATTTTGAGTAATCTAAATTTTGATCAAGAATATATTATACAAACTGATTCTCTTGTTAATGCGATCAGCGCCATATTGAGCCAAGTAGATGAACTTGGGGATGAACATTTGGGTCAAATGTGAGACAGACACTCTCAGCTGCTGAGAGGAATAACAACATAACAGAGCATGAATGCTTGTGGTCATTTACGCCTGTAAACAGTTTTGGGTGTACATTCATGAACCACACTTCAAAGTAGTGATGGACCACTCCTCATTGTGTTGGCTGCAAAATTTATGAGAACCAGAAGATTGACCGGCCCAATGGGCACTAAAGCTACAGGCTTACAATTATGAGATAGTCCACTTAGTGGGAGCTTCTCATCAGGATGCGGATGGCTTATCATGGTTACCAAAGGTCCTGATGGTATACCAGCAGGCGAATGAGCTATTACATTGAATGATTGACAGAGAAATTGGGAACAAGCATTGAGAAATCCAAGGTGCACTTTGAAAAATTATGGAAATCACTGAGACCATTATGGACAAGCTTAAAGGTGATTAATGGGAAGCGATTACTATTCCTAAAATCAATTAGAATGAGCAGCTATCATTCAAGCCGCTCATAAAGGTTTTTGGGCATGGAGACCTGAGAAAAATGACTGACCGTATTTAATAGTACTACTGGGAGTCCATCAACTATGATGTCGTGGATTATCTGGCTTGCTGTGTGGAGTGCCAGTTGCACAAGCCACATAAGAATACAACTGGATACTAACTGATCTTCACTGGATTTGCTTGGCTACAGTGTCCATCATTGTGATGGGACCTCTGATGATGAGCACAGGGGGAGTCAAGTACATAATAATTGCAATAGATCATCTGATGAGATGGGTTGAGATGAAGGCTTTGGTGAAAGTAGATGCTACCAGTACTTCAAAGTTCATCATGGATCAAGAATTATACTGACATAGATGCCCACAGGTCCTGCTGAGCGACAATAATCAAATTTTACATCTCATGTGATCCCATAATTAAATGAAATAATGGGGATCCAAGGATTCATATCTATACCCTACAAGCTGGAGATGAATGTATTGGTAGAACGAGTTAATAGGATGCTGGATGCGACGCTAAGGAAGCTTGTTGCAGGAAGAACTTTACGTGGGGAACATACCTGAGTTTGGTGACATTCGCCTATAGTATCAATCATCATACAGCAACGGGTTAACGTCATTCAATTTGCTATATGGAAGGAAGGCTGCATTTCTGTAGATTTATATTCAGTGGTGGATATAACATTTGGGTTGAGTTCTTAACAGTACCTGAAACAATTGATAGAATCCTGATTGAAATGCAATAATAAGAATTTGATACAACTTTGAAGAAAAGAATTTGAGCAAAAACAACGGACAAAGAGAACTGACTGTCCTTAGATAACAAATAGGTGAAATAGTTGCCTATTGAGATACGCATAGTTTTTGGAGAAGAAACATGTTGGATGCATTGTGGTCAAGTCCATTTGAGATTATCACCAAAAACAGCGACGAATGCCTACTCCATCAAGAACCTCTTGGATGGAAAGATAGTAAACCAAGTCCATGCTAAGTAACTAAAGCAATGGATCAATGAAAAAATAATGAAAAAAGAGTTCCCATAGGACTGCTGAACCATTAAGTTGGTTATTACCAATGAATTATTTTATTCCAAAAAGGACCTCTGAACCAAACTAGATGTTGAGTCTTAAAAAGTAAGACCTCTGAAATATATAAAACTAGTAGCTCTAAAATAAACCTAGGAACCAGTTTTGGGGAATAAAATAAAAAGATGGACCACTGAACTAAAAAATGGCAAGTCCCATGGAAATAAGAAGTAAAAAATAAAAGATTGATAAGAATATAATTAAAAAAACTATAAAAAATGCATAGATAAAAGTTACTTTTGATAATTTTTAATTTTTAATTGGTTATTATCAATTTGGGGATGATTCCGTCTATGTCGCCTCTTGGGGGAGGGAGGATGGATCACAGTAGGAGTAAATAACAAATTGAATTCTATGTGAGATCAGACGCTAGTGAGGTCTAGACCTACTTAAAGCAAAGTTTGTTGAGCAGACGTGGATCTCTGTGAAAAAGCGACTTGGGTAAGATATAGAAATGCTAAAAGATGCCGAACAAAATACCCTAGAGTGGGGAGGGAAGCAACAGTACAAGAAGTGGCAGTCAGAGAATAACCCCAAATAATCCTGATATGGCACCAGAGCTGGAAGATTGGTCTTGAGCACCTGCCAATGGGCTTCGTCAAGAACACTGGACATATGGGCCAGCATTGAACAAGGGATACTAGGCGGGGGTAGCCAAATCATGCCCTATTAAAGCCATCAGTGGAAGATACCAATGCATGTGTCAGAAACGAGATAATCATAAAAAGGAGTGAATGTCATTCTTCAGTAAATGACTACAAGTTTCTTGGAAGCTGAAGCAGAATGAGTAATGGAAGCCAGGAGAGGCTAGAAGCTTTGTGGCCAAACTTTGAAGAACTAAGCCAGCAAAGCAAAGAGCATAGGCTGCAACATCTTGATCTAAGATGTTTTCAAAATTTTGATGAGTCCAGAGAAATGAATAAATCCTCAATGACTTGGGCCCTTAATACTCCATAGGAAGCTCAAAATGTACACTGTTTCCGATGGCTAGTTCAGTGCCCATAACAGCTGAATTGTAATATTGACCAATTCAGAAGAGAACTCTGGAAGTAAGTCCAATCTGGTGAGGAACAAGCAATTGAGAGTGGAGGGCATTGCTTCAAGAGGTTTGATGATGATGGTAGGAGAGTATGCAAATGGAGCTGAATCCAGGAGATTTTTGAAATCTAACTCTGGAGTCAATGACAAAGGAAGGATTAGTCGTGAGTCATTCAAGATAATCACTTACTTTATTTTGTCAGGGTTGATTACAATTTCTGATAACGCACAGAAGGACTGGCTATGTTTACTTGACTAGGATTATGAGTCCTGGAAGGACCTTAAAAGAGGTTTTTACATGCAGATTGACTCATCAGCTGGAAGATCCAAAGGTCCTTATTAGACAAGCTATAAAGCAGCTGTTGGTATCAAGACTCAGAATTTGACATAGGATCTGGATGATAAGGGGGATGTCAGACTAATATAATAGTCAACATTATGTACTCTGGAATCAATTAAGCTCTAATTTTGGTGAAATTAATCTCAAAATTAATGGAATAAGCTCTCCAGAGAAGAATTAAGAATGATAGGAGCCAAGAGGTTATTAAATGAAAATAACAAGGGCAAATAAAAATGAACATTCAAAATTGTGTCACGAAATGAACATTGATGGCAAGAATCTCCTGTCAAGGATAAGGAGAAAATCAGGAAATTGAGGATGCTGGACCACGAATCCTGAATTTGACAGCGGGTCATATGCCCTGATGGGGGAAACTCCTTCCCAGGATTAGTATTGTCTCTATTAAATTGATCAGCCTAGCATGACAGAAGGTCATGAGGACCGTGCTGAGTAAGCAGTAGCGAAGAGGAAGAGGAATAGAGCTGCATACTAAAGATTGTCCTGAGCAGCGTTGAGTACTGATTGATAGTATTATACATATGCAAATGAAGTATTTGATTGAGTGTTTAAAGCAGTGTTCTCCTGTCCCATCTTTTTCTCAAAGAAATCTAGGTAAGAGGGGGGATGTGTTGGGATTTTTGCTCTTATTCACAGCCAACTATATTACCAGGGATAGCTAGGGGATAATTCCCTAAAGCGAAGTAAATTGGATATCAGTTGACCCTGAATTTGGGGTAACATTGTTTGGGGGATTTTAAGTTATTTGCCTGTGTCAGATCTGTCAGGGATTGATCCGGATGAATGCCTAAGATCTCGTCAGGCAGAGCTATAATGAAATAGGGGCATCTGATAGTTGATTGATGATTAACTATTAGGTTTATCAATTGGGATCAGTCAGTTATCATCACTGACTGATTGGGAATTAAAGGATTAATTTGTGAGGCGAGTGATGCCACCTGTAACTAGTGAATTGATCAGTTAGTTTGTGACCTTCCTTAAAGGGTAACAAGTCCCATCACCTAAGAAGGTCGCTTGCCAAATATAGTTGGTGAACTGGGATTGAGAGGAAACCGTTAGGGACACGTTTTATGACTCTTTCCATTTATGTCTCGTGATTGTTCAATGATGGAATCTAGCCAGGATGTGGAAGACCATCTCTGATGAGACAAGGATGGGTAATTCAATGTCAGCAGCTGACGTTTCATTGAGGAGAAGCCAATCAAGGGTTGGGCTCCAAATTCTCACTAAAAACCCTTAAAAATTCACTAACAAAAGATCACTAATTATAAGGCTTTAAGAAATACACTAATTATCAGTTTATTATCTGAATATACTTTATCAGAATCCATTTTTGAGTTCTATTTTTTCTTAAGAAAATTATTGCTGTAGCTCTAATTGGGAGACTCATTAGGAAAAAAAGTAAGGATTTGAGTGGAGATCCAGAGAAGAGAAGATGAATCAAAAAGGGGATTGCTGCCAACTGTGTGTCATCAGAAAGAAAATGTAAACAGGGTTCTGAGCATTGGCAAGTTAGGTGGTACAAGGGAATGATTCTAATTAAGGACATCCTAAGTATTTTGAGAGAAATACTGGCCAAGAAATGCGCCAAATTCTAGTTCTTTATTCAATTATGGATAATAGTGGGTATACTATTATCAAACATATATATCTTATAATCATACAACGCGGAATTGAACAACAATGAACCTGTGCAATTAATCAATTTACAAGAGTTATTAGCTGAGAATAATCAGAAAACCTAAAAATTTTAATGTGATGCTGTTTTAATGGCGTCAGCACATGAGTGGCCTGTGGGTAATGCAAGCTTTTTGGTTTATATTTCAATCTTCTTAATGGAAGTCATTGTAAAATTTATGACATGGAATAATGTTTACAAGTAACTCCATATACATGTAACAGGAATGGCCGTACTCATTATGAGCATAGATCAGCCTTTGCTAGGAATAAGCCTTGCACCAACTGCTGAGATTAAAGATTTGATTTTTCCATAAAATCAGAAATATAAGTCATGAATGAGGAATTTTGTCAATAAAGGATTATTGATATATGATAATTGATATAAGCAAATCATGTGATGCTGACTGAATGTTGACAATGACAAACTTGGAAAGAATATTTTTTACGTCATATTAAATTAACCAATGAATTAAATGCCAACAAAAGGCAATATATAATTTTGGATTTAACTGATGTGAATGAAACAATGACAAGTAGACACCAAAAAGGCGGTTTCACAGATAAATCATGATGAAACAATTATCTAAGTTAAATAATTAATTTAACTGAAAAGAATTTATTGTCAATGATTCACACATCAGGATAAACCATCACAATTTATCAACTGATATAAATACTAACCAATTTTTTCTTTGGGGTTAATCCCAATTAGAGAATTTTGACCTTTGCCTCATCAGCACTAAGGATATTATTTGTTATTTATAATATACTCTGATCAATGGAATAAATTATGCTTAAGATGCCCATTAGAAATTTCCCACGCTGTAAAATTCCCTTAACCGCTTATGTGCAGCAGTAGGAAACAACTTAAAAGCCACACCTTATCCTTAAAACAAATATCCCATAATATTTATGCTAATTTGAATTCCCCATATCTAAAAGTTGTTTATAATCTAAACACAATATCTCCATTTTACTATCTTTATATACCTAGAATTTTGCTCTAGCCTTATGGAGGTGGGTGAAGGGAGATCCATGGATTGTGAGCATCCCAAGATAATTACATCTTGAAAAAAGGGTTGTTTAACTAGTTGCTTACCTTAAACTTTGTGGAAACCTTGAAAGGGCAATATCGTTAACGCAAGATGAGGACTAAAGACCAGGCATGGGCCAGCCAGAATCTGACTTGGGGTAGGGCAGATACCAGGCCACCAAGACCAAGAGGGCCAAGTATTGGTGTGGGTGCTGGGTCTGATGCTGACACAGAATCCCCTGAGTTATAGTTGCTTAGCTGCGCAATCTTTAGGCTTCATCTGATTGCAAACTCATGGTAAGGGATAATCTGATGTTGGTGAATGATTAAATGTCAGCGATCATCATATTTTCAGCTTGGGGTACTAATAGCCTCCAAATATCGCGGATTTCAATTTTGTGACAGTGCTAATGGATGGGGGCGTTGGAGGGGGCAGAAGCCACCTTGATGACAAGTTTTGGGTGGTGCTTGTACGCTAGGAAACCTTCCCAGGGTAGAAATGGTGCTGAGGAACATGATTGGGAGGCATCTAAAGATTTTAATCCATTCAATTATAATCCAGAGGCAAAAAAATTACTTGGAGTGATCCACCCATTTGAGAGATTCAAAAGAATTGTTGATGAGCAAACTGAGGCCAGTAATTGGATCTAATTAGCTTATGGCGGTTTTGTATGGCTTAAACCCATCAACCATGGCAACTTGATCATGGTTAAGCCATGATTTGCTCCTGTACAGTCTGAGAAGTTTGATCTATAATCAGCTGATGCAGTAGGCTATAAGACCGCAGTGATTTAGAAGGTGGAGGTAATATTAAAACTTCAAAAAAATTTTCACTGGAGGAGTGATAAAGCCTACACTGAAGGGATGAGGGGTAGAGGCCGCTGCAGCAATTAGATAAGAACTTGCATCTGAATGGTTTAAATCAAATAACAAAGGGCTTACTGTACCACTAAATTTCAATTTTTGAATATTACAGTCACCCAAAAATTTAGCTTATCAAATCTATTGAACAATGGTGGTAAAGTCCACTGAACGCTCCTCCAATGCGTCAGAATTCCATAAAATTAATTACAAATCACAAAACCCTCAGTTGCTGACTTGTGCATCATCCCATATGTCCTGCTCCCAAACTGCAGCTGCAAAAGCAGATGTAGATCAATTATAACTAATTACGGTGGGGTCACAAATGATCCCACCAAAGTACAGCATATCCCAGTCAAATCTGTTTTGACTGAGGGTCAAACAATTAGTGCACCCCACCCTGGAGGAGCATCTAATGATTTAACCATGTAGCAGGGAGAATTGCAGCTCTCAATACTGCGAAGGGGGTTTGGATGGCTTTGCCAAATGCCTCCCTTCAGAAATCAGCCTGGGCTCCCAAACTGATTATTAAGAAATTGTTAAATCTACTAAACGTCATTTATCCACTTTAAAGATTAACAAAGCGCCAAACTGAATATACAGTATTTGGTGAATCAGTTAGCCGTTATTTCAGAATTTTGGATGACAACCAACGCGCCTCAACTGAATCAACAGTAAGTGGCAATCAGTTAGCTGTAATTTTCATCAAAATCAAAACCAAAATTTTACCAGAACTAGCCAGATGGCTAATCAACCAGCTGAAAAATCCCTATTAGTATCTGCTGATGGTCAGATGAAGGCTGGAGTAATAGATTGGTTTGATGATCCAGTGCTAGAATCTTGACAGCTAGATTGTAAAAGCTTCTGCGCCAAGATTTCAACTGCACAGATCCTTGACCACTTGCGTTGATTGATTAAAATAGATAAACTGGCGAAATAATTGTATGAAGACTATTATTGTTGATCGGCCAAAAGTCAAATTGAGTACAGGTTTTAACGCTAGACAGGTGCTTCTTTATCTTAAAGGTATATTTGATCTTTTAGAGAACAATTTCCTATTCTCTTCACGCAGAGCCATGTGGAGACTCAATTAAAACCAACTGAAAGACTATCTGATCCTTGAACTCTTATCCCAACTGTAAGTCATACAACAAATGTACAAAAGGCTAAGCTATTATCAAGGTATATTTGTTTTATAGGGAATATTTGGGGGGTTTTTATAGTATAATTGGTATAAAACTTTTCAGCTTTACACTGGAAATCAATTTATTGGTCCCCTAAAATGGATTGACTCTCAAGCTTTAGGCACCAAATTTTGGCGGGTATCCTTGCCTTGATTTTATTAAATAAAAAAATCCTCAATTGTTTAGCAACCAATTTATTTGAGTTAGGAACTTGAAGCCAATTGATTCAGGTTTTGTTGGGTGATGTTGATCCTGCCATTCACCACAAGCGTTAAACGTTTAGGTAGTTTCCAATGACTCCCCATCCATTCGTTTTCACAATTCCCCTTAATTAAGCTGTTGGGTGTTGCTCTCACATTGAATTCTTATTCAAAATCATTGAGGATGATTCAGATGAGAATATCTTCAATTGGCAACCATCTCCAAGATATTAAATTGTCCCACTTGCAATAATCTGATTATCAGGTGTTGTTCCCTCATCAAATTTTTGCTCAATATTGTTAAGGATGATTCCAATGAGAATATCATTAGTCAGCAACCATTGAACAGAATACAATTGTGACATCAATCATCAAATTTATTTAAACAGTCAATAGGTTGGATAATGTGGGCAACTAGAAATCTAACATATAACCCCTCTTGACCAGATTATTCAATGGAATATAGAATCCTTGAAGATGGAAGCCCCCTCAGCCTGTGCTCATATTTGGATGTCATATTTCTATGACCTCAGCGGAGTCTGGCTATGTCCACACTCAACGCCCATATGCTCTGCTTGATTTCGTGACTTCTTGTCCTTAATTGTTACCCATTGCCGCCTCTTCTTGATCTCAGTTCCTGCAACATCATGCTGCGCAAGTTCCATCTAAGCATCTTTTCCAAGAGATGAACTGGTCCACCTGATCAAATCTCAGGACGGGTTCCCAATGGCATCTTTCCATTCAACCTATACTAACCTTAGGACGGGTTTCAGGGACTCTTAATCAGCCTGTCTGACCCCAAGACAGGTTTCAATGACTTGCTAATATGGATTATTCCAGCGGATTTAGTTTCAGACCGCCCTGATCATGCTAACCTCTCAGATCTCATGTCTGTCATTGTCTTTCCCTTCCTCCATGCTCAGTGGGTAAGAATATTACTAGATGCATCATCATGCAAAGAATAAAAGTCTTTTTTGGATTTTTTAAATTTTATATTTTTAATGCATCTTTTTATCTTTTGCCTTTATTGCACTTATTTTTTTCTATTATATTTTTTCTTCTAATTCCAATACTTTAAGTATTTTTTATTTACTCTATTGACTATGAGACCATCTTCAATATACTCAACCATATAGTCATCATCCATTTAATAGGAAATAATTATAAACGGTCCCATCCATAAGGCGTCAAATTTGTTTTCATCCTGAATCCATGGGTATCACAATAGGCTACCCTATCGCCCACATAGTATTCTTTCAACGCAGGCTAATTCTGTTCATCCATTTTCTTACATTGATTCTTCTTTTCATTAGCATTTCAAATTCCTAAGATTGTAATTCAGTATAAATATTGGAGAGTCAGGGTAAATAGTTTGGCACTTATCCCCAAAGATGGCTACTCTGCAGAATATAATATTGCCGGCAATGTGGCCTTTCGCCCATATAAAAGTCCAACCGGCATTTTCTCTATCACTGAGAGTAACTGATATTAAAAGTGAATATGACCAAAACTCAGTTATACCCTCAAGCAGAAGTTTTCTCCACACCAACTTTTTTAATGTTGAGGTTAGAGTTGCGTTAATTTTTACACCATTTCATTTGTTTCTGGACAATAGGGGGCAGATATAACACTTTTTATTCCCATTTGTTCATTTAGCCCGGGAATCATGTAAAGTGTAAATTTGTCCCATTGTCACTGAGAATAACTTGAGGGCAACAGTGCTAATAAATCACTTGGTCAAGTATAAATATTGCCATACTCATTGCAACTACTCTACTGAAAGTTTTTGTTTTGACTATTGGGTTAAATGGTCCATTACCACGATTATGTTCTTCACACCTCCAGTGCTGACACTCAATGGTTACATAACATCTATGGACACTGTATGCCACGCAAAACCAGGGACTACTAGATGGTACCCCAAGACGTTTTTGCGCAGCTTGTGAAGTTGAACTCCACAAAACAGGCTAGGTAATCTGCGACATCATAGTTGATTGATTCCCAGTAATAGTACTGGAAAACATGATACATATTCTTTTTTAGGTCACCATGGCCAACAACCTTTATGTGCGGCTCAAATGACTTATGTTTGTTCAATGGTTTAGAAAATGAAACCCATTTTCATTTAATTATTTTGTATAATTAATTGTTCTTAAATTTAGTATTTTCCATTGCCTTTTGTAGCACGTTATTAACTTCTGGGGTTCAGCCCCTAATATCTTTAATCATCCGCTGAAATAGCGCATCAGCTTGATGATAGATCAAATGAATAACTAACAATAGAGACAAACTGTTGGCATTCTGATGCACTGCTCCAGTCCTGTAAATAATTTTGAAATCGTATGCTTGCAGCTTTAAAGCCCAGCGTGCCAATCAGCCCTCTAGTTCCTTCAGACTATGAAGACAGAATGGTTCAAGCGGTCAGTTATGACTTTAAAGTGCGTCCCATGTATGTAGACTCAAATTGTTTACAGGAATGGATTACTGCCAGGGTCTCTTGCTCTGTTATGGTATAGCTTCTTTGAGCTGGCGACAGGGTTCTTTTGTAGGCTACTAGATGTTTATCCCCATTGTCATCCAATTGACTTAGAATGGCTCCAATTGCTGTTAACAAGGCATCTTCTTGGATTATAAATTCCTAAAAAATCCGGATATTTCAACACTTGGCTGCTCATGAGATTTTTTAAGCTTATCAAATGACTTCTTTGCCTCATTGTTCCAAATAAATATCTCTTTTGGATCCATGAGTAGGTAAAATAAAGGATCGGTAGTTCTAGCAAAGTCTCTGATGAATCAGCAATAGTATATGACCATTCCAAAAAGAATCTAATACCACGAAGACTTTTCAAGATAAACATAATTTAAATAACTTCTATTTTCATGGGTTGCAGTTGTAATCCTTTAAAGTTTATGACAAAACCTAAGTATTCAAGCTCTTTTTTTTTTAAAATAGCATTTTCTTGGCTTAATTTTTAAATTTACCATTGCCAACCGCTTAAAACTACCTCCAGATTCTCCGGTTGTTCTGTGAAGGTCCTGCTAAGGACGTTGATATTTTCTAAATATACTGGCACGCAGGATAACTTCAAGTCATTGAGTAATGAATCCATAGCATTCTAGAAAGTTGCCCGCGCATTGCTAAATCTTGGAGCATTATGGTCAGTTAATATAGTCATTGCATTGTAAAATATTGCGCAATATTCCTAATCTTCTTTTGGCAAATTATTTTGCCATTAGCCCAAAATCAGGTCCATAGCTGAAAAGTATTTTGCCTCCCCCAAGTAATCAAGCACGTCTTCAATTTAGGGCAGTAGATAGGAGTTTTTTGTTATTTTGTTTAGTTGGCAATAATTGATCACTACTCTATTTGATCAATCCTTATTTTTCATCAAGAGGATCAGACTCGCCCATGTGCTTCATTACAGAATGAATAACCCAAGTTCCACCAAATTGCTGATTTAATCGCTGACCTCTGCTTACACCACTTTTGACCTTCAAAAAAGGCATCTTTCTTATTGGTGGGTATGCCTATATCAACTTTGTGGAGTACGTTTTTTGCACATCCCAAGTCATGATTGTTCTGAGCAAATATCTCCTGATATTTTATAACACTTGGAGCACATCCTCTTGCTGATTCTCTGTCAAATCAGCTAGCTTCTCACAATCCACTAATTTGTTGACGCTTTTGGCAGTTTCTGCTGGCAATCCCATTTCAGAAAATGATCTAAAATTATGAAAGGTACTAAGTTCCGTCATTGGAAGTAAGTATAGAAACTCAAGATCTGATACTTTTTAATTTTCATCATCTTCTCTTCAAATTCTCTAAATGTACTCATATTTCTGCAAGACCTGGCATTAAGATCCCTGGTGCCACCCACGGTTCAATCTTCAATTTCTCCATGATTTAAAAATTCCCCATATAGATGTTCTGGAGGTTCTATCATTAACTTGGTGTTAACTATGATTTTGGGCTTCAGGCGGAATAGTGTTCATTGCATTTGTTATTAAAGGTATTCTGACATTCTCCATAATTTTCATTGGTATTGCTTTCCGTTTTTGTCCAGAAAATTTATAGAGAATGGGTATGGTACCATCATTATAAATCAATTTGGCAAAATTATTCCTTTTTGTCAGCGGAATCTCTTCCTCTCACTGTGCACTAAAGGCAACTTCTGCCCCAATATCATTATGGTTTTCTCTTCAAAATTTCATTTCAACTCATATTTTCTTAGGAACTCCATACTGATAAGTATATCATAATTCATATTGTCCTGCACTATGTTGGGAACTGACACCACCAGTGAATTAAACCAAAGTGGTAGTGAACTGTAGGCTCCACATGAGTTAGTAATGTCTGGTATGGCCTTCATACTCTTTTCAATGCTCCAGATCTGGCAAGATCATCATTCTTTTCAATAACTTGGTGTAAACAATGTTGATTGTTGTCCCACTATCAATTATTGCTCGCACTCTTATCCTATTGACTAAAACATTGACATAGATACATTACAAGTACTGCAATAAAGTATTTACTGAATGGATAGCAGACCTATATGCTAAATCAGTGCGTAAATTATTTAAGCGGATAAATTAGGGAATGACTCCTTGACTACGCTTAGAGGTAATGAAACGTTCACCTCATCCAACTTAGTTTTGATTAAGTCTTCAGGGTTCTTGGTGGATTGCTTTTCTTTAATAACTTGTGCGTAGGGTCGAGCTACCTAATTAAAAGTTTTGGCATCAATCCAATTGCTTTGGATCAAGTTATAACATCAACATCCATGTTAACCACCTGATGGAGCGGATCAGGCGCGTCATTGTCCACAAATAGGTCAGAGATATTGATTTAATCACTTTATCAGGTGGGATAGGTTTATCAGCGATACTAGAACGTCCCTGGTCTAGACTGCTGGCCCTTTTCCTGAATCTGAATCAGTTTCTTTGGTCTGAATGAGATTGATATGATCCTTTGGCTTTTTATCCTGACACTGGGTAAGAAAATGGCCAGGTTTTCCACATTTTAAAACATCGGATTACAATTTGTCCACTCATCTTTAAGCTTCAGGTTTACTTCCCGTCATAATTTTGACTCTCAGATTCTTTATATGGTTTGGCAAATCTGACAACATTTTGGCCTTTATTTGGATCACTTTAAAAGTGTGTTCAGGAGCATAGACGTGGCTCCAAGCATTTTCAGATGGTCCACCATCTGTGAGACTGTTGTTTAAGTTACTAGTGTCATCACATAATCTGATGCAGTTTGCAGTAGGGCCTGTGCCGTCTGCATGGCTATGCATGCATTAAAGTCAGTTAGCACATTCACCCCTTCCAATATTTCAGATTCGTGGTTAAACAAATTGCCAAAAAAGCTAGTGCCTCTTACTTTTGAAACCGTATACTAAGGATTCCTGCTTGTGATTTTCCATCCAAGTAGGACTTCCAAACTCCAACATAATCTCTGTTTTTGCTTCAGCATATGACCAGTTATCCCCATTGAGGTGAAGTAGCACAAGATTCTGAAAATCAGTGCTAATACAATTCATTATGGATAAAGCTTTCTGACGGTCCTCATAAATAAATACTATCATTTCAAAGAGATGGAAAAATGATGGCTTAATACCAGTGAAATGTGGGCAACTTCAGCAGATTCAAAAATATATCAGTCATTCCACAATAGGAGATACTTGCCCATTAACTCTATTAGCCATAGAATTGGCTTTAGGAGTCATTTCCAACACATCAGCAATTAATATAAGTATATTTCAAGGCAATAAATGTCTTCCTGATTGAAGTTTAACATGCATTTTTATCAGCATCATTTGCCTCAAATTGTGAACAAACACATTGGTGATTTTCTAACTCCTTAATATGCTTCATCATTTTCTCTATATCCTCATGAAAACGCCATATGCATTCTAAGTAAACTTCATGTTTGGTTTTTTTGAATAAAAACTTTTTTAATAAATTCACCCTCTTTTTGCTTTAAAGAGGCAACTTTTCCAAACAAATTTTTATTCACAGTTCCAACTTGTTGAACCATCCCTTCCACCTTATTACATGTTCTTTAAAGTATTAACGTTGGCTTGAGATTCTGAGCTAAGCACATTCTGATTGATGGTCTGTAGCTTCATTTAGAGCTTCCAGATCTCATTCTTATAAGACATTGTGGTTTAAATTGGCTTTTGACAGCTTAGCTACCCCCTGTAATGAGCACAATTGTTAAAATTTGAGCCGCTAGATGGTAGCTCGCTTTTGCGCCCTTATTTCAACTGCACAGACTCTTGAACAATTCTTTTAACTGATTAAAAATAGATAAACTGAGGCAATAATAGTATGAGGACTAATATTATTGTTTATTGCCCAAAGCCACGTTGAGTAAAGGTTACAACGCTACACAGGTGCTTCTTTGTCTTTAAGATACATTTGATCTTTTAGAGAACAATTTCCTAATCACTTCATGCAGAGCCAATAAGAGAATTGATAAGAACAACCTTAGGATATCTGATCCTTGCACTCTTAACCCAAGTGTAAGTTATCCAACCAATGTATAAACAGTTATGTTATTATCAAAAATTCTTTTATTAGGGAATATTTGGGGGTTTATTGTAGTATAATCGGTGCACAACTTTTTACTGTAAACTGGGAATCAATTTTTTGCTCCCCTAAATTGGATTGACCCTCAATTTTAGGCACCAAATCTTGGCGGGTATCCTTGCCTTGTTTTCTTAGGTAGCAAAATTTTCAATTGTTCAGCAACCAATTTATTCAAGTTAGGAATTTGAAACCAATTGATCCAGGTTGTGTTGACTGATGACGATCCTACCATTTTCCACAAGCTTTAGAACGCTTAGGTAGTTTCTGATAAATCACCATCCATGCATTCTGAATGATACCCCATTTTTCAGCTGTCAAGTGTTGCCCACACATTGAATTCTAGCATAATATTTTCAGGGATGATTCCTTACAAGAATATATTTAGTCGGTGACCATTGATGAGATATACAATTGAAACCACCAATCGTCAAATTATTATCAGTTAATAAGTTGGATAATTTGTTCAACTGAAAACTCAACAGCTACAATCATTCAATCAATTGGCAGAGAATAAGCCCAAACTAGGTAAGCCTAACCAATCTGCTGAAAGCTATTGCCAACTGAGAAGGACCAGAAGGGGCCAGAGCGTAAATCCAGAGGAATGCCAGCGCCTCTGTCTGGGGTTTTTTCATTGGGAATCCAGTAAATTAAATATAAATTTAAATGTAAATAAAATAAGCGAGTGAAGAATGCCTCAGGCCCATGACAGAAAAAGCTAGTGCCTTCACCACCCACCATTGACCCTCATGAAGCTTCTTTTGTGGCTGAAGTGAGGAAGAGATGGGCGGAAATTCAATCACAACGTTCACTCCCAAGCTCCACCCTTGTTCATGAAGTTAGGGTCTATTGTGGGCATAATACTGTTGAGTTTTATACAAGGGTTTATTTAATCTATTTTAAAGCAATAGCTAGAGCCTTTCCAGTGAACACAACCATTCATGAAGTAGTAAAAAGTCACTATATTGATAAAGGATTCACAACTTCAGTAGATGCAGACCGTGCAGCCTCAGTTACAATTGAGTTTCTGCATAGCTCACTTTGTGTACTGAGAATAGATTTAACTTCAAGAAAATTTCCTGGTTAACTTTCTTGAATCTCCCAACTAAAGTGGACCCAGAATCCCTAAAGCTTGTGCTTCATTGGAGATTGATGGAATTTAGTCCGTACTATCAGTAGACCTGTGCGCACCAGCCTACTATTCCCCAACCAAGAGGGCTTGGATTACTAGACCATCATTTATCTCTACCCAATTGTGTCCTGCAACATGGAGGTTATCCCACATGTTGCAGTCATTGGATCTTGTTTATTAATCTTCTTTGTTGAACAGACCAGGCACGACCATGTTGCTCATTATGAAATTATTTGGGCCACCTATACAATTGTTGTACAGTTCATAAGCAAACTCTCATATAGTAGCCAAGTCCCGGTGACAGGTAAGAAACGCTCCAACACAACATAAGCGGTGATCTCGCAACCAACCCACTAGGTACTGATACAGGATCTAACACCCTCTACCCTTTATGTAGCAATTGAGAAGGCACAGCCAGTAGCACAACTTTAATCCCTTAGTGCGGAAAGCCATCTCCCTATGAGAATTCCTCATAAATTGCCAGACCCTTCACCAGCCCAAAATAAGCGCAAAGCTGCTTCTCATCAGGCTAACACAGAGTAAGCCAGCCCAGGGGTGGAATCTAGAACGAATTCAGTAACAAATTTACCCAAGGGTGGAACAGGTATGTAGTACCTCAAGTTGTATGGGGGCTCCAAGTCATTGCTACCCCCACCATCTAAGGGTATTGTAACTCAGGCGTCATTATCAGTACTGAAGGAGGTGCCTATGGACTTGGATACATAAGATGATGCACAAATATAGGAGTCTATGGAGCAAGATGCTCCTGTGCAAATAAGACGGAGTAGTATCTTGGGCTGGCTTACAGGCTCCTCAGGCCCGTCAACTTAGAATAACCTTCCTCCTCGTTGATCAGCATGGATTGCTGCAAAGAGTCAAGCTTTAGGGCAAAAAATGAGCAGCCTTATGTATGAAGGTGGAAGCTCTAGTAACCCCCCAGGTTACGGAGGGGTACTGCTATGGGGCCTCAAAGGGGCACCCTGACCCTGAAGTCCATTATATCTAATGGGCTTCAGAATTATAAGCAGAGACCCTGCCACCTCCACAACTTCAGGTCAACTCGCATGGATATTGCAGCCGTCCTGGAGCCCCATGTCCTCCCTCTGAAATTTTAGCATAGAATGACCAATTTGGAGGTAAATCATGTTGGACACATTATGCGGACCTTATTATCCTCAACCCCCTGGTAAAACCCCACTAATTTTCTAAATAACTTGATGATCGCCTTTTATTGGCTAAATTATCAACCTCTGAGTTATCCTTATTTGTGGCAAGCATATACCTGCCAAATGCAGGTCAAGAACAGGACTGTCTTTTGAAAGAACTTGCTCTACTAAAACTCCCAGGCAATACAGTGCTGATAGGGGATTTCAACACATTATTGAGCCAGGCGCGTGACACATATCCTCCTGCCACACAAGGCAGACAAGGTACAGCTCGACTTCAAAATTATCTCAGATCAAGTGTTTTCATGGATGCCCTCCCCCCTCAGCATTGGGCCTTGAATGTATGTCTCAGATCCAAGGTGCAGGTCGGAGAATCACATCAGCTTCATGGATTATTATGGCCCTAGTGGACCCCATGGTGGTTGGTCAAGTTTCCAATCTCATAACTTAAGATAACACTATAAGTGATCACAGATCCCTACCAGTGATCCTGAAAACAATCCTTAGAACATTGAGAAGATTTTTGCCAAGAGGCCAGGGATAATGAACAACCAGTTTGAAATAGAGAAGATAAATGTAGCCATTTGTGAGCCAGAGCATTTGGACTCACCTCATATTTGAATTTTATAACAAAAATGGCTGATACAAAAGCAAGAATCCTAAGGGTAGCCTACAATTCTGCTAAGGCTCGTATGACGGTTGACCAGGCTAAAGACAGGCATACTGAAACTAGAATAAGACACTTTGAAAAGGATTGCCAACTGGTGCCTTTCTCTAAATGGTTGGAGGCATGGGAATTGCCCCAAGAGACATACCAGCAGGAACTTACTGAGCAAGAATAACGTGTAGCAAGTTTCAAATTGGCACGTTACTACACCCAGTGAGAAAGGATACCCGTTTCTTTTACCAGAAGCAGAAAGCTCGCTCAAAGGATCAGAAGATTGCAATTATTGGCGGGGACCATCATCACCACAAACAAGGAGGAAATTACTAGTGATATTTACCGTTATTTTTTACCCTCTTCAAGGCTTCCTGGGTAATACCAGCAGATGTCATGAATTTATTGGATGGACTATGGAACCTCTGGTTAATTTCTCAACGGATGAAGAACTTCTTTCAACAATCACACAGAAAGAAGTAATGGACACTCTGCTTCACAGTCCACGCCTGATGGACTCAGACCCATATGGTATCCCATTTAAGGTGTATCTAGTGGATCCCATTGCAGTTACAAAGGCCCACCAACTCCTCTTCTCGATACTATTGGCAGAAGAAGGAGTAATTTCTGACTTGAGAGTCTCAATCATGACCCTTATCCCTAAGAAAGCAAACTTGGAGGTTCTTGAAATCTGGCGACCGATATCACTAATGAACATGGTCCACAAACTATATACTAAGCTTCTAGCAAACCACATGACTTAGTGGGTAGCACCACGCTTTAACCAGTTCAACATGGCTTAATCCCAGGTTAATCTCTTTAGAACAATTACAATGAGCTTATGGCAACCCTGTCAGCTACCTCGTCTCAAACGCATTGTTTTGTGGCGCTTCTTGATATGAGAAAAAGCATATGATCGAGTGAATTTGAAGTATCTGGACGCCTCCCTAACCCGCCTCCACATCCAACCACAAGCTAGGACATGACTATAAGCGCTTTACGCCCAGCTTCACTCTAAGGTACTGTCCCCAACAGGCTTTAAAGCAGCGGTTATGGTTGAACAGGGTCTCCAATCAAGGGGACCCACTGTGCCTAATCTGTTCAACGTAGCTTTGGCCCTCTTCTGGCCCTACTCTAGGAACAGCTGAAGGAAAACAAGTTCCTGGGAACCCCCAATACCATAGCCTTTGCTGGTCACACAGCAGTGGCAGTTGGGTGAAAAAGGACTTATATCTTGCCATAAGACTTGAACAGCTTGTAAGGCATCTAATGCAAGAGTTAACTCTTCTAAAATTATTTTAGTGTAAGGTATAACAACATAGTTTCCTCCTCCTTTTGGCTTGGAACCTACCCGGGACACTTTTCAGCATTTAGTTATCCCCACCACACCACAAGGTGTAGCAAACAATGTAATGAAAACGCTTTCTCAATGCAATAAACTCTCATGCAGCTAGCTGGAGCCACTGGCTTACCATCCCCCAGGAACACGCCCTGATTATAAATGTTTTTCTTCTATCAAATATATGGTTCCTCGCCCATGTCTGCCCCTTTATGGACGGTTTCTACATGAGGTTGAATGTGATACTTTGCTATTGGATATGGGGATCTAACCACCCACCCACATCTATGACCACAATATCCTGATCCACAGTGAAGGGGGCCTAGGTCTTTTGGACACTAGGTCTCGTGCCACTTCAATACTGATGGAGTGCCTTGGACCCATTGTTTTCTGGGATATGGCTCCAATGGCACAATGGGCTCCAGCCTTACGCCAAGGTTTTACGGCCTCTCTAGGGCTCCCACAGACCACTCCAACAGCTGTGGTAGAATGACTAACAAACCTATCCAGGTCACCGTCTCAAACCCTCATCAAGTTTTTACTGGAATCATGTTAGCCTTGCACTTAAGAGGGCAGGATTATGGGTGTATTACACCTTCCCTTTTAAAAGGAGTGGCCCTGGGATCAGCCACTGGCATCACACCCTGGTCCACAATGATAGGATTGTTATATCCCACCTCCACCCTTTGGACAGACCCCCAATGCGGCATCATCTCCTTGAACTTTTACCCCCGCTGTGGAATGTTATCTTAAGGCACTTTAGAAGGAAGTTACCCATCCTGTTCTCTCAACATAAATGTCAAATATGCTGTGGCATAATTGTTAATTCTCGGCGTATGGACTCAATTCCGCCGAGTTGATTTTTGCACAGGGTATGAGCCACTGAGCAACCAATTTGGATGTTATGAGGTTCGCCGAATTATAATAAAACTTAATAAAATATGTATGGAGCTATCGCCCCTTATTTTGACCTTTATTTTAATATAAATCGCAGACTTATCTGCGCGCTCCTCCTTCCTCTAAAAAAACCTCCTCCCTTTAATCTTCCATCGTACTCTTTATACTTTGGTTTCCCAGCCAGATGCATCACCAACTTGGTAATCTTCTATTATACTTCTCTTTTCAAATTACTCTCATTCATATCGACTTTTAGCATAAATCCTCTAAATTCACTAAATGCCTCATTTCAAAGCGCTTAAATTATCAGTGCCAGTTTGATTCCGGCAGATTCCATTTATTTCACCATATTGACTTAGGGCTTATCATCCAGTCATATTAGAATCATGACATTACCCCCTCTTTGACTGGATGATAATTTCTTACTGTTTATATGCTTTGAGGAACTTTGTTTGGACTCAGTTGATAACCTGACTCCCAGAGGGTTCCTTAATTGTGTAGACATCCATGCTAGTCTTTTTGATAATCTCAAACAGGCTGAACCAAATGTTGGAGAGCTTATTTTTTCGTCCAAATCCATGCTGGTCATGGAATAAAACATAATCCACTTCAGCAAACAACGGAAGTCCACTCCAGCGCTTCTGATTGGCCGCCTGGTCACAAATTTTCTTAGCCAAACTGGTGGAGTAGGCTTCAGTTTGCAACTTGATTAATATATCTGTGAGTTGCCTCAGATATCGCTGAGGAGTAACACCACCAGTTTCCTCTACACACAAATACAACAAGGTGAGCAGAGCTGGATGTCAACCATACAGCAGTTGAAAGGGACTCTTACCAGTGGCAGAATGATAGCTGATATTATAAGTGAACACAGCAGTAGGTAGAAGGGCACTCCAATCCGAGGGCCAATCCATTATCAATTTGTGGAGTATGTTTACTAAGGTTCCGTTGACTCGCTCCACCATCCCATTTGATTCTGGATGATAGGGGGTGGTCAAAACCCCACGAATCGCCATCAACTCATTTAACTTCAGCAGGATATGTGAAGTAAAGTTGGTTCCATTGTCTGTCAGGATGAACTGCGGGCAGCCATGCCGCTGTATAACACACTCCATAATAAACTTGGCAGTGGTGACCGCGCCCAAGTCGCTAGTAGCCCTGGCCTCCACCCATTGGATCAAATGATTGATGGTGACAATTATATACTTGGATTAATTGGCACTAATTGGCAGAGGTCCCACTACATCAATGGAAATGGTGTGCCATGCAAACTGGGGTTTCACTAGTTGGTAGGTGGTTTTCTTGTGGAAAGGTTTTTCCACATGACGCTGATGGCAACAGCTCACCATTTCCAATACGTCGTAATTCATGCTTTCCCAGAAGTATTGGGGTCGCAAAAACCAGAATCTTCCACAAACCTCCATGGCAACAGCCCAATGAGCATCTATAATTATTGGGGTCTATTCGAAGGCTTAGGAAAATTCAGCGTCAAGTCTCCAATCTGCTTATATAATTCTCCCCCTCATATGAAGGTACCCTCCTTGAGTCCATCTAACACCTTGATCACTTGTGGCAGCTCATCCTGGTATTTTTCACCATCATCTATTCATACATTATATCAGCTTATCTGCTGTGATAGTGACCATGGGCAATCGAGACAGACAATCTGCGTTTTAATGTTTTACCCCAGGTTGATGTAAAATCTCAATATTGTATGCTTGCAGCATCAGAGCCCAGTGTGCGAGCCATCCTTCCGGTTCATGAAGATTCTGTAGCCAGCGCAAGGAAGCATGATCCATCACTACTCGAAATCTTACCCCATGCAAATATACCCAAAATTGTTTGTAAGCGTTGATTATAGCTAAACACTACCACTCGGTTACAGTGTAGTTTTGTTTATGACAGTTTAAGCTCTGACTACAGAAGGCGACAGGATGTTCCACACCGTCATCATCCTTCTGGGATAGTACTGCCCCAATAACAGCTAAGGATGCGTCCGTTTGTACTATGATCAGCTTATCAAAGTTGGGGTATTGCAAAATGGATGCGCTTATTAATGCAGTACGCAATACCTTGAAATCATTCTGGCATCGTTCTATCCAATTGAAAGAAGCGTTTTTCTTTAATAGCTCGAGAAGTGGTGCCACAATACAACTGAAATTGGGAATGAATCGTCAATAATACCCAAACATTCCCAGAAACACATGAATGTCATACTTATTTCCTGACCAAGTCATCTTCCTATTGCTTCTACTTTAGCTGGCTGCAGTTTAAGCCCATTTGAATCCACAACAAAACTGCGGTATTCCAATTGATCTTTAAAGAAATGGCACTTTTGAGGCTTAATTTTGATATTAGTGGCAGCGAGGAACTGAAGCACTTGCTCTCAGTGGGCAAGATGCTCTGTGAACGTCCGCAAAAACACATTGATGTCATCAAGGTAAACTAAGACGCAGGACAGCTTTAAATCACCTAAAATCGTATCCATGGCACTCTGGAATGTAGCTGGAGCGTTACACAATCCTTGCGACATGCGCGTTGGCTGGAACAACCCTCTCAAGGTGATGATCGCACATTTCTCCCATTCTGTTAGTGGCAATTCAATCTGCCAGTATCCCAAGATCATATCCATGGCGGAAAAATAGTTTGCCCCACTCAATCAGTCTAAAGCATTGTCAATCCGTGGGAGAGGGTAAGAATCCTTCTTTGTGACGTTATTATGTTTATGATAGTCAATAACCACCTGATTTGAGCCATCTTTCTTCTTTACGATGAGCACAGGTGACGCTTAGGGACTTTTTGATGGCTCTAGCATCCCTTGCTCAATAAGCTTATCCACTTCATCAAAGACAACTTCTTCCGCTGCTCTAGAATGTCTAATAGGACGCGAACGAATGGGAGGGTGATCCCCCATATTAATCCATGTAACACCCCTTAAGCGCACCCCAAGTCATGATTGTCATTTGCAAAAATATCCCAATACTTTTCAAATAATGCCATAGCCTTATCTTGCTGATCTGGTGATAGTCCTGTGAGCACTTCCTGAGGAACTACAGTCAGTATGCCAAACAAGGAGTGAGCTGGTAGTCTGAGATCTTCCCAGGATCCAAAGTCATGAATATGTCAAACTTCCCCAATAGGGATGAGGTGCAGGTAAGCCGCCACTTGGTGCCACCTAATTCTTAATGTCTCCTTCTGTAGGTTCGCAAGCAGCACCTTCACCTCCCAATTCTCAGGAAACAATAACCCTGGAGCCACATGTTGTTCGAGCTGCAAGTGCTGATGAGGCGCCAGGATTTCTCCATACAGCCCCTTAGGGACAACAATTTTGAGCCCAGTCCCTATTATGCCATGATGTCCAGATGGTAAGCTTATAGGGCGCGTTGCTTGAAGTGGGATTCGTTTATACTCATATATTTGATTGGGGAGGAACTTGGTCTGCTGACTCAGTCACTGGTAGCAAACAGGGATTACTCCATCACTGTATGCTAGATTGATCTAACCGGAGTGGACTGGATCCATTGGAATTCCACCAGAGGTAAGATATACTGGAATTTGTTGACCAAATATGGTAAGGGTTTCTTCCACCATATCTATCACAACGCCAAATTTCCTCATGAAAGATGCGCCAATTAACATATCGTAGTGGTTATTTGGCAAAACCACCGCTGGAGCAGACACCTGGACTGACCCAAATCGTAGAGGCAACGCGCTATATACTCCTTCTGACACAGTGCTGTGCGTTCCCATGGTCCCATATACTACGTGATGGTCCACATCTGGTTTCAACATAAGTTTAGCCATCAACCAAGTGGAGACTATGTTCACAGGTGCTCCCATATCTATGATAGCGTGGAGTTCGTGTTTTGAACGAATATGTCACAATAAGTACATTATGAGGAAGAAGAATCATTGGTGTGTATTGCTTGTACGTTCAAGGGCTTTGTGCTACTTAAAAAGAAGAAATTTTCTTGTTGACTTGAGAATACTAAATAGCAATTTTCTCCACTGGAATGGCTATGGTAACCCCTACTAAAGGAGTGACGTTTAGTGAGGGATCCGGTTTTCTAATGTCATTTTGTTCCAGGATCTGCCATGCATATGGCTTCTGCACGTCCTGGCAAAGCTTGGCCCGATGGGGTGAGCCTTTACTCATGGAAGCAGAAGCAGGGGTATCCAATGAAAGCTGCTGATATAACACATCATCTGATTGAGGTTCAATTTTTACCTGGAAAGATGGTTGGGGATTGTTGAGGGCAAGTGAATTGGACTTAGCGGAGGTATAGTGTCCTGTCTCTACTCCGCTCAAGCTTTTCCCTGCTCAATTATCTTTGTTGGCATTGCGTACACATGTGGGTGGCTAGGGCAATTAGCTGCATAATGCCCTCTTTGTCCTCACTGGAAGCAAGTGTTCATAAAAGGTGTGCGTATATAGTTAGGGGCGGATGAACCAGGTCAAATGTTGCCAGTAAGGTTCCAAGGTCGTGGACAAACTGCTGAATCGTACCTGGGCCAGAAAGGGTCTATTGACTCATGTGAGAGATGAATACGTTCCAGAGGCTGATAACCCAGTTGCTGCGGCCTATATTATGCAAGGGTTGGAGCAGGGGCAACAGCGATTTTCCGGGCTATGTTGGGGGTGCTGTTCATGGTGGTGAGCTGACGTAAAGCATTCACTATTTGGACGAGTCTGGTATCCCTGTCCAACACATGGGACACAGCGTTATAGAGTTCCTGATATGGTCTGACAGCCGCCATCATTGCTATACCCACCTCTTCATTAGATAAGACATTGGCACCCACTAACACATGAGCCTCATAAGGTGAATCGCTCCACAAACTGTGTTAAAGACTCATTTTTTTGAAAAGATATTGTTAAAAAATCTGCCTTGCGTTGAGCCATTTTCTCTTTGCCCCCAAACAGGCGAATTACAGTCTCCTTCACCTCTTAGTATGCTACAGTACTGTCTTTAAGATAACAAGTAACTTGATCAGCACTTAAAACATACAACGCAGATAACAATAGTTTAGCTTTTTGTTGATCAGAAGCCCCCTCTATGGCAAACTCAAACCGCTTGAAAAACCCATGTATGTTACCATCACAGTTAAATGAGGGCAGCCTGTCACTGCAGATTTCTTTTTCGTTAATGACATTATCTAATTTATACTTCACACAGTCTAGCTGCTCCGTCGTGCTGCTCAAAAGGTTGGTAAGTTGGTTGGCATGGTCACCCACCAGAAGCAGTTGGCGGAAGGCATGGTTGGGCTGCTCAGTAATATTCTTATTCTCCTGAAACAACACTGTTTGCGCCTGAAGTAAGGTATCCAAAGCAAGCTTCAGTTCCCCATAGTGAGTTATTTTGACCACCTGGAATAGTACCTCATCAGAGCAAGCTGGTTGCACCATAAAGTACCATTGATGAGGTTGTGATTATTTGATCAATGGGCCCCCTGTAGTGAGCACCACTGTTAATTCTCGGCGTTTGGGCTTGATTCCGCCAAGTAATTTTTGCACAGGGTATGAGCCATTGAGAAACCAAATTGGATGATATGAGGATCGCCGACTTATAATAAAACTTAATAAAATATGTATGGAGCTATTGCCTCTTATTTTAACCTTTATTTTAATATAAATCGCAGACTTATCTGCGCGCTCCTTTTTCTTCTAAAAAAACCTCCTCCAGTTAATCTTATATCAGACTCTTTATACCTTGGTTCCCAGCCGGATGCATCCTGGGCTTGATAATCTTCTATTGTACTTCTCTTTTCAAATTACTCTCATTTGTATCAAATCTCGGCATAAATCCTCTTGATTCACCAAATGCCTCATTTCTAAGCACATAAATTACCAGTACCAGTTTAATTCCGGCAGATTCCATTTATTTTACCATATTGACTTAGGGCTTATCATCCAGTCATATTGAAATCGTGACAATGGTCTACACTGATCATACAGGACCAGGGATCAAATTGGCCCTACCTTCTAACACAAGAGATGTCCGTAATGTGCAGAGCTTACAGAAACCCACCTCCACCACTTCTTTAATTGTCCCTCATAGCCCTTTTCTGGGAGCAAGGTCCACAAACTCCTTTGAGCAGAGCCCTGAGTGGCGCATCCTATTCAGAACTTCATGTTTATCCTCTCACTCCCTAATTGCTCCCAGTCATTATGGGTCATGGAATTTGGCGTAGTGATATGGATTATTCATAATTTATATCTCTGTGCCGCTTTTGACTCCACTTTGTGGACGCTGCCCCATACAGTCACCCAATTTTCAGGTTCATTTCAAAATTTATCTGAGAGTATTTACCATGTTGCCACTAGCCAATAGGTAAGTTTTAGTAGACACCTGTCTCTGGAAAATTTTTCACCTACCCTTTCTTGACATCTCCTCTTACCCTGCCTTCCCTCAAACTCTTAGGAGCTCAGGCGTAATTAAATTAATATTGGTCTATCCCCCTTTAGGTTGGGATCACCTAGTGCTAAAAATCAGGCATACTGTGAAGTAATTAGAAAGAACTGCATCTAAATGGTTTAAACAAAATAACAAGGGGCATACTGTGCAGCCATTTTTAACGTGGGTCCAGAATGGGGGGATGGGCCAGAGTGGATTATGGTGCATGAATAATTGTGAGATGGTTTCTTATTGGAAGAGGCAAATAGTTGCAATACTGAAAGGCCCTGTGATGCGGCTGACCTCATTGGGAAAACAAAAATGCAATATAGGGTCAGCTCTTTAGTGGTCAAACCATCCAGTATCTTATTAAAGAATTAGCTGGAAAAGAGATGTTTGGGCAGACTGAAAACTGAAAACACTAATAGCTTGCTGGTAGCTGAGCACTAGTATGAGGATGTGGTGATATTATAAATGAGTAGCATCATTTCTGCGACCATGGCCTGGGCTTCACTAGAGAAGCCAGTCAAAGCCCCTTGAAGCGGCATAAACCTAAGAAACTGGCATATTTGAAAATTTTCCTAGCCTTCTTGAGTATGGATGCACTTTTGTAGGGAAGAGGTCATACTAGACTTGCAGGACAAAGCTCAGGTTGAACTAGGGGAGAAAAAGTGGGCTTTGGAGTACCTCCTGGAAGCGCGTGAGGCTATGGACTAGGTCCTAGGGGACAAAGTAACTCGAGGGTTTAGGGTCTAGAAGATCCAGCCCAGAAGCACTTCAGCAGCATCATAAACACCATGAGAAGGTGTAAAATTGGTGCAGCAGTGTTGTATTTTAGATGCACAGGTGAAACACACATAAAAGATAAAAGGAATGTTAAAGGTTGTGACCTTGAAAAGCTAGATAAATCTACTATTCAGTAAAAAGGTTTTATAAAACCAAAATTACGCATACCATAGTTATAGATACTGTAAGGGAATATTAAACGCGATTTGTAGCTTTGGTCACAGGTATACTTAATAATCTCTATTGGTAACAAGATCCTCTTCCAATAACTGAAAGTCCCTTACAGATATGTTTCTTTAACTCCTCAGGTTTTCTTTGGTTCAAATAATTGCTAAAAGATCAGCACTTGAGAATTTAAAAATAAGGTATAGTATATATTTAACTTCAGGGTAAAGAATTCTTATATCTTATGGTATCTCATCAAATAGTGCTACATATATTAACAATGATATATGGACAATTTTCCAAGAAGGACAAAACTTTATTTATGATGCTTTTTTCAGTGGTGCCAAGGCAATTAAATAAAAAATTAATGTATTAATTTAATCGTGTATTCCCACTGGGATGAACCAACTCAATGTATAAAAGTGATTTGGATATATTTGCCAATGAAATGGTGAGTAAATAGATTTTATGTTGTTAACTTTAATTAGAAAAAACTTTTCTCTTTCACTTTTATCACTTTTTCAATCAATTCACGATTTTAAAAAAGTTTTTACTCTCATCCATCCTTTTTCCATGCTACTACTAGCCTATAAAGAATAGATTGACGCCTGCTGTGCCATAGAACCTGCTAATTATAGTAAGACTGGGATTTTAATATGGGTGTATAACAACCCAGCGCAAGACTAGAATTCCAGTGGCATAGCAGTTATGATATCTTGGAGGAGGGAATCCCTATGATTTCTGTGCAGTAGTTAAAAATTAAAAACATATAAGGGCCCCATAGCAAATTGATGAATTTAAAATTTGGTCAACTGCAGGTCTTTCTGGGGCAACTCCTAAGAGTGCAAGAGGCAAAAAGGATGACCAATCCTCCTAGATTTGCAGTTGATGGCCTTTGGACTCTGTTGCCAATTTCAGGTTCAGTTTTATAGAAAAAACTATCCTTTAGATAATTTTTCTATTTTATGGTAATGCTTACTGGGCTTGAAAATAAATTAAATTGATTCAATTTGAATACTGGGCGAGCTTGGGAGTCATCTTTCACTAGTTGGGTCATTTCTGATGTATCATGGAGGTGAAACTGTCATCACAAACATGGATCATGTAGAAAATTTGGGACAGATTGGCCTGCGGAGAGATGTCCTGGATAATCTAGAAACTGGGCTTCACCACTTGGTTGCAAGAATAGCCTTCTCTTGCCCAAAAATGATAAATCGAGTTTAGCTGAGGAGGAGGCCTTGTTTCACTTGGACTAAACTGAACTAACGTTGGATCAGCTTGGTCAATTACTCCAAATTTGACAACTGTTTTGAGCAAGGTGCATCAGAACCGTGGGTGGCCCATGTTGATCCAAATAGAGCCAGGTCATTAAGTATGACTTTGGTGGATATGAAAGCCCTTATGGAGCGGCGTATTGGTGAATCACACCTGGAGTGTAGCTTTTAATAGTATTGATAAACGTACAATGAGCCACTGTAACAATGGATAGGAGTACCAAATCAATAACCATTGGTCCCAGAATTCAGATCACAGCATATTTTGTTGTGTTTAGTGATAAAATATTTGAAAACGAGGTGGATTCCACAGAGTTAATTTTTGGGGAAGATCAACTAAACATAAAATTAAGACTTCCTGACAACTTTCCTAGGAAAAGCAGTTGTCCACTATAAGGGTGGTAGGTAAGGGATTAGGGCTAGATTGAACTGGGGTGGCTGACATGCCCAAGGAAGAACCTCATGCACCTGAGGGGTTGCCAGCTATCTTACATATGAGTCATAGAAGTATTGGAAACATAACTCCATGATCCACAAAGGATATACTCAACAGATCCAAACTAGAGTGGATTTATTTAAATTGGTGAGACGGCGAAATTGAATTTTGTCAAAGTCAATCCCAGCAATTGATATAGAATCAGAATTAAAATTTGGTTTGAGAATAATTTCTTGGTAAGTATTGGCAATAAAAATTCCTGGAATCTCATGTTTTATGACACAAACTAGTTTTCTGACTAAGGCATGATTTCATAATTTTAGAGCAAATTTTTTAATCTCCAAGGTAGTAGGGGATGGAAGGGTGGAGTACAAGTGAGGGTTGGGGTACCGTTGGTGGCCTCTGACCAGGATTACCTCACTACATACCCCTTTGATCATATTCACTAGGGAGCAAGCAGAAAAGGGGGTATATTAGTCTGTTTCTTTGGGACTAAAGTAGCTACCCAGAGTTCAACTACATGTGCCATGTACTCCAGTTGAAACAAGGGATTAACAGATACATTAAGTCCTTTTTTCTTTTGTAAGGGAACTTCCAACAGTCAAACCCAAAATTTTGGGGTTCCAGATTTATATGCTGGCCCTGCATGGGGCGGCGGTGCACCGCCTCCTAGCGTTTATCAGCTGATACAAAAACGCCCCAAGCTGGCCCAGATAGCTCTGTGAAGACTTCCAGTTGCTACATCCTGCCTCAGGACCTAGCCCGCTACCTCGCACACTTCCAGGCGGTGTGCAAAAGCCAATGATGCTCCCTTGGAGAAACATGTGTTTCAGCATCCAGGTAAACTATGGAAACCTCTTCGCCTATATGAGCGCGGCCATCATTGAGATGGCCACGGCAGTTTACACACCCACTGACTTAATAGATTTCGCCCCTTTGTGGGGTGTTTTGGACTTGGCTTCTCTTGATAAGCCCACATCATGGAGGCAGCAAAGTTGCTGTTAATTCTTGGCATTTGGTCTTGATTCCACCAAGTTGGTTTTGCACAGGGTATGAGCCATTGAGCAACCAAATTGGCTGATATGAAGATCGCCGACTATATATAATAAACTTAATAAAATAATTTTGGTGCTTCGCCCCTTATTTACACCTTTATTATAATATAATCGCAGACTTTATCTGCGCTCTTCCTTTTGTAAAGACCTCTAAACCCTTTTGTCTTCCATCAGACTCTTTATACCTTGGTTCCCCCAGCCGGATGCATCCTCAGCTTGGTACTCTTCTATTCTGCTTCTCTTTTCAAATTACTCTCATTTGTATCAAATCTTGGCATAAATCCTCTTTATTTGCCGAATGCCTCATTTCAAAGCGCTTAAATTACCAGTACTGGTTTGATTCCAGCAGATTCCATTCATTCCGCAATATTAATTTAGGGCTTATCATCCAGTCATATTGAAATAATGACACTACCCCCTCCTTGACTGGACAATAATTTCTTACTGTTTGTATGCTCAAAGGAACTTCATGTGGACTTGGTTGATAACCCAACCCCCAGCGGGTTCCTTAATTGTGTAGACATCCATGCCAGTCTTCTTGATAATCTTGAATGGGCTGACCCAAATGTCAGAGAGAAAATTTTTTTGTCCAAATCCATGCAGATCATGGAATAAAATGTAATCTCCTACAGCAAACAACGGAAGACTGCTCTGGCACTTCTGGTTGGCTGACTAGTCGCGGATTTTCTTTGCTAGACTGGTGGAGTAAGCTTTCATTTGCAACTTGATTAAAGTATCTGTGAATTGATTTAGATATCGCTGAGGATTCACCCCACCAGTTTCCTCTACACACAAATATAGCAAGGCAGGCAGAGCCGGATGTTGACCATACAGAAGTTGAAATGGGCTCTTACCAGTGGCCAAATGATAGATGATAATATATGTGAATACAGCCGTGGATAGGAGGGTGCTCCATTCTGAGGGGCAATCATTTACCAATTTATGGAAGATGTTCACCAAAGTTCATTAACCTGATCCACCATTACATTAATTCTGGATGATATGGGGTGGTCAAAACCCCACAGATTGCCATCAGCTTCTTTAACTTTGGCAGAATGTGCAATGTGAAATTGGTTCCATTTTCCGTTAAAATGAATTGCGGGCAGCTGTGTTTGCTGTATAACACACTCCATGATGATTTTGGCAGTAGTAACCGCGCCCAAATCATTGATGGCCCTGTCCTTCACCCATCGAGTCAGATGATCTATGGCGACAATAATATATTTGGACCAATTGGTACTAGTTGGCAGAGGTCCTACTACATCAATAAAAATGGTATGCTAAGTGAACCGGGGTTTGACTAGCTGATATGTGGTTCTCTTATGGAATGGTTTTCCACTTGACACTGATGACAACAACTAATTGTTTTTAGTATGTCATAATGCATGCTTTCCCAGTAGTATCAGGATTGCAACATCTCCAGTGTTTTCTGCAACCCTCCGTGGCCTACAGCCTGATGATCATCCATAATTATCGCAGGTCAGGCCAAAGGCTTAGGGAAACTCAATGTCTGGTCACTGATCCGCTTATATAGTTCTCCTTCACATAGAAAGGTATCCGCCCTAAGTCCATCTAGTATCTTGATCACATGTGGCGGCTCATCCTGGTATTTATTTACCACAATTTTCTCATACATTAAATCATCTAGATCTGCTGTGATTGTGACTGTTGGCAGCCTAGAGAGACAATCCGCATTTTGGTGTTTAGCTCCAGGGTGGTGTATAATCTCAAAATCATATGCTTGGAGCTTTAATGCCCAACGTGCGAGTCGCCCTTCCAGTTCACGCAGATTCTGAAACCAACTCAAGAAAGCATGGTCCATTACAACTCAAATTTGTACACCATGTAGGTATACACAAAACTGTTTATAAGCATAAATTACCACTAAACATTCTCGCTCAGTAACAATATAGTTTCGTTTGTGACAGCTCAAACTTTGACTACAGAAGATGACAGTATATTCTACGCCATCGTCATCCTGCTGAGATAATACTGCCCCTATAGTGGAGAGAGAGGCATTTGTTTGCACTATAAACTGAATGTCAAAATTGGGATATTGCAATATGGGTGTGCTTGCTAACACTGTGCGCAATACATCAAAAGCATTCTGGCATCGTTCTGTCCAATTGAAGGAAGCGTTTTTCTTCAGCAATTCAAAAAGTGGGGCCCCAATGCAAATGAAATTGGGAATAAATCGGTGGTAATACCTAATCATCCCCAGAAACACCTGAATGTCATGCTTGCTACCTGGACAGGTCATCTTGCTTATCGCTTCCACTTTATCCAGCTGCAGTTTAAGCCCGTTTGAATACATGACAAACCCTAGGTATTCCGATTGCTCTTTAAAAGAAATGGCACTTTCAAGGCTTGATTTTGATATTAGCGGCAGCAAGGCATCGGAACACTTGTTCCAAATGGCCAAGGTGTTCAGTAAACATCTGCGAGAACATGTTGATATCATCAAGATAGACTAAAACGCAGGACAACTTTAAATCACCTAGAATCATATCCATGGCACGCTGAAACGTAGCTGGGGCATTGCACAACCCTTGTGGCATGTGAGTAGGTTGGAATAATTTTTTGACATGATGATGGCACATTTTTCTCATTCCGCTGAGGGCAATTCAATCTTCCAGTACCCCAAGAGCAGATCCATGGATGAGAAATAGTTCGCTCCTCCTAATTGATCTAACGCATTGTCAATTTGTGGAAGAGGGTAGAATCCTTTTTTGTTATGTTATTGAGTTTGTGATAGTCAATAACCACCTGATTTGAGCCCTTCTTTATCTTTACTATGAGCACCAGTGATGCCCACAGATTATTCAATGGCTCTAACATCCCTTGCAGTATTAGTTTATCCACCTCATCAGAAACAACTTCCTCCGCTGCTTTAGAATGTCTAATAGGTCGTGAACAAAAGGGAGGGTGATCCCCGGTATCTATCTGATATACCACCCCTTGAGTGCACCCCAGATCGTGATAATCAGATGCAAAAATATCCTGATACTATTCAAATAACGCCATAGCCTGTCCTTGTTGTTCCGTTGATAATCCAGTCAGCGCTTCCCGCGGAACCACGGTCAATATGCCAAGTGGAGATCTTGTTGGCAATCCGAGATCCTCCCATGAGCCAAAATCATTGATACAGCGGACCTCTTCTATAGGGGAAAAGTGTAAATACACCACCACTTGGTGCCACCAGATTGTTATGGTCTCTTTTTGTAAATTTGTGAGCAGCACTTTCACTTCTCCGTTCCCAGGTAGCAGAAACCCTGGAGCCACATGTGACTCTAGCCAAAAGTGTTAAGTAAGGCGCCATGATTTCACCAAAAGCCCTTTTGGGACATCAATTTTGAGCTCAGTTCCTACTATGCATTGGTGCCCAGATGGTATACTACAAATGCTAGCCACTCGAAGCGGAATTCCCTTGTATTCATAGATCTAATTGGGAAGGATCCTAGTCCATCGCTTCAGTCATCAATAGCGCCCGGGGATTACTCCATTGCTGTAGGCTAGGTTGATTTGATTAGAACGGAACAAGTCCGTAGGGATCCCACACTAGATAAAATAGACAGGAATTTGTTGTCCTAAAATGTAAAGTGATTCCTCCGCCATGTCTATCACAACACTAAATTTTCTCATAAATGCTGCACTGATTAGCATATCATAATTGTTGTTTAGCAGAACCACCGCTGGGGCAGAAGCCTGGACGGACCCAAATCGTAAGGACAATGAACTATAAGCACCTTCAGATACAGTGCTATATGTCCCCACGGTTCCATATACTGCTCAATGATCCACATCCGGTTTGAGCAGGAGCTTAACCACCAACAGGGTAAAGACTATGTTCACAGGGGCTCCAGTATCGATGATAGCCCAGATTTTTGTATTTTGGAAGAAAAAGTCACAAGATGTACATTCTGGGTAAGAGGAACCATCAATGTTTAATGTGTGTACATCCAAGAGCGTACTGTTACTTGATAAAGAGGAGGTGCTCATGCCAACCTGTGGGTACTCATTAATGATTTTTCCCACCAGAATGGCATTGTGGACTCCTACAAAGAAGTAGCAGCCATTAACAGATCCTCAATACTTGCGCCGGTCTGTTCCAAGATCTGCCACGCATATGGCTTCAGCGCTTCCTGGTGAAACACAGAGTTTGAGGGTGAATCTATACATTGGGACCCAGAAGCAGAGATTCCTGATGGAAGCTGTTGGTATAGTAATTCATCTGATTGAGTTTCAGATTTTTCCCAATTAGGATTGAGGGATTTGTTAGGGACAAGTGGATTAAACATAGTGTAGGAGGAGCATCCCATCTCTACTCTGCTCAAGCTTTTCCCTGCGGGGTCTCCTTGGTCAGTAAGACAGCCAATTGTGACATTGATGAATCCCCCCCTTGGGTTGGGACCATCTAGTACTAAAAAAAAGACAGCCAATTGTGTTTGATTAGGGCAGTTTGCCGCATAATGCCCCCTCCAGTTGGTTTGGAAGCAACTATTCATTAAGGGTTTGCATATATAACCTGCAGCTGAAATACCAGTGCAATGATTAACAGTATGTTTACAAGGTTGGGAATGAGCCGGCAGATCATATCTAGCTCAGAAAGAATTCACAGAATGGTATGGCAAATGAATATGTCCAACAGATGATAGTGTAGCCACTGTAGTTCATACTCCGAAGTCTTTGGTGCAGAGGTAACAGAATGTTGGCAGGCTATGTTAGGGGCGCTGTTTACTGCTGATAGTCGGTGTAAAGTATCTACAATCTGAATAAGTCCTGCTCCTTTGTTCAACACATGAGACATAGCGTTAAATAGTTCCCAATATGGTTTGATGGCTGCCTTCATCACAATACCCACATCCTCAGCAAATAAAAAGTTGGCTCTGATTAGTACATGTGCTTCCGCCAAGAAACTTTCAGCAAAATCTGACAGGGTCTCATCTTGGTGAAATTGTATAGTCAGAAAATTGGCTTTTTGTTGAGCCAATTTGGTCGCACCCCCAAACAAATGAAGAACAATCGCCTTAATTTCTTCATAGGATGCTGAACTGTTTGGGAGGTAGCAAATATCTTGATTGGTGCTGTCTACATCAAGAGCAGACAGCAACAGTTTCACTTTCTGTCAATCAGAAACCCCTTCTGCAGTGAATTCAAATCGCTTAAATTACCCATGTAGGTTTCCATCATGACTAAAAGGAGATAAGTTCTCTATTATCACGGCTTCGCCTTGCTTCACACTTCTGAAGCAGTGACCAGGCGCATTGGTTCGCTGGCCAGTTAAGCTCAAATCTGATGTGATGAACTCAAAGGAAGTAGAGTCACGTGGGGTATACATGTCATCACTTGAAGAATATTTAATAGTGGAGTCATAACGTTCATTCTCCAAATTGCCACTGACTGCACTGTTCCCCCAGCTCTGGTATGCTTCACAACCGTTTGTTGATCAACTGAATTTCCTGTTACAGCGTTTCATATTGTTGTTGCAATTTTTGGTGGACTCCCCTTTCTTCATTCAGGTGCTGTTCCATAGCTTGTACTCACAAAAGAACTTCTTTGATTATATTCTGTGAGCGGGTTTGCTGTCAGAATGGAGGAGGACTAATCATTGTAGAGTAATTGGCTTTTTGGTTTCTTCCAACTATAGTTGCTTAGTGGCCCCCTGTAGTGAGCACCACTGTTAATTCTCGGCGTTTGGTCTTGATTCCACCGAGTTGGTTTTGCACAGGGTATAAGCCACTGAGCAGCTAAATTGGATGATATGAAGATCGCTGACTATATATAATAAAATTAATAAAATATTTATGGAGCTATCGCCCCTTATTTCCACCTTTATTATAATATAATTGCAGACTTTATCTGCGCTCTTCCTTCTCATAAAAACCTCTAAACCCTTTTGTCTTCCATCAGACTCTTTATACCTTGGTTCCCCCAGCCGGATGCATCCTTGGCTTGGTACTCTTCTATTCTGCTTCCCTTTTTGAATTACTCTCATTTGTATCAAATCTTGGCATAAATCCTCTCAATTTGCCGAATGCCTCATTTTGAAGCGCTTAAATTACCAGTACCAGTTCAATTCCAGCGGATTTCATTCATTCCGCCATATTGACTTAAGGCTTATCATCCAGTCATGTTGGAATCATGACAGTTGCCCTTTATATAGAATTACTACAATCCTGACCATATGAACTTGCTTGCCAGATGAGGCCACATGGGTGGTCCAGTTTGCTGGCTTACACTCCCATCTCTCCCCCAAACGCCTTCATTAAGAGCTCATGGAGGGCTTAGCTGCCTACGGCGCTGACCCCATGCTGCAATTTGTGTCTCCAAATGGCGCCAATTGACTCTCTGGGCCTCATGCATTTGCTAGAATCCACCCATTCGGTTCATACTTACCTTTTTAATACCTCTACACCATTATCAAATCAGCCCATGATCATCCCTTCTTGGTGAGCGTCTAAATGAACATACCATCTGTCTCTTGTGCTTTGAACTTGAACATACAAAGCGCAAGTTCCCAGCGGGCTCTAGGGAAGCTGCATCTGCTACTCCTCCCTTTGACATAAACCCCACTACTGTTTCTAATTATTTTTGGATGGTAATCGATTCTCCCTCCCCCACCCTCAACCACCACAGGTGCTACTCCCCTCGCTCCAATTAACAATATAAAGCTTCAAAAACCATTCCTGAACAGATGGCTTCTCAAGTGTCAGAGGATTTGCTATGGTCTATTGTGCATGGCCAATAAGCATCTTCCACCCCACCAACTCCAGTTGCTGACCCAGAGATGACTTTGTCAAATCTTTCAAGGCTCTCAAATGGATGACAATGCATGCCGAGCATACAGAATTAAACCAAACTTTAACTGGTCTTGATTTCTTAGCCAACTCCCCATTCAACTCTTCGCCATCACTTTCGCCTTTGTTCCAGATACCCAGTTTATAGAAATATTCATCAAAAAGCCATCAATGTAGCCACTGCTCAACAACTCCCTCCTATTCCAAACCCTCCATATGGAGATAAATCCACTTTACAAGGATTTCCCCATCCTGAATTACTAAGTAATTTCCCTGATTTTGCTAAATCTGATATTGAAGAGCTCACATTTGCAGCTGGTCCTCATGTATCAATGCAGCGAGATCTAGGTTATAAGATCCCTACTTCCCCCAAAACTTACAACAAATTAAATCATTCACTTTTGTGCCCAATCTCATCAACTTTTCTGAATACCAGATTGCCCAATACGTCGTGACAGTGCACATTACTGGGCAAAAAGATAAGGGGAGCCCTCATCTCTTTCTCCTTCTACCCCTTGCCTCTTATGCTCCAACCCCCTTTTGTCTGCCTTTGCCTGCCACTTGAAACCAGCATTGGATGAGAATCCCCTGACCCCACTTCCCCATCAAATATGATTCTTAGACCAACGCCTTGGCACCATTTAGTATTTTTTTAATTTTATCTAATAATCCCTTTGTTTGGCACTTTGCAAATAAAGATGCGTGGAGGACCCCTCTCTTAGGTTGGACACCACTAGTACTAAAAAATAACTTTGTTCACTATAATCCTATATTTCATCGTATGTAACCTTTTCATCAGCAATCTAGCCTATAAAAGTCAAAAGTAAGTTAATATTATATGTTACCGTTGATTTAAATGCCAGGTCAATCATAACTTCTAATCAGGTTATAGTTAGATATATTTGAAATACGTAGTTTTTAAGTGATTGTATATACACAAATCACAACTTTTTCCCCCAATTGTACTAACATCAGAACAAAAATGAGTAAGAGAAAGAAGATTATTAAGAAGCCATGGCTGTAAGTCTGAAGCTTTGCTGATACTTGTTCAGGAAAATTTCATACACCCAATTAAGTATTTTCTAGTGTGATATTTCAAATTGTAGTCATCAGTGGATGTTTTTTTTTAGTACTAGAATCAGTGGATGTTTTTCAATGAACTAAAAGGCTTCCTAACACATGTGCCTCAATCTGCTAGTCTGTCAAAGGTCATGGTTATCTTAATATAAGACCAATTGCTGACACCTAAGGTAATTAATCTTATTAATCCTCAATACCATGCTTTAGAGATTTTATATTTTTGTTAGTACTAAAGAATGCTTTTCTTTCGGTTAAATTAAACTCTGCGTAAAATTTGCAAGGTATCTAGCGGATCTCATGCTTTCTTCATTGACACATGATATAAGATTGGCTTTCTACACGATGCTTCAAAATAAAATAATCAAAATGAGTGCATTATTATCAAGTTTTAGGCTATATTATCTGAGAAAACAGTTGAAGGCAAGAAAAGGTTACAGATTGACGGCTTCCATTGGTCATTTTCATAGACTACCAATAGTTCAGTTAAATTATTCCTGTTGCCGGTAGATTCAGAGTGATAGGGCGTAGACAATAACTTTTGTATAACCATCAAATTTTTGAGTTTAGAGATATGACTCAATATAGTACCATAATTGATATAAATAAACTGTGGGTATCTATGCCAATAATTATGTCATCTTAAAAAGCTACCCTTCATTACAGAGCCCAGATCCTCAACTCCTGTTGCATCCACTCATTTAATGAAGCGATCAATGGCCATGATTATATTCTTGGTTTTCACAACTGTTGGGCAGTGGGCCCACAAAATTAGTTGAGATGGTGTGCCAAGAGAGATTGGGTTTAACCAAAGGATAGGAGGTGATCTTTAAGCAAGGGGCTTCAGCTTGAAATTTTTAAAACAGTAATAGTCTTATGGATGTCAGAAAAGAATTAATTTCTAATAGCTTTATGGCTTTAATTATTCATGCGTTTTCTTATATCACCTTGTGCCGTTACCTTATTACTGCAAAAATGAAATTAGTCCACTCAATGAGGCTGATGATAAAAATGTTTTATTTATTAATGTTATTGTAAAGTTTACAATTCTTAACAAGGTTATCCAATCTTAGCGTTTACAAAGTGTGTTAACCTACTCAGGTTCATTACCATATTGCCTCGCTAACAGCATAACAAACAGCACATTAGCCAGCTTGGTCACTGAGCCAGTTAGGCGACCAATAGAAAATCTTGGCATATTGGTGTTTCAATCTGAGCTAATGCTAGATTTTAAAGTTTTAAGCTTTTAGTTTAAAAAGATATTGAGCTAGTCGCCCTTCTGGATTCTTAGATTATGTACTCATTGAAAAGAAGCGTGGTCAATTACACCAGGAGTGCACCCATGGATATGAACTCATGATTGCTTTCACGCGTAGATTACCACAAAAGGCTTATTCTCAGTTACCATGTGATTTTATTAACAAACATCCGTAGTTTGGCTACGATAAGCCATTGGGTTATTGAATCTTATATCATCAGTTTATGATAACACTACTACGGCAGTAAGGGACTCTTTGGCTGAACCTAAAGGGTTTCTTAAAATTAAGATACATTAATATAAGCGCTTTGCTCCCACAAATTCTTAGTTTGTTAAAGGTTAACTACAATCTTGCTGTTCATACAAGCCATACTCCATTTTTAACAGGTGTAATAAAGGATTCCAAAGTTTTACTAAAGAATTTTTATTAACTAGAGATAGTAGCCAATTAACAAAAACACCTGGACTTCTCTCTTTCTCATTGGCAGCATCAATTTATTTATTCTTGGATCTTTACCATATAGGGACTAAGTACTGTTTATCTGTTATGAACCCCAGATATTCTAGTTGTTCTCAGAAATTATTTTACTTCTGTGACTTGATTTTTAAGTCAGCTAGCTAGAAAGGCTTCTTAAGGTTTACTTTCAATGCTGAAAATGTTATAAAACGTTCTGTAATAATCGTTTATGTGGTCCAGAAACACTAACAGCAATAGAAGTTTAAATCACATTAAATATTATATGTGTCCTATTGCAGTTGCAGGGGCATTACACAACCCTAGCAGCATGAGAGTGAATTGATAATAAGAATGAGACGTAATTGTGGCTAACTTCTTCTGCTATGACTTTGCCATCTCAATCAGCCAATAGCTCAAAATTAGATTATGGCCAAAAATAATTCTTGCGTGATTAAGCGATGTAGTGCATCATCAATTCAAGGTAAAGTATGTAAATAATTTTTAATGCATTTTAAATTTTTGTTAGTTGATTACCATGTAACTTGAAAGATATTTCTTATTCACTAACACTGGGGAGGCCCAATAACGCTTGGAGGGCACTAACACCTAATTGGGGAAAGCTGGCAAAATTTCCATTTACTCCTTTTCTTCAGCCGCTTATGATCATCTAATATGGAGAAGGCAAATAAGGCGAATTATTCTTAACGTCAACATGGGTTGGCATATCATGCGCAATCTCAAATCAAAATAGATCTTTGAAAAAATGGTAATATATTTCATAAAGTAGGGCCAGCACTTGACTTTTTTTATTTAAAACAAAGGGGCTTAAAAGTAATCAACAAACAAACCAATTTGCGTTTATTTCTTTGAAACCAAGTTCATCCATATTTAAAAAAGCAGAATAAATTCACATTGTCAACAGGCAGATTGTTACAAAAAGAAATAATTATCACTCAATCTGAATTAGTATGAATATAAATCAGCTAAAAATACTTGATATACCATGGCCTGGAAGGAGAAATCCAGAATTGATGACATGTTCAAATTTTATTGGCAAATAATCACAAATATCTCATTGTATAGCCTTAAAGAGATTTCACGTTAACTTTGGTCCCAACTATAAGTGGCCCTCAAGAAAGGCCAAAATCTAATTATAATGAATTAAAGTTCCCTTTTACTAATATATGTTTAGTTAATTTTTTTGTCCAAATCCTAATTTTCTGATACTCAAAGGAACTAAGCCACCCTTAAAAGCGATTTTAATAATATCTGTTTTGGGTTCTAAGGCCTCTGTCCTTCCTATTAAATATACTGACAGAAATTTTCTATTATCTAAAAAAGTGTTTTTCCCCAAACTAGTTTTGACTTTCATAAGTCCTCATAATAAATGCTACAAATGAGAAAGCTATTTTTTGATTTAAATACTATGGACAGAGCCTATACTACCAGTAAACCAACTCATAGTGGTAACATACTATAAGATCTTCATATGGAGTTGATGTGGGCTCCGCAATTCTATATTTTTATGATGACCAATATTGGGCGTGAGGATAAGTTTAGATCTAATCTAGTAAGCACAATACCAATTAAAGCCCAACTGTCATTATAAGCTCTTACTTAGTACTTATTTAATTTAATAGTTTTATATGTGCACTCTGAATAGTAAGAGACATCTAAGTTAGGTAAAGTGACATCTGAGTGTCTGATTGACTGCAAATAGGATTGTAGATCCTTGCCTGATAATGGGCTTAATTCTTAAAAAGCTCCTATAGATATGTCCATATGGACACCATATAGCTTAAGGCATTTTCAGAGGTGACTGGGACTCCTTGTGTTCAAATTTCTGGACATATAGCTTCATTTCTAATTTAATTTCTGAAAATTTTTGCTTTCTGGTATTGATAGAGTGGTTTTAACTACCATTTTTCAATGATTACTTAAAGAAAATTTCATGAAGCAGCTTAATGGCTTTCTTCTTGCAATTCATACATAGTTAAATGAATTTTGATTTTATTTGAGGTGGGCCAACTTGGGGGACAATACTTTACTGATGAAGGGAATTTAAATTAATGGAAAAGGAGGATAAAATCTGGAAAACCTCCATGCGCGGTGTATGATAGGCCAGGAACTCCATGGACCACCTTGATATTCATTATCTTGGTTCAGGGCATTAGTGCACAACACCAACACAGTCATAGTCGTTCCCTACCCAAAGTTCATCTATTGGAATCAAACTTTAGCAGACAGTGTTAGAGAATCTATATTCTACCACTGGATTTTCCTCCCCTTTAGTTGAACAAATTTCAATTTTAATTATTTGATATTTTGCTGAATTTGATAGGAAAGTAGAAAATCCTTTTTCTATTCCGCCTTGTCTTTTCCTGAGTCATATTCATTATCTTTGTCTACCACATAAATGATGTGTTCAGCACTGATAGTAGGTCAGTGATTTGCATATATTTGAAATTTCAGTTGAACACATTATCCTACAAAATAAAAGATTAATCAATTTGAAGATTGGTAGTTCCAATATGATATTTAGGCGAGGGTTGCTGATTAAGTACTAGTCATAATTAATCAATGAATGGGATCCAATGATTGTTTAATTTGTACTTTTGTCAGGATACATCCCTAACAATATTGAGCAAAGATTCAATGAGGAAAGTAACAACTGACAGTCATATTTTTTTATGCAGAATGGTTTGAGAAAACGTAAGAAGAGTTGTTGAAACTACCTAGGTATTTTTAATAATGGTTTCTTTAGTAGAATTGTCATTAGGCAACATGACTTGAATCTATTGGTGTCTGGATCCTGACACTAATATATTTGTTGATGAACACTGAGGATTAAGCTGCCTAAGAAATTCAAGGCAAAGGCTTCGCCAAAATTTAAAGGCTCTAATTAAGAGAAAAACCATTTGGGGAATAACTAAACCCCAGTGGGCAGCTAAAAGCTGTGCAGGTTGTACTTTAAAAAACCAATAATTCCATTTTTAAAAGCAGATCTAAAATTGATAATACTTAGCTGTTTGTACTTTGGTTTTATAGCTACCTCTTGGGATAAGAGTGTAAGGATCAGATATCCTTATGTTTTTATCAAACCTCTGCTCATCGCAGCATGAAGAGAATATGGAAGTAATTCCTATCAGTTCAAACATATCTTCAAGAGGGAGAAGTACATTGTTAGCATTAAGTCTTTGCTCAACGTGGTTTTTAGCAAATTACTTTAATAATAGTCTTCAAACTTATTTTGCCCTCTTTATCTATTTTAGTTAATTAACGCAAGTGTCAAGAATCTATGAAGTTATTATAAGAGAGCAGAAGCAAGATATTAATGAAAGCAGTCCTGATTTTAACAGCTTAGTTCCCTCACATTTTACATACATATCAAATAAATTGACACTTATTTAATTTATTGGAGTGTGGATGGTAAGGCCACATTAAATTTAGTTTTTGGAAGATTTGTATAGTTTTTGCTTTCCAAGGCTCCAGATGACTGGGTAAGATGCTTCAAAAGTTACAGAACTTCTATTGAGGTGGACACCATTTGGAATCTATTTCCTTGTTGAGCACCAGTAACAATACCCAGTATAACTCATTGTATGGCTCACAGTTATGTGGAAGGGCAATCTAAGCGTATAAGTTGTTTAATAAATGAAGTTATATTACACTTGAGCCTCATGACTAAGCATTTGACAAAGACTGTGACAGACTCATAATTATTAAGGGTTAAATTAATAAATAGCGTTTATTGTGTTGTCATACTTTAGTATCTGCTAAATTTCTGAGCAATGAGGTCATTAGCATTGTTTAAGTCATACTAAACTCACATTATTTTGCATTACAAGATCCTTACTTAAAGATATAGGAATATAGAATGGTTTCTAGCTTAGCAGCCTTGTAGCACCTTACATGCTTATATTATGATGTTAAAAAGTTGCAACAAATCTTTTTTTGTCAAACTTTGGTATGTTGATTGAATATCAGGATATTAAAATACTTTTTTGATGAGCTGTTAAGGCCATAATTTCATTAAAATTGTGACCTTCTGATCAAGGAGCATGAAAAATGACTTAAGCTGTGAGAGCAATATGACTGGAGGTCACCTGCAAAGTATGATTATGGTTTTTTGAGGACCAGGAATTGTAGTAGAGGTGGCGACAAAAGAAATTCACAAGTTGGAATCACCAGAATTTTATGGGCTCAGAGTTCCTTGAAGTGACAGCAGTAAAAATCGTAAGTAAGTGGCTCCCCAACAGCGCCTCTTTGTTGTTGGCATAAGTCACAACAGAGCTTCATATTATGTTTTTAATCAATTGTTTTTGACTTGATTCTTGTCATGACTTTAACTTGTTTAATGCAGTAATCAGTTAACTCCTTTCAGATTTGGTTTAACATATTAAAAAGTGGCAGCGCTCGGCCTCAAAATTCTACATAAACTGCTTGTGTTTCAGGTTCACTGTCATGAGGGGGATTTATTTTTACTTTATTTATTGTCCTTGGAAGTGGAATAAGGTATGCAGATAGGCAATCCCCCTGACATAGTCCATGATGGAGAAAAAATTTCCATCAAAGCATTATCAAGCCGTCAAGATGGCGTTGATTGCAATTGGTGGTACTAACTATGCTGTTAACACTGTGATTGTGTCAAATGAATATCAGAAAAATGGCCAATATGGCTATTTGTTTCAATAAGGTGACAATAGGATCAAAATAGTTTTTCTGGGACTTGGAATCAGCCTCTTAAAATTATAAACGCTTCAAATCAGCATGTTGATATTGCTCTGACTGGTTAAAACTACTAGCGTTGGTGTCCAGGGTTGCGCAAAGTGCTCACTGTAAGGAGCATAAATGTGAAATTGGCACACCGACATTGTACTTTATATGCATAGGTACTAATGCACACAAAAATGGTTATTATTTGAGGATAGTGATATTAGAAGCTAAGTAGACCTTAGCTTCTGTATTAAGGTTTTATATTAAGATCAAGCACATCTAGTATTAGGTACTGACAGTGGCTAAGGGCTTGTGAATCGTAATCTTGGTTTTAGGTATGCTTTAGATGCTCCGGTAAGAACCAGATCTTTTTCTAAAAAAAAAGTCCCTTTCAACTATGCTACTCTAACTCCAGGCTATCATAGGTGCAAATTATTAATAACTTAGTAGCACTATATAGTATTGTTATATTGCAATATCTTCATAAGGAATTATGAAAATGATTTACTTTGCATTCTGGAATCTACAACAAATGAAATATTATTAATTAACAACAATATAGGGACAATTTGAGAAGTGGTAGCATAGCGGGGTGTTACTGCTTCACTCTGGGTCAGGTTTGATTGACGCAGGTTCAAAAACAGCACAGGCTAAAAAACTTATTATGGTATGTTTGTCCCAAGGTTGACCCACCTCGTTTATTAAGAAATAAAGGGACAATTTGCCAAGAATGAAAACGCTACTGATGATACATTTTTGGCTGTGCTGTTGTGATAAGAAATAGTAAGTAGAATAAATAATTTTTAATGTAAATGGCTTGTGGTCTTAATTAACTTCATTGAATATAGCAATTTAAGATTAAACCACTGGGGTGGTTAGTTTACCAATTGTACATTGAAAGTAACTTTAATTGGTTATTCTCCCTGATACAACATATGATAACCTTTTAATCATCATTTTAGCCATTATAGCAAAAATAAAATTATACCTATAGATTGGCTTTGACATAGTGGCTAAGTAAATCAAAGTAAAACTCTCTTTTTTTTAATTAGGTACAAAACATTAAATAAGTAAAGTAAATGTTTGATTAGTTAATTAACCAGATCCTAACAAATGGCATGCCACCACCCACATGGGTCATCAGGAGTCAATTTTTTGACACTTAATCACAATATAGCAGAACTGCCACGGCTGTAATAAAGAATGAATACAAATTAAAGTCTGATCAAAATAAGTTCTTGAAATGAAAAAGTTCTTATGACAAACAAAATCACCCAAGGTTTTTTGCCATTGCAACAAATCATGTGTAAATATTTGAGCTTAGGCTATTCACTATCTCCTGTGTGAGCATCAAATATAAAATGTCAATTCTATGCACAAATTCTGATGTTTGCAATCTATAATTTGTTGATATATAATCTGATACTTTTGGGTGAGTGATACTAGTATTAAGACTAGGTTCCAGCTGAGATTTTCACAAAACCAAAGGTATCTCATCTGTTCAGTTTTCTCCACTATTAGGTACCAGCAAACTTCTCTCAACCCAGTATAAAGGTACTTGAATTATCATTGGACTGGAACTCAATCTATTAGCACTAAGTTTTGATTTCCCAGAGATAAGAATTCTTCCAGAAAAACTAGGATATCATATCCCTACAACTCTTCCTCTAGAGCTGGCAACTTCTGATCAAATGAACTTCTTCATATTAATAGGACCAAGCCTACTAATAGTAGGTTCAGCAGTTCCAAGGAATCTTTTCACTCCATCTCTTGATGTAGGATCCATGAAGAATGCCAGACATTTTAGATAAAGGAAACTTATATCTAAAATAAATTCCTATAAAAAAGTTTTTTATCAATAAATTATTGGGGATAAAGGTAATCTTATACAGATTCATATGACTAGATGTGAGAATATAGAAGTCTAATGTGTGACAAGTTTTCCAGTAAACTGCTCTGTTCGGATTCTCCATTTATTGGGGGAAGCCTCAACTAGGGGTTGTGACTCACCTATGGGAGAATGCTGTATTTTACTCCCCATTAACATGGGTTGAGCCTGATCCAAAGTATTGGGGACTGACCACAATAATATTTAATAAAATAATAATTTGACACTGGCAACTGTAAAAATTTACTTTAGTTGTTATTGGCAAGCAACCTAGTAATCTTTTCACTGCACAGGTTCGGTTTCCTCATGCACTTCATCACGTGGTATAGTAGAATGAATTTTTAATTGATAATAGTATGGAGACTATTATCTATAGTTAAGTATGAATTATATTTTGGCCCAACGCTTGGCCAGTATTCCCAATTAAATGCTCATGATGTTGTACTCATAGGATTCATTCCCTTGCTGTTGTCCACCCAATCTTTGCTGAGATACCCAGGTGACAGTCTCTTCAGTCCAACACACAGTTGGCAGCTATCCCAGATTGTGACTTCTTCTCTAGATCCCCTCTCTGATCTTTACTCTTCTCTCTAAGAGTCTTCCAATTATTGCACACAGAAATAATATCCTGGAGACAGACAGCACAATGGAAGCTAAAGATAGGTTAGCTATATACCAAATGGATAACTTAGAACTATATAACTCTTATTATCTAACTCTTGCTATTACTTGTTTTTGACTATCTTTATTATAGTGAATATCAGGGAATATATAGTGGGGAATTCATCTGTCTAACCCTCAGTTGACACCTCTTCAATATAATGGCAGCTGATGCTGTTGAATCACCCATCCTTGTTTGGCAGCGATGGTCTTCCCCATCCTGGCTAGGATTCTATTATTGGACATCCTCAAGACCTAAAATGGAAAGAGTCAAAAACGTGTCCCTAACGTTTTCCTCTCAATCCAATCAAACCAACCATATTTAGC